>OZ010792.1:464980939-465454939 GCA_963932465.1 Maratus speciosus
TTTCCAATTTTATACCTTCCCGTTAAAAAATGAATTTGTAAATGTGTCAAAACGTTTTGCGCTTGTTGAGCAGAGCAGTTAAGAACAGCCTTAAGGCTGTTTGTTCTCAAATCCAAAAGGGCAACTTTATGACATAAGTTTTAATTTATTTTTGTTCGAAATTGCATGAAACTAGCAGGTGTTATTGTTCAGAATCTATGTAATCGAGCTGTTTTTTGCAAACGCAATAGATGTTTCAAAAAATAGTGTCCAAGTGGGCGTTTTGAAACGAATTTCCGCGGGAAGGAAGAAAAAGCACTCAAGAAAGGGCGAAAAGCGTGTTTGTCACGTGATCAAAATCGCTTCTAACTCAATAGGTAATTGATTGATCAAAAAAAAAAAAAAAAAATGGAAAATAATCTTCGATTCCAAATCGTTTCCAAGGTCAGGCTTTCCAATTTTATATCTTTCCGTTAAAAAAGGAATTTGTAAATGTGTCAAAACGTTTTGCGCTTGTCGAGCTGAGCAGTTGAGAACAGCCTTAAGCAAAAATCCCTGAATACAAAATTTATTATCATGATATATATTAAATTCAGTAATACGGAAATAATAAGCTCCATCTTAAATAGGACATAATCATTATGGCAACTTAGAATCATGACCTATCCATGGGATATCATTAAATTAATGACGCATGATAGGATTTAATAGAATGAAGAAAATTTATATTATTTTTTTTTTTAAGTTTTGATTCGATTTTCATGAAATTGGAAATGACTCGACTAAATTCTGGAACGATTCTATGTATTAAATTTCAAGCTATTCGGTTGGGTAGTTTTTGCGCTGTTATATGCGGACAGACGGACGGACCAGACCGACGACTAAAGGAGCTATGTATTTAAATCATTATGAACGCACCTAAAAATCGTACTTAATTGGACAATTTCGCTTTATTTCAAAGAAAAAAACAAATCGGGATTTTTTTTTTTTTTTTTTTTTTTTTTTTTTTTTTTAACCTGCTATTCAAGAAATCCCCCTATTAGAATTTATACAGCCTGGAAATGCCGTATATTCCGACGTATAACGCGTGCTTTTGAAAAAAGAAAATTGATGAAATTTGCAAGTGTGTGTTATACGCCGTGGGTAAAGATTATGTACTATGTTAAAGAACAAGGGGAGAAGTCGTGATTATTTGAGTGAACGAGAGTACCATTCTGAACATACGCTAAATAAATAAGTTAAACCGTTTTAAATAAAAATTCTGGTGTAAAATATTTTTATAAAACTCTACACTAGTCAAGCGGAAAGACTCGGAAACTAATGTTAATCCTATCGGGGCGTTATTTTCAAATATCTCGCTTGCATCTTAATATTTTTAAATGATACCGGGCTAGTTTCTACTTTTTGATTTTGTTTACAGTTTATTTTGTTTTATTTTATTTTACCTTGTTTTATTTTATTTTTTAAATATCAGGATAGTTTCAATTTGAGAACCGGTTCCGACCGGTTTCGAAAGTGAAAGTAATTTTTTTTTTTAAAATCTGAAACGAAAATCGAAAAAGTAAAAACTAGAGATAGTCCTTAGCTATCCAGAGAAAAAAACAAAAAAATAATAATAATTAAAATCCAAACGAGAAATTTGAAAATAACTTCCCCATTAGATTGACATTAGGTTCCGAGTCTTTTCGCGTGACTAGTGTAGGACCTTCACTTAACATTAGAAAGGCTAAAATTTTTAATAGTTTATAGTTTTATAAAAAAAAAATATTTTACACCAGAATTTTTATTTAAAACTGTTTAACTTATTAATTTAACTTTTTTTTTCTTCGTGTCTTTTAAACTTATTTTATAAAGAAATTTCTGGCTCGAACCGAAATATATTCATATGATAGGAATAAAAAAGACACCTCATGGTGGTTCTAGTGTTAAACAACAGTAGCGTATGTCATTATTTCGCTTTTTTTTTTTTTTTTTCTTATTTTCATCGTGTTTGTAAGTACTTATTATTATACTTTTTAATGTTCTTTTTTGTATTTCCATTCAGCATATATCTCACGAAGGTTTTTCGTTTTTCCAAATAAGGGGATGCGGATGCGAATATATCTAAAAATAGAAATATATACATAGTATCCATTCCTAGGTGCGTGGTATGCGCCGGCACATGTTCCTATAAATGTTGTACAGTCGTGGGAAAAAAAAGTAAACACCCCTACTAACTCTTCAAAAAATTATCGTAGAAAAAAGTTACTGCTACCGAACGCTTGGAAATAAAATCTACTTTTAAATGATGTATATAACATTTGCTTAGGGGGCCATCTACATATTAAAACGAACCCAAACTTTGTTTTTTTCAATGGCAGTACACAATTCTGACAGCATAAATAAACTCTACACCCTTCAATTAGCCTAAAAACGAATTTTTATGCAATTCGTACCATAAGTTTCCGAGAAATTAATTATTTTAAAACGAGCGTATTTTAAGGGTTGTATCCAAATTGACGTTCCATACTCGGTTGTTAACCGAGAGAGCCCCTTTCTTGATCAAGGCACCTTAAGCGCCACCCAAGGAGTCAATGAAGCCTGTTAGATTACAGTATAGCAGAATAAATTTCAAAACGTCTACTCACTTCCATCATAGGCGGCCCCTTAAACCATCATTTTGCCGTTTTTTAAGCATAATTTGAAAACTACTTGGAAGAAAAATGTGAAATTTTGGTTTTTCATTAAGCAGGACTTAATAAATCTAAATACATAAAAAAAAAAAAATGTAGGTTGCAATTCATAATTTTTTCGAATATTAATTTCATAATTCATATCATAAAATTATGAAAATTGCAAATTCAGCGTATTTATGTTTGGGTATATTAGTATTATTGCTACAAACAAAATAAGCACATTAGGAGCATAATTTCTGGAGATATAAATAAAAATATGAAAATGTAATTTAACATTAGAAGCACTAAATTTTGAATGTTTATAATTCAAAAACTTATCATTCAAATGACTTGAAATTTGGTGGCTAGGCATAGTTTGAACCGATGATTTGAAATATCTCGTTAAAATTGGGTATTGCCATTGAAAAAAAATGAAGTTTGGATTCGTTTTAATATGTAGATGACCCTCTAAGAAAATTTTATATACATCATTTAAGAATAGACTTTATTTCCAATCGTTCGGTACCAGTAGCTTTCGTCTACGATGATTTGTTGAGGAGTTAGTAGGGGGTGTTTACTTTTTTTTTTTCCACGACTGTACCTATATATATGAAAGATTTTGAATCACCAATTTTGATGTTTGAAATCCCTTACCATACTTAAACCTAGAATAACACACTGGGAGTCTCGCAAACCCTACGACTTTTTCACGATACCTCACAAACACAGGGTTTCTATTTTGTTAATTCCTAGCATGACACGCTGGAGCATCTCAACCACCGAGTTTTTATTTTTTCACTTCCTAAACACACTGAAGGCCTCACAAACGCCATGTTCTTATTTTGTCAGTTCCTACAAGGACACACTGGAGTCTCTCAAACACCGAGTTTTTATTTTTTTCACTTCCTAGATTGACTTATTGGGGGTTTCACGAACACCGAGTTTCTATTTTGTTTATTCCTAGAATGACACACTGGAGTATCTCAACCCCCGAGTTTTTAGTTTTTCACTTCCCGGAATGACACACTGGGGATCTCACAAACACCATGTTTTTATTTTGCCAGTTCCTAGAATGACACACTGGAGTCTCTCAAACCCCGAGTTTTTATTTTTTCACTGCCTAGGTTGACACTTTCGGATCTCACAAACACCGAGTTTCTATTTTGTTAATTTCTAGCATGACACACAGGAGTATCTCAACCCCCGAATTTTTATTTTTTCACTTCTTAGAATGACACACTGAGGGTCTCACAAACACCATGTTTTTATTTTGTCAGCTCCTAGAAGGACACACTTGGGTTTTCCAAACCCTACGAGTTTTTATTTTGTCATTTCCTTAGAAGGACACACTGGAGTCTCTCAAACACCGAGTTTTTATTTTTTCACTTCTTAGATTGACATATTGGGGGTCTCACGAACAACGAGTTTCTATTTTGTTTATTCCTAGAATGGCACACTGGAGTATCTCAACCACCGAATTTTTATTTTTTCATTTCCTGGAATGACACACTGGGGGTCTCACAAACACCATGTTTTTATTTTGTCAGTTCCTAGAATGACACACTGGAGTCTCTCAAACCCCGAGTTTTTATTTTTTCACTTCCTAAACACACTGAAGGTCTCACATATGTTCTTATTTTGTCAGTTCCTAGAAATACACACTGGAGTCTCTCAAACACCGAGTTTTTATTTTTTCACTTCCTAGATTGACTTATTGGGGGTTTCACGAACACCGAGTTTCTATTTTGTTTATTCCTAGAATGGCACACTGGAGTATCTCAACCCCCGAGTTTTTATTTTTTCACTTCCTGGAATGACACACTGGGGGGGGGGGGGTTTACAAACACCATGTTTTTATTTTGCCAGTTCCTAGAATGACACACTGGGGAGTCTCACAAACACCGAGTTTTTATTTTGTCTATTCCTAGAATGACACATTGGAGTCTCTTAACCCCGAGTTTTTATTTCTTAGTTCCTAGAATGACACACTAGAGTCTCTCGAACCCCGAATTTTTATTAAGTCAGTTCATAGAATGACAGACTGGGGTCACACAAATATTGAGTTTTTATTTTGTCAGATCTTAGAAAGACAAATTGGTTCTCACAAACATCGAGTTTTTATTTTGTCAGTTCCTAGATTGACTCACTGAAGTCTCTCAACTCCCGAGTTTTTATTTTTTCACTTCCTAGAATGACACACTGGGGTCTCACGAACACCGGAGTTTTTATTTTGTCAATTCCTAGAATGACACACAGAGGGGTCTCTCAAAACCCAAAATTTCTGGCAGTCACTCACACTTTGAATATAAAGGTACAGTCGTGGAAAAAAAAAATAAAAATAAACACCCCCTACTAACTCCTCAACAAATTATCGTAGAAGAAAGTTACTGGTACCGAACGATTGGAAATAAAGTCTACTTTTAAATGGCGCATATAATATTTGCTTAGGGGGCCATCTACATATTAAAACAAACCATAACTTTTCGCCCGCTCTTGAGTACTCTTTCTTCCTTCGCGCGCAAATTCGGTTCAAAACGCCCACTTTGACACTATTTTCTGAAAGATCTATTGCGTTTGCAAAGAATGGAAGAAACAGCTCAATTACATTGTTTCTGAACAACAACACCAGCTAGTTTCATGCATTAGAATTCGAACAAAAATAAATTAAAAATTATGTCAGACAGTTGCCCTTTTGGATTTGAGAGAGTCCCGAGACCCCTTAATAGTGAGGCCTGCCAATTAAGACCGTTTTCAACATATAATATCTTAAAATTTATATGATTTTAAAACACAATTTTTATTGGGATGAAAGATATAAGTATATGTTCTTGCATTTCATGTATTAAAAAAATTACAACACGTAGAATGAGCATTTATTCAAACCAAACTGTCAGTCATTTGACGAGCAGAAAAGCAGATTGTATAACAGGTTACGCGCAGGATTACAAAATAAATTTTGCAACTAGAGTGAACATTTTGGTGCCTACTTATACTTCAGATTGTAATAATTACCCCGAACCTAAATATATTTCTATTTAAAGAATTTTTATATTTTTAATACAAAGTTGCATTTAGCTAATGCAAAATTTTGAAAATTTCAACAGTGTATTCACCTAAAAAAATATTGTTTTGAACAATAAAAAGGAAATTTTAGGTTCAGTTTATACAGACTAACACGTAACATATGTTTTGAAAATTTCATGAAAAAATATTCTGAAGTTTTTGAGATATCGTGCGCGTTATGCCCAAATGGAGAAAAATGACTTCAAAGTTTCGAAAATGCCGCGCCGCTTCAGCTATTGAGCGGGCATATTTCTAAACGACATAACTTCTGTTCTAATGAGAATTTCAAGAAAATAATTATATCAAAATGTTAAGAAAAAATAGGATTTTAACATCTGAAAAAATTAAAATTTCAAAAATTTTGAAACTTTAAGAGTCCTGAGACCCCTGAAGAGGTGTGTCAGAAAGTAGCACGTTCGGATTTGAGAACAGCTCTAAGTGCCATTATTAAAGGTGCATTCGAAAAAATATTTTTACACCCTCAACAGCTCGAAATTTTCTGAGACATTTTCAGACTCATTTTTAAAAGTAAAAGCATGAAACTTTCTGGGGGATATTTGAAGAGGTGTCTAAGAGGCCGTGTGATTTCATTTTTCGCTCAATTAATTAGAATTTGATTTATTATCAATTATTTTCTCAGTATGACCATTTTTTTTTCTTTCCCAGATCTCCCGCTTCGGAAAATTCGGTTTAAAACGCCAACTTTGACAGCATTTTTTGCAATATTTTCTGCATTTATAAAAAAAAATGGAGAAGCATGGCACATTATGTAGTTTCTAAATAAGAGAATTTGCCAGTTTGATGCGTTTGCGAGCAAACATGAATTTAAAAATAAATCAGAAAATAAGCAGTTTGGATTGGAATACACCCTTAATCAAACAACCAGCGCCTTTTAACGAAATGTGTTAGAAACCTGTTCAAAAAAATTTCGTATGGTACCTCATTCATCGTTGTTCATCTTGTATGTGCATATAAAAAGGCATGTTGGACATCAGAAATAATATATTTCATTACATGCATAGATGGAAATTATTTCATAATGATTTACGCAAAATTTCTTGAGTCAATGAATCATTCAAGACTTCTTTTCTATAGTCCAGGCCGTATAGGGGCTCTACCTAGCAAAATTCATGGTAGTTCTGGAAAAAGGCTTACTATATGTTTTTTGGGTCGCGGAATTCGAATTTTTAACTTCCCACCAAAATTTCCCCCGGCAACCCCCCCAAATTTTGGTAAAATGCCCCCCAAAAAAGGTTTTTATTAAAAAATTCCATTTTTTTTTTTGTTTTAGAGAAAAAGTATCTAGAAATTCAGAAAGTAGACAAAATTCCCAACAAATTAGATATATGACATTATTACTTACGATGAAGGGGAAGGGGGGATCTGCCTCGGAACATGCGCGCGGTGCTGCGTGAACTAAGTTGCGCAATCCCACTTAACCACTCATCAGTGGTGTAGTCGTAAAAAATACAGAGGGTATACGCTCAAGGCAGAGCGTATACCCTAGAGTGTACTATAGGTTTTTTGAAAAACAGAGGGTATACGGTGTTTCTTAAAAAAATCCAGAAGGTATACGGCGTATACCCCCGTATACCCTCCACTACATCCCTGCCACTCATACGTTTACATTCGCCCTCCCATCTCCCCTCCGAACTTTCTCTATAAGGTTTACTTTAAGTTTTTTGGATAGCTGAATCCGAATTTTTAACTTCCCCCCAAAATTCCCCCACCCCGAAAACACCCCCAAATAGTTGTTTTTAACTTAAATTTCTTATTGTTTTAGGGGAAAAGCATTACGAAATTCAGAAACTACACTAAATTTGCAACAAATAGGATACATGACATTATGACGTAGGATGAACGGGGAGGGGGAGAGCTGCCTCTGAACATGCACTGCGGCGCTACGTGCACTAAGTTATGAAGTACAGGCAATAGGGGATTTTACCTGGCAAAATTAATACTAGTTCTGGATTTCGACTCACTTTATGTTTTTTGGGTCGCTGAATCCGAATTTGTAACTCTCACTAAAATTTCACCCGGCAACCCCGCAAAAAATTGATTTTTTGAAAAAATTTGGTTTTTGAGAAAGGCACGCGGGGAATGTTCCGAGGCAGCCCCCTATCTCCCCGTTTATTCTACGCCATAATGTCATATATCCTATTTGTTGCAAATTTTGTCTAGTTTCTGAATTTCGTAATGCTTTTCCCCTAAAACAATAAGAAATTTAAGTTAATAACAACTATTTTGGGGGGATTTGGGGGGGGATTTTTGGGGCAAGTTAAAAATTCGGATTCAGCGACCCAAAAAACTTAAAACCTTATAAGGAAAGTTCGGAGGGGAGATGGGAGGGCGAATGTAAACGTGTGAGTGGTTAAGTGGAATTGCGCAACTTAGTCCACGCAGCACCGCGCGCATGTTCCGAGGCAGATCCCCCCTTCCCCTTCATCGTAAGTCATAATGTCATATATCTAATTTGTTGCAAATTTTGTCTACTTTCTGAATTTCTGGATACTTTTCCCCTAAAACAATTTAAAAAAATTGATTTTTTTAATAAAAAATTTTTGGGGGGCATTTTACCAAAATTTGGGGGGGTTGCCAGGGGAAATTTTGGTGGGAAGTTAAAAATTTGGATTCAGCGACCCAAAAAACATAAAGTAAGCCGATTTCCAGAACTACCATTAATTTTGCTAGGTAAAATTCTCTATTGCCTGGACTACTATTGTACTTTCATTTTTAACACTTTCAACAAAGTTGAAAAGTGTTTTTGACTTCGGTTTTTCTGGCCGTCTGTCCACGCTCTAACTCTCGTAAATATGCTCGGATCGTTCTGAAATTTTTGGATTTTAGTGACCTCTATCATAGCATGTTCTCTATTTCAAATGAAGTTTGTAGCATGTTTAGTTCATTTACAGGGACAGTCAAAAGTTTTCCGTTACATTACGGCCAATGGGAAAAAATCGTTTCAAATGATTTTTAATGGTGTTACACTCTTTCAAACATAGTAAAATTGATATTCATTTATGAAGCCCACTAAAATATACATTCTGTTGAATATGCGGTGCAAAGAATAGTTATTGTTCATATACAGGGCCACACTAAAGAATTTCTTTCATATAGGGCAAATTGTTTGCGGTGTATTTGAAAAATATTCAGATACTGTATCCGAATTACTGTATATTAGTAATGATTGCTCGAAATGCATTTTTAATTATGATATGCGCTTTTTTAGGGTTTCGTTCATCTGACGAAACCCTATTCATCTCGTTCCTCTGTCTGTCTGTCCGTCTGTCACAGAGCCCGTTCTCAGAAACTATAGATGTTGGAGACTTGAAATTTTGCATACTTATAGCTGAACACCACACATCATACGACAAACCATAAAAGTTTGAAAAAGTCGTACATTTAACCCTTTGGGCTCCCACATGTGTATTTTAAACAATTCTTTCTAAGTGAGTCCCTAATTAGGTTGGAGGCGTGCAATTTGGCATACTTATAGCTGAACACCTCACATCAAACGACAAATCATAAAATTTAGAAAAAATCGTACATTTACCCTTTGTGCTTCCACATGTGTATTTTAAACAACTTTTTTCTAAGTGAGCCCCTATTTAGCTTGGAGGCGTGAAATTTTGCATACTTATAGCTGAACACCTCACATCAAACGACAAATCATAAAATTTTGAAAAAGCTGTACATTTAATTCTTTGGGCTCCCACATGCGTATTTTAAGCAATTCTTTCGAACTGAGCCCCTATTAAATTGGAGATTTGAAATTTTGCATACTTATAGCAGAACGCCTGAGGCCAGGCGACAAATCATAGAATCTAGAATAAGTCTTACGTTTAACCCTTTGAGCTACCACATATGTATTTTAAGCAATTCTTTCTAAGAGAGCCCCTAATTAAGTTGGAGACATGAATTTTTGTATACGTACAGCTGAATACCTCAGACCACACGGTAAATCATGTAATTTTCAAAAAGTCTTATATTATTTACTCCTCCGGGCACTAACTTGTGTGTTTTAAGCAATTTTTTTAACCTCCGGGGAGCACTTTTCCAACTTTTGCCGACATCCCTTTGACCATTCTTTCATATTATGCACCATAGCCTTACATATTTTAGTTCCACTTTTTACCGCCACGGGCGTCTACTTATCTCGGGTGCAATCGGCCCAATCCCCTCGAGTAATATATCTACGAATAGTATATAAAACGGAGTTTCGTTCGGATGGAGGTTTGTTTGGAATAGAGTGCGTCCCTTGTTGCGAAATGTGGAACTAACAGATTTTTCAAAAGGATAAAGTGTTTTGAAAGGAATATTAAACGAAACCCTCTGTGCGATCTGTGATCACACTTACCTACTTGTTCACTATATTTATGCATACTATGAAGTGCGTATAAATGCTATAGTTCATATACAGAGCTACAGAAATGAATTCGTAAAGGTTACTGAGTATGAGCATAAATTGCTTAATGGTGGGTTTTAAAGGAGTTATGAATTTTTACGCTGAACTGAATTCAGTGCACTAAGAAATATTTGTAGAATATAGATAAAATGATATACAGGCCCACGCAAAGAGTTGGATACATGGCCGTCTATGGGTGATAATTTCTGAAAATGTAATTTCAGTAGTTTTAAGAGTGTTTAAGTTTGAATTAAATTTTAGCTAAATAGTGGCATGTAATAAAGGTACTAGGTAAACTACAGGGCTGTACAATAGTATTCAAGTATTTTTCCATCTATTAGTATAAATTGCTGAAAGATGAATTTCAACCTGTTATGCATTTTCTTGCTAAACTAAATTTTCCCATTATACAGGGTGTCCGGTCTCAACGGTGTCCAATGGCTAATTCCTAAACCGTTAGTCATAGACATATAGTTCCAATTACAAAAATGTTTTAAATCACGTAAAGAAATATTTTAAAAGCGATTTGGGTCAATAAAAACATTTCTTAAAAAATTACGAAATTTAAATTTTTATACGGTCCCCCGGTCCTATAAGTTATATTTAGTAAAATTTTCCTTTTACGCTGACAAGTAATACAAAAAAAGTCCCGTTGTTCTACGATTAAAATTGACCGAGTAATACCTGTTTAAAGATGGAGCATATTTTTTGCTGCAAATTGGGGGTCATTCACAAATTTAGTCGAAATATGATTTCGTCAGATATATTAAAAAATCGTTGAGAGTAAAATTAACATTGCAATATAAATTTGAAATCTTTAGTCATTCTAACATATTAAAGCAAAATATACAGTTTGTAATAAAACATTTAAGAAGAAAGAAAAAAACAGACTTTTTGTTAAATAAAATGATGCTAAATTAACACACTCAATTCTTTACAAAATGATACGTATTTTAAAATATTATCAGATTACACTAGCCTGCAAAAGTTGGGCTATTTCATGTTTTTTAGCTTTTGATAATTGATTCTTATGTATTCTGTACCGCTAAATCCGGAATTGACTTTCATTTTTAGCCATCACATCAGGATTTTTCGCAAATTCTAAATTTTAAAGTTAAAAAGTTCAAAGTTAAAATTTAATCTCCACCCCGATCTCATCACACCACCCAGCTGTAAGAATCCCAAGATAAGCAAAAATATCGAATAAATTATTGAATAAAATAAAATAAAATAAGTTTTACATATGTTTTATAGTATGAGATTTTCGCTATATTTTAACTTACACATTTGCAAAAAAATTCTAACGTGATGGTTAAAAATGAAAGTCATTTTCAGATTTAGTGCTAAAAAGTACGTAAAAATCAATTATCAAAAGTTAAAAAATACAATCATCTCCTCTACTTTATAGCATCCGATTTTTGTTATTCTTTAAATACGACAATTTATGATTTGCGAAATATCCTGACATGATGGTTAAAAATTAAGGTAATTTTCGGATTCAGTGCTAAAAAATACATAAAAGTTAAAAAACCCAACAATCGCAGTCTTGTATTATCTAATCTAAAACTTTTTCTTAAACTTTTTGGCGGTAATCTATCTGAATTTTTTTGTGTTATCCTGTAAAATATGTATAAATGGTAACCACCGAAAATCACAATAATATTAGATTGTTATCGGATTTGCGCCAGTATGTAAAATGTAATCTCGATCGGATATTTGAAAGTGGGTTAAAGTTCGAATACAAATTTTGAACTGAAAAAACATACGTAAGATCGTTGAAGTAGCATAAAAACTTATAAAAATAACATAATTTTATTAAAAGAAATCATAAAAAAACAGTCTCAAATTCTGACAAAATAAAACATATGTTTTTTCAGCCAATCTGAAACTTAATAAAGGTTAACTTAATCGTAATACTTGTACGATTTTTTCAAAGCGCAGATACATATGAAACGAGATCTTCGAATTATTTAAGCACTTGGAATGTAACCCCTCAAAGCCAAGCCGAACTCATTTGTTTTCAGAGCAGAAAAGTGGCATAAGTCATGCATTTTTAAAGTTTCATAACTCGCACAATTTTAGAGTTATATGAATGGGACTTTTTTTGTCTTTTCTTGTCAGTGTAATAGGAAAATTTTACTAAATATAACTTATAGGACCGGGGGACCGTATAAAAATTTAAATCTCGTAATTTTTTAAGAAATGTTTTTATTGACCCAAATCGCTTTTAAAATATTTCTTTACCTGATTTAAAGCATTTTTCTAATTGGAACTATATGTCTATGATTAACGGTTTAGAAATTAGCCATTGGACACCGTTGAGACCGGACACCCTGTATAGTATATCAATGGGATCGATCAACATACCGATCAACATATCGATCAACATACGGATCGAATACAGGGCTGTTCAAAAGAATTGGAATACATATTTGGCTATGGGCAGTAACTACTGAAGTCAAATTTTTAAATGTTTACTTAGTTATCTTATTTCCCTAAGTAACGAAGTTTCGTTAAAGCTTTCAGGGAGTGTTGGAAAGTGTTTCATAATCTATGCTGTACGCATGATTTTTCTTACTTGTTTATTATGTATTCATTCCTTATCTGGATGAAATCTGTACGCCCTTGTTTCGCTGCTTATTTCCAAGGTTCTTCGTTTTTCCGACACGTAAGTGTCTGCGCAGAAAAGAGAGTTTTAAAGGCATGGAAAATAAACGAGTTTCCATTTATAAAATTTGGCATCTATGCAATTATACATGCATTAAACAGAAGATAAACTATTCAGCTGGATTGCGTAAATATTCACTCGTGTGTGAGAGTGCGTGCATGAAATTAATTTTCGCCAATTTAGTGAGCGGCTAATATCCAATAATATCCCGATAATTCCAAAATTGTAATATGCAAAAAATGATGGTAAAGGCGGTCTAGGATACACAATTTTAATCTTTTTAATTTTTAATTACTTACTTGTTTTACTTGTTACTTTCTTCTATCTTTAAAAGAAGAAAGTATTGGATTCGTGAACAAATTCGACTTCCGGTTTTCGATGGATTTTTGATGTTTTTTAGAAAATGTCTGTCACTCTGTGAGTCTGTCTGTATGTGACAAAAATTTTATGAGCGCGCTATATCAAGAACTAATGCACATAATTTTACAAAACTTTAGATTTAGTTAGACCTTGATATAAATTGGTACTAATTAGTTTTTCGTGCAAATCGCTCAACATGTGGCGTTGCTGTGCTGTATTTTTCTCGATTTTTGTAATAGCTATATCTGAAGAACTAATGCACAGATTTTCATCAAACTTCTGATTCAGGTGTACCGTGGTATGAGTAGGTGCTGATTATGTTTTGGTGTAAATCGTACAACAGGTGGCGCTGCTATGCTGCGTTTTCCATATTTACCGCAATAGCTCTATCTCAAAACCTAATGCACTGGTTTTCCCCAAACTTCAGATTCACTTAGACGTTGAAATAAGTTGATGAATATTAGGTTTTGTTGTTAATCGCCGAACAGGTGGCGCTGCTTATACCATATTTTTTACGAATTTTGTGATAGCTGGATCTCAAAAACTAATGCACGGAATTTAATCTAACTTCATATTATGTTACAGTTTCACATAAATAGATCCTTATTAAGCTGAAAAATCGATCTGCCTACACAGGGGCGTAGCTACAGATATTTTTTCGGGGGGGGGGGGGGGGGGGAGAATTCGAAAATTTCCCAACTTGAAACAAATTCTTCCAACTTTCAACTAAAGTGTGTATAATACGTGTACCACAATGTGTATAATAATGATAATGAAACTTATGCATAAAAAATTCCTTTCCAAAGAAAAATTTTGAAACTGGAAACATAAAAATTCTAATTATTGGTTTGTTTAATAAAAAACAAATATGCAGGTCCTGAACACGATTTAACTGTTTTTAGAAAATGTCTGTCTGTGTGTATGTGACACAAATTTTGTGGTTGCTCTATCTCAAGAACTAATGCGCGGAATTTAATAAAACTTTAGATTCAGTTATATCTTGATAAGAATTAATGCTGATTAGTTTTTGGTGTAAATCGCCCGAAAGGTGGCGCTGCTAAGCTGCATTTTTCATGATTTACATGATTTTAGCGATATCTCTCAAAAACTGTTGCACGGAATTTGATCAAACTTCATATTCTGTTAAACCTTGACATAATTTGGTGCTTATTAGGATTTTGTGTATATTATACTAGCAGGCTATGCCCGCTGCGCTGGTCAATATTTCCAAATGAACCTTGGATTAAACTAAATGGTGCATTTGAACTTGTATTTTAAACGATATGGATCTTCATCTTGACCTTGCTCATTACTAAAAACGATGCGAACGCCATTGCGATATAATGTTATCTTAAGCGTTGGACAAAATTTAGCAATTAAGAAGTAATTGTTTTAGTTGATTATAAACAGCGCACTTATGGTCGGGTAATGAGACCGTTATGACAACAGAAATTAATACCTCTATAACTAATCAACATATAATGAAATCGTATATACTAACACCATTCCTAAAAGTCATGCAACAGGGCCACTTGTAACAAAATGTGTTCTGTAGATTTTTTTAAAAAGGCTAAACTTTCATAATCAGGTTCACTTAATTTTTGAACTTTTACTGTTGCTCTATAACTAAGTACCCTTGAACAATATGTATACACTAAAACCTTTCCAAAATTATTACCTAACTAATTGTGGTATATCGTACGAAAGTATTATAAACAATCGGAATGAAATACAAATTTCCGTTGTAAATATATAGTAGATGATGATGATGCGATTTTGTGTAATAGAATTCATAGTAAAATTTTTGCTTCAAACATAAACGATGCTTTCAACATTAAAGCTAATACACCAATATGTGAAGTATCCGATTACGGAAGGTTAACTTGAATTCTCATGAGCAACTACTCAAAGAAAAGTGAATATGTGGCTATTGTGATACTTTTATGTCAGCCGGGCGCAGGTAATAAATCAATAAAGATTGTTTTCATAGCATATTCTTATTTTATTATTTTCATTTAAAACACAAACCTTTCAATCATTTCATTTAAAATGCATGCCTTATACTAATTTCATGTAAAAAACTGAAAAGATAAACAATAACAGGAAATAATGCCATAATTAAAAACAAAAAAAATATTTTTAATTTACATACGCAAAATGTAACTATTGCTACTGGGAATTTTAAAAATGCTATCAGCGAGATGTGCGCTCGGTTGTTATAAATGTACCCATTTTTTCTTCTTATCGAGGAGCAATTTATAAATCGCACAATATTATTCCAATTCCAATTTCTTTCATTGAGGAACCTATGACCGGAAAAAATGGAAAAAGACTCTTGTAGATTCTTCGGATGACGGCATCTGACGCCATAAACCGAGTTTATATATATGAAAATAATTTTTAAGTCGTTACAAACATTGCTTTCATACTTAAATATTTTCATTGGTACTACTTGTTATCCCGTCGACCAATTTCGCCAAATTATATAAATCGCCAAACCATTCGCCAAATTATATAAATTGACATAATCTTTATTTTAAATAACGAAATAACAAATAAATTAGTATAACATTAATAAAAATACAAATAAAACGTCGAAATTAAAATCACTTGATGACGTAAACACGTGTAGCCAGTGGTGTAGTCGAGGGGGGACGCTAGGGGACGGCGTCCCCTCACTTTTTTATGTTATCTCGAGCGTCCCCTTACTTTATATTTTCAAGGGGGACGCCTAGAGACGTGGGAGGACGCAGACTTTCCCAAAGTTTTTTAATGAAGACACTAATAAATTAACAATTTTAGAAATAAGATAATGATTTTTAATACTTTTCAACAAACTTGAAAAGTGTTTATTGTGCTGATTCGCCTATTCACTAAACTTCCATAAGTTTCACAAGATTAATATTATCACAATTATTCTAATTGGTAAACAAATCATATTAGATGTAAATTTCCAACTGGGCGAAAAATGTCCGGACCAGGATTCGAACCCGGGACCTCCTGGCTGAAGCCGCCAGTGCTCTGCCATCTGAGCTATCCCGGACGATTCTGGTCGAACTTTTTCACCCAGTTAACCTTGATGATTACAGCATCTGGTCTGAAACCTGGTTCAGCTCAACAGAATAAATCTCGGGTAATGGAACTCCAGAAATCGCTAATCAGTTCCATTACCTGAGATTTATTCTGTTGAGCTGAACCAGGTTTCAGACCAGATGCTGTAATCATCAAGGTTAGCTGGGTGAAAAAGTTCGACCAGAATCGTCCAGGATAGCTCAGATGGCAGAGCACTGGCGGCTTCAGCCAGGAGGTCCCGGGTTCGGATCCTGGTCCGGACATTTTTCGCCCAGTTGGAAATTTACATCTAATATGATTTGTTTACCAATTAGAATAATTGTGATAATATTAATCTTGTGTAATTTCGTATCCTGCGATTTCTGGAGTTCCATTACCTGAGATTTATTCTGTTGAGCTAAACCAGGTTTCAGACCAGATGCTGTAATCATCAAGGTTAGCTGGGTGAAAAAGTTCGACCAGAATCGTCCGGGATAGCTCAGATGGCAGAGCACTGGCGGCTTCAGCCAGGAGGTCCCGGGTTCGAATCCTGGTCCGGACATTTTTCGCCCAGTTGGAAATTTACATCTAATATTCCATAAGTTTGCTGGAATTACAGCAAAATTTTATGTATTTTTTTTAGGTTCAATGTAGTATGTAAATGTTTCACTATTGTATAGCATCATATACTTACATCATATAAAAATTCTCTATTGTATAGCATTAGTATTTCGTTTACGTGAAAACAAAAAGAAAGTTCTTTCATATTACGCTTTATTGGCAAAAATTGTTTGAAATAGACATTAATGAAGTCATATTTTAAATATAACGCAAATGGCATTTGAAATTTGTTACATGTTCCCTATCGGAAATAGCATATATTGTTCGTTTACACGGACATTAAAAAATATTTTCAAATACCATGATCCATTAACGATAATTATTCGAAATTCATGGAAAACTATAGGATGCGTGACGGTGCGTGAAACATTTATAATCATTTTACAATGCCACGCAAAAGAATCCATCACATTGTCATCTATGGGTTCAGCTGCTTGAACATGTTTTCAATTATATTATCAGGGCTCCCAACACATTTTAGTCCTCCAAAAGTGGAAAAAGTGCCATTTGATGAAATTCCTTGCTTTACTTTTTGGAATAGAGTAGTTAAGAAATTTGTATAGTACTTATAGAGAGCATATTAGAGGTCTGCACGGGCCGGAATTTCCAGGCCCGGGCCCGGCCCGGCCCGAAGGAAAGCTATTTTGGCCCGGCCCGGCCCGGTGTAAAAATTGAAAGTTCGGCCCGAGCCCGGCCCGGCCCGTTTACATTTTTACCGTTCTCGGCCCGGCCCGGCCCGTACAAAAATCAGTGAAAACAGGCCCGGCCCGACTAAATGTCTACAAAAAATTTCGTTTTTTCTCGACATACAATTAAGATTCTTTTAATGAATATTACATGCATATTTATGGGAACATTTTACAGTATATTTTAAATTACTATGTGTTCGCAAAATAGAAAACACACAATAGTAAACGTTAACGATTACTTACAGTGTTTTAGTCAACGTCTCTACAGACGTTTCAAAATTTAAATAAGGGTTCATTAAAAGATTATTGTAGTTTAGAATAAAGGGTTAAAAAACATGATAACTGTTGAAGCTTATAATAAAAGGTAGATTTGTGAAAATATTTCTGTCATTTTTAAGGCTTTTCTCAAATCCAAAGGAGCTACATTTTGATACATTTATGAATTCATTTCTTTTCGGAAACGCATGAGATTGGCAGGTATTCTTATTCAGAAACCATGTAAATGCCGTTTTTTTTTTAGATAAAAGTAATATATCTTTCAGAAAATACTGCCAAAGTTAGCGTTTTGAATCAAATTTCCGGAAGCGATAGCACAGGAAAGGAGAAAACGTACAGTCACGTGACAAGAGTCTCTGTTATCTCAGTACGTAATTTATGAAAACGCTATTTGATCCCAATTGCCTTCAATACTCAGCCTGTCAATTTTATGCCTTTATAGTTAAAAATGAGTCAGAAAATGTGTCTGAGAGTTTCGCATTGTTGAGCAGTAAATATGAGAACCACCTTAAGGTACATTTCCAAAGATACTGTTAACAGAAGTTCATTATCGCTATTAATACTTTTACAAAACATAATGCATGTCCTACACATCCTGAGAACGATTAAGACCAGTTCCGTCCCGGCACAAGTCTGCCGAAAAAAATTAAACCCGGGATCAGGCATCATGTAACTGTACGATGCCGATCTCTACTATGGACATGTTACATTTCTGTATTGATGTTGTTAAACTCGCATCGGCTCGTAACGCACATTTATACTACTCGAAAAAGTCATATTCATTGGAAATGACCTCGTATTTTATCTGCTCCTCTCAAATTCTTATATCGGGCCGATAGGCCCGATTAATTTTTTTTATCAGCCGGGCCCGGCCCTTCAGGCCCGTTCAATTTTTTTTGCCGGCCCGGCCCGGCCCGCGGGCCGGGCCGGGTACGGGCCTCGGGCCAAGCCCGGGCTCGTGCAGACCTCTAGAGCATATATCGTACATCAAAAAATTGTCAAATCATATTCAGGTCATCCTATTGCGTGTAAATCCATCAAAAAGATTCCAATACTTTCTTCTGATAAAAATATATTTAAGAAGTATAACAAAAAAAAGAAGAATATTTAATTAAGATTTCCTTTAATAGAGAGAAGTACTTGACACCAAAATCGAAGACAAAACTAAATCTATAATAATAATAAAAAGCCAAGTGCGAGCATTACTCGCGCACAGAGGGTTCCATAGAATAAATATATGAATTTGTAATTGAACGTTGCTAAAAGAATACTAAGACTTTGTAAAAAAACTATACAACGTAGGCTTGGGTATAACTGTATATATTAGAAAAGTGTAAATGGGTATACCATGAAAGTTCAAAGAGATATGGAACCTAAATAATGTCAAATATAGCTATTCGTATAACTCTTTTTTTTAATATTATCCTAATCTGTTTACGATGAACTTAATTCGGTACTGACAATAAAAGCAGTGCATAGTTAAACTTCATTTGGCATTTCATGAAATTAAATTCAGCGTACTAATAACCTTTATTTCTACAGTGTAGCTAAAACAAAACCTTTGTTCAAAGTTTAAATTTGGCATTGTGCTAAGCGCGCTTCGAATTGAGGTCTCAAAGTTGCAACCCCGACTTGGTCAGTGCCGCGTTTTTCCAGATAGGTGTTTAATTAACTTTTAAAGTCACTCGAGGCGTATTGAGAGATACACTCAATGCAAACTATCGCGAATCCCACAATATTTATGCGATTCATTCTAATTAAATCTTTCGAGGGCGATGCCCTTAAAAAACGGACACCTAATTTTAATTCCAAAACAGACAAACGGCACCAAGAATATTTAATTAAAATTTTCCTTTTATCATGTACGTGAAAATAAGCAAGTTCGCATTTTCTAATAAATTCGTTTATAAATTCTGGTGTCAGTTCATTATTTCAAAGGTTTATAAATAGAATTACTCCTTGCCGGAAAAGATTCTCAAGAAATGTCGCAGGACTCTTAAAGCTTCAAAATTTAAGAAATAAAAAATTTTTTTAGATGTTAAACTCCTATCTTTTCTGAATATTTTGATATAATTGTTTCCTTGAAATCCCCATTAGAACAGAAGTTTTGGCTTTTAGAATTATACCCGCTCAATAGCTGAAGCGGCGTTTCCGAAATCTTAAAGTCATTAATTTCCAAATGGCGTTTTTTGGGCATAACGCGCAGGATGCATCAAAAACTTCTGAATATTTTTTCATGAAATTTTCAAAACATACATTTCGTGTTAGTCTGTATAAACTGAACCTAAAATTTCCTTTTTATTGTTCAAAAAAATATTTTTTTAGGTGATTTTACTGTTGAAAATTTCAAAATTTTGTATTAGCTAAATGCAACATTGCATTAAAAATATAAAAATGCTTTAAATACAAATTTATTTAAGTTCAGGGAAATTATTACAATCTGAAGTATAAGTAAGCACCAAAATTGTCATTCTAGTTGCAATATTTATTTTGTAATCCTGCGCGTAAACTGTTATGCCAATTTTTTGTTCGACAAATGTCTAACAGTTTCGAGCCCCCTATAAATACTAATTCTGTATCTTGCAATTTTTTAAATACATGAAACGAAAGAACATACTTATATCTTTCATCCGAATAAAAATTGTGTTTTAAAATCATATACATTTTAAGACATTAAATGTTGAAAATTGTCTTTTTTACATTTTTTCCACTTTTTAGAGTCCCGAGACCCCTTAAATTAGTATGTTTTTAACAATTTGACGTTTATTGCTTTTATACTGTTACTGGACATTACATTACACATATATATCATTAAGAGTTGTTAACTAGGCATAGAGTACGCCGCCCCTGTCCTGTGTATGTCCAAACTAACCGTACCTTTAAGGGTTAATATCTCGGCTAATTACCGATGATTTTTTTCGAAAATCATTAGCAACAATGCTTTTATTCTTGTGCAACGATAGGTATATTCAGCGATGCTCAACAATTTTTCTGAATGCCCGTAAATCGAAATTTGTGTATAACAGAAAAATGTTAATTACTCAAAAACTATGTGACCTAGGGTCAGGGTTGGCAGATTTTTGACATGTGTCAGTTTATGACAGTTTAAACCATGGTTTAAACCGTCATGTCAAAAACCTCTTGTCAAAAACCATCTGTCAAAAACCTAAAGTACTATATAGTGATCTGTAAAAATTCACATTAAATGTCACACATTACAACATTATATGTGATATTTTAAATTCACATTACTGTATATCAATAATTAGTACATAGTTAAGTATTATTGTGATATTTTAAATTCACATTACTGTATATCAATAATTAGTACATAGTTAAGTATTATTGTGATATTTTAAATTCACATTATTGTATATCAATAATTAGTACGTAGTTAAGTATTATTGTTAAGTGCAATTTTTTAAGTTTTCTGAACAGTGTAAGTGTAGGGTGCCTCGTTTTTAATATCTTAAGATATCTAAAATTTTATTTAAAATATTTAAATCGTGTTTAAAATATTTTTATGTAATTTTTAAATGAAGGAGATGTCAGTTGGTATTTAAAACACCCAGAGCGCGGGACTCAGACCCTCTCCTTAGGCGTTCCATGTTTTTTTTAAGTGGCCGGCGCAACTTGGCACGTTTTTTACGAGTGGGTCGTATCTACTTTAGGCGATCTTTAGTTCCTATTCGAAGCCCTCAAAATCTGAGTCTTCAATATCAGAATGCATGAGTTGTAAATTTTCTTCTTCCATGCTGTATGGTTCGCTATCATCATCAGAAATGTCACAGTTTTCATTATCAACAAAGTCAGAAAGTTGTTGGGCAGGGGACTTGAAAGCAGTCTAAAGGAATTTTTATTTTATCTCAATTTTACACGTGCGAAAAAAAAAAAAAAAAAAAAAAATCGTAAACACCGCACATGGTGTAAACGCCGCACTTGAAAGAAAATTAACTTTTAAACCCGTAAACGCCACAGCGTTTCTTCCATAAAATACGGTACTTAAAATCGTTTTAATTTCTCTTACATTTGAGAGCTTAAAGCACTAGCTAGGTTTTTTTTTTTTAAATAAGAAATGAAAACTTAGAAAAGTGCAGATTTTTTTTTATATATATAACAAGATAATGTGCATCAATGTTATTCTAGTCTAAGCAATAACCATTCCATTCAAAATTGAAATTGGATTATTAATCTTAAACATTTACAAAATAAGAGAAGTAATAATAATAAAAAAAAAGCTTAAAGTCAAAATTCTTTTTAAACAGCTTTCTTTTAAATATATAAAAATATGTTTTCGATTTTAAAACTGAACAAAATTGGCTCAGTCTTCTAAAAGAAAATTCACTTAAGCCCCATATTGAAAAAGTGCATAATAGAAGGGATCAAATCATGAAACTATACCATTGTTTGGCTTATATTTTGCATCTCAACCATCAGGGGCAAGGGTTGACTGATGTATCAGTTGATTCAGCTCGTGCTTGAGCTATAGAGAGAATTTATGGATGCTTACCCATAACTGATTGTGTATGAAGCTAAAGAATCCCCTTTCTCGTCTTGTTATTTCAGTGCTATAGGGAGGACCCCATTATTTGGTGGAAAGGTATCATTAAATGCAATAGCTTTTTGAGCCTGTTTCAAAACTTGCCCATTTAGCAATGTTTTTGCTATCAAAAGACAGGCTATTTTCTAATGCTTCATACACTCTAAACTCAGAAATCATCTGGGTGTAAATAAATGTGAACACGTTGTGTGCTGCAGCATGCTGGGGGTAAAATTGATCCAGATTATTTAATTGTACTAAAAGGATTTTCTTCTGATTGAAAATACAAAAAAATAAAAATATTTTATGGCAATTAAGAATCTTTTTTTTTAAATTATTAAATTACCATAAATTTAAAAGATCACATAAATCATTGACTTATTTAATGTTTACCTATTGTTGTTAAAATGTTTTAGTGTGTTACATGCATTTGGCAGATTTTGACGGTTTAAACCAGTTTATGACAGTTTTTGACGGTTTAAACCTGTTTATGACAGTTTAAACCAGTTTTTGATGCTTGTCATGTCAAAAACCAGTTTTTGACGTCAAAAACCCAACCCTGCCTAGGCTAATCGCTATAATTTTCAGGGAAGGTTTATATTAACGTCTACTACCTCTATTTTTTTCATAATTTTAGTTTCAGTAGATTCAGAATTAGATGGGGGGGGGGGGGACATATTTTTGCGCTACATTTTCAACAATATCTTTGAAAATATAATACCTAAAATTAAAAGGAATGTATTTTTGTATTCAGCGTTACAAAAGCTTTCACAGGAAAATATTTTTTTTTTATTCAAGTAGCATAATTAGCCCCTCTACTTTTTTACTAAATATATTTATGAATGTTTATTAATCTGAAAATATGTGGGTCAATGGTCTTTATTACTTTCCAAATTTGAACTTTCCATGTTCCATAGTTTACGAGTAAAATGTCTGTGACAGACAGACAGACGGACGGACAGACACAGGAGTGATCTTATAATGGTTCCGTTTTTACTTTTTAAATACGGAACCCTAAAAATAGAGTTTGGTCTGTGTGGTCTATGTGCTGAAAAGACCACTGTAACAGCTATGAGATAGAGGCGAGGTACCATTTTGTCTAAAATTATGCACTTCGGATTTTTTTAAAATAATTTTTTTATTTTTTTTGCGATTTTTAGCCATTTTTTTTTTTTTTTTTTTTTACCTTTGACTGTGATTTTTTTTCACATTGATGAAAGGAATTCCGTTTCAATTTTTTAGCCAAGTAGTGGTAAATTTTGTCCTCTTTTCAGCTTTTTCAATAAATTTTATGCAGAATTTGTACAGCGATTTATTTTTGGCGAATTTCAGCTTTTTTTTGCGTTTTGTTTCAATTTTATGATATTCGAAAAAGGAAATCGGTTTCGAACTCTCAACCCTAATGTAATAGATTTTGTCATTTCGCGATTGGTACGTTTTCTTAATCAGAAACTATATAATGTACCGTAATGGTCGATTTTTTAATAGAGGCAGAATATGTTTTAAAAAATGCTGTTAAAAAGGGCATTTTGAACCGAATTTACCGAAGCGGATTGTGTTGGAAAAATCATTGTATTAAGGATGCACTCAAATCCAAACTGCTTATTTTCTGACTCATTTTTAAATTCATTTTTGCTCTCAAACGCATTTAATTGGTAGATTCGCTTATTCAGAAACTATATAATGTACCGTAATGATCGATTTTTTGATAGAGGCAGAATATATTTCAAAAAAATGATATCAAAGTATGCATTTTGAACGGAATTTCCCGAAGCGATTGTGTTGTCCTTCTGAGAAAATAATTGTTTATATATCAAGTTTTAATTAATTGAACAAAAAATAAAAACACAGGTCGCTTATAAATCTCTTCAAAAATCACGTCAGTAAGTTACATATTTTTTTAATTAAAAATGAATCTGGAATTATGCCAGAAAATTTCGAGTTGTTGAGCATGGAAAAGTATTTTTTTGAATACCGCCCTATAGATTCTGATAAAACCAGCTATTATATAAAAATGAAATAAAAACTCGTCAAAAGCGGCCAGATAAAATTGTTAAAGTGGATTTATCTCTAATCATGGTTTAGTTTTTGTTTGTGAAATTAGTATATTTGACTTCGAAATCTACCTCTGCCTGTAGGCCGGGCCGGCAGGGATTTTATTTGGAATTCGTATCATGATTTTTTAATTTTTTTGCTAATTTTTTATATAATTTTTCAGTTTTTTTGTGTTTTGCGGCGATTTTTTGTCACTTAGTTTCAATCTTCTGGTAGTTTAATATAGAAAATTTTGTCCTCTTTAATTTTTGAATTTTTAGTGATTTTTAATTCGATTTTCAATGAGTTTTACGTTTTTCCGCATTTCCTTTACATTGGTAAAAGTTCTGTTAGAATGCTTTATCCCACTATAGTAAATTTTGTCCTCACGATTTTTAGCGTTTTACGGTGATTTTTTCCACATTAGTATTTTTTTTTTCTTAAGTCACCATAAAAGGACTAAGTGGACGTTTTTCTAAAAATTGATTTTTAGGAAAGAGGGGAAGACGAAAAGATATACCAAAATTTTAAAGTCTTATTTTTCCTTGCCTTAATTACAATAAATTCCTTACTCTTTATCTGACCATAAAGTAAAAATGCAATAATTTTCAATATTCTCAATAGAAAGCAGTTATTTTATAACTATATTTCCAAAATAAATAATGCAAAACAAATTCTTATAAAATTTTCATTACTTGAATTATTGCTACTGAATAACGGCTTCTAATACAAAAACATTTCAGTCATGACATAAGGTTTTAAATTTTTGAATTCTATAGCAAGCTATTTAATGTCCAACAGATAAAGAAACTTTAATTAAATTAATTTAAATTTACATTTATAATTTTTTAACTTAAATTTCCACTTATTTTTCTCTGCAATTGAAAATAAAAAGCAAGATTCAAAATAAAGTTTGCCTATAGTGATACAGACCCTAATGTTCGAAACTGTGAGCGTCCCCCCACTTTTTTATCCAGGACTACACCACTGCGTGTAGCTTGTTTAAATTCAAGTGAATTTGATATTTACGATCAACCATTATTGGCATTTAATCTTATAGTTTGACGATAGATTTTTGGTCGACGGAATATCTAAGTAGTACCTTTTCCATTTTTGTTTTATAACGCTAAATTCTCAGTAATTTTATTCCTTTTATTTTACATAAAATCACTATTTTTTTTTAAATTAAGATGCTTGCATTTTTATTTCAAACTCATGATTTTTTAGCCAAAAGGGTTGATTTGAATTTTTTCCGTTGCTAGAGTAACGGATGTAATGATAGATATTTTGAGGTTTAGATGCCAAAGACATGTCATGAACTGTTGGACTTATAAAAATTTATTTGGTAGCATTCGATTCAGCATACAAAACAACATTAAAATATGCTATCATTTGACGCATAATTTTGATATTCGATTTTTTTCCCCTCCCCGTGCAAAAACCATTAGGGGTGACACTTTAGAAAATCCTTTCTTAGCAGAAGTCTATGTCATAAGAAGTATTTTTACCACGATTTTCAAGATTTTAGGTTCAGTAGTTTGCGCTGTGCGTTAATTAGTCCCTTAATCCAGACTTTATTTTATATACTATATTAGATATGCCATTTTGCGGTGAATCGATGATCGAAAATTAGTCCAATATCATTTGAAATATTACATAACAGAGGAGAAAGTACGAAGAAATGACGAATTACAAAAGACTTGTAATTTTTTTTTTTCAAAATGTAGAATTTTTCGATAGTAATAACGTATTAAAACATAAATTTCCTTAAAAATTATCTTTATTTCCTAGATTTCGAATCTGTGAATTTCCCTATAAATGAAATTGGCGATATGACTTGAGAAAAAATGAAATAAACAATAGATAATATTTGCTTAAATAAAATGGGTAATATTCGTTGATCTGAGTTCGAGTTTATAAATATCACATGCTTTCGGAATTACGGCGAAAAACATTTTAAAAAGTATGAAATTATTTTACAATATGTATGTGTGGCAGAAATTCACACTGAAATTTAAGTATTCGATTCCATTTTTAAAATATTAACTGATATCTATATAAGTTACAATTGAATATGAAAATGTACTCAAAAAATGATCTCTTTCACCTAAAAAAACACCATTTGTGAGAACATCCTCAAGCTAATGTCACGCTTATGCATTTTTGGCTTAAAATCACATTGTTTGGCGACAAAAGAAAAATAAAAAATTGTAAAGAAACAAATAGTAATTACACATGTGACTCACAATTACATCTGCATGTTTCTTCTATAAGTCACGTGATGGGACAATTAGATATAAAAAAAAAAAGAAAAGAACAGAACAGAAAGAAAATGTCGTTAAAATTTCATCTAATCAAATTTTCAGATTCGTTTCCATATCTAACGCAAGCGATAAAGAGCCAAATATTGCGTATCAAGTGTAATCTTTCTCATTAAATTAATTTTTAAGCATTACAAATATTTCTTTCAGGTTTTGATTAAATGTTTTCGTTTTTTAATATTATCACTCATTAAAACGGATTTTCTTCTTCTTTTTTTTTCATTTAAATAAAATTAGTAACAGTTTTTCTTTTATTTTTGGAGGTTTAATAGCCGTTTCAATTTTTTTTTTATCAACGATGAATTTCGCCAAGAAATAAAATGGTAACCTTATCGCCCAAAATAACAGAATTTTCCGTCATAATTCTAAAACTAATATAGGTAGAATAATGTATTATAGATTAAAACCTTCCCTGAAACAATACCTATCTAACGGTATAGGTTCCGTAAAAATCCATGCAGTAGAACTCGAAATCTAGGCGTTCGGAACGAAATTTTCGTTTGGATTTTATATATATAATAGATAATAGAATAGATAATAGATTTTATATATATATAATAGAATAGATAATAGAACTATATCTATAGATATTATGAACTATCTCAAAGTTTAAAACAGATCGCATTGTTAGATTTCCTAATTTTAACAATATCGCGTTATGTTAGTTCCACATTCCACCACCAGGGAGCGCACTCTATTCTTAACGAAAGCGTATCTGGACGAAACTCCTTCATGCAACCTTTCCGTAGATACATGAATCGGGAGGGTGGCGGTCTTAACCAATAATTTAAGATAATTGCTGAAATTACTACGAAAAATATTTTAAAGGGGCTCTACGCGGGCCCTTAATAGAGTCAGAGGAAATCGGAAGACGGCAAAATAATCGCGGGGAAAAGTTTGCTTGGGTGCTTCGGAGCTACTTTTGGCGCGATATCTAAGCTCTACAACCAATAGGAGCCCAGATATTTAAGGAAATATGAAGTAACAAAGTCCAAAATAATAGAATTTTCCGTAAGAATTCTATAACTAATCTAGGTAGAATGATGCGTTATAGCTTAAAACCTTCCTTGGAACGATACCTATCTAACGGTATAAGTTCCGTAAAAATCCATGTGGTAGAACTCGAAATCTCGGCGTTCGGAACGAAATTTCCGTTTGGATTTTATATATATAATAGATAGATATAATAGATAGATAACAGGTGGCATTGCTGTGCGGCATTTTTCACGATTTTCGCATTAGCTATATCTAAAAAACTAATGCACGGAATTTAGTCAAACTTCATATTCGGTTGCACTTCCTTATTGGGCTTGGGTGTTTACTGTCCAAAGGTATCACTTTTGTGTTCTTTGGTTTTTGAATTTTGGTTGCATCTAACAGGATGTGTGCCGAAATTCAATGATTTGTTTGAAAAATGCGAGGCTTCTATCTCCTTTTTAAATCAACACAATTAAACGAATCTATACCTTTATAATTCATTATTATGGGCATAGAATTATTATTTAATTTTAGCAATGTGGTTGCAAATTTTGAGGTATTAACATATATGGGATAGAATAAAGTTTTGGGATTGGCACATCCGAATTGTTTTCATTTAACATTAATTATTCTTGTCTTCAAGGAAGCCAACCTGATGATAACACCATCCAGTTTAATAAAATCCACTATTTGGCTTTCACATTTTAAAAGCATTAGGCTGTCAAGCCTGTCATCCATCATTGTAGTTTGTAATATATATATTTTTAAATTTTTATTTGACTAAAGATTCTTTCATTAGATGCAATGCCATAAAGATAAGCTTCTGTGAATGTTAAGATATGAGTATATAGTTTGACGGCATGACCCAAACAGTCTTTGAATTTCATGGCATGAGTAAAAGGTTTGTTTAAAGCTGCTATCAGATTCACCAACTTTTCGAGCAATTTTTGAGACAACTCTTGATTTCCTCCAACTTATTGTGAAATATTGTCTCAACACCCAGTGTGATAGATAGCAAACAGCAATATCCCCAATCACAGCTCTAAAAAAGTATGCGCTAGCCGCGCCTTTCCCCCCCCAACTTTCAACATTTCAGCCAATCAGAGATAAGCGATTTATACGAATAGGCGATAAATATTAACAGTTGGTACTAGTAGTACTGGTTTTCCCCCAACTTTAGCAACGACAACCTTTTTCTCCCTTTGAACAGGAAAAAATTGGGTTTAAAGTCGGCTGAAAAGTTGGTGAATCGGATAGCAGCTAGTCAGTTAGGATTTGGTTTATTTCTATTTGACTCTGCAAGTCATGTACATCCGTTTCTCATATAGAGGTGGAAACATTATTAACTTTTCTAAGTTAGTGATACTCAAATTTGCCTTGCACAAATGAAATTTAAATATGAAATGTATTGGTGCAATATTCTCCTGATATAGGGAACATTGTCATTTAAGCTCATTACTAAATTGTCGAAGTTTTCTTGTATTTCTTATAATTATTTCCTGTAAAACTTATGTGTATCAATGTTCATTGCTGTGCTATTACTTTTATCTCTTCTCTTTGGTAAAACCGTTTTCCTACCGCGCTTTTGGAAGTCAGCTTCTTCAGTCATATCCTAATATTCATAATTGTTTGTGAACATGTCTATAAGGAAATCTTTATTTCTTCAAAATTTTATTCAAGTGCAACGTGTCAGCGTTACCGTGAATGTCGATTTTTTCTTCAGATGATGGACAGCTTTCATAGTCATATTTCTTTTCAAATTCAAATCGTCTCTTTTTTACCTTTATCATCCTCGAATGGATTTTTACATGCTCCAAAATTTTCCACGAAAACTCTGTTCCTATTATGAAGGGTTCTTTCGTTCTGATATTTATAGTCATTTTTTAGAACAGCTTTAAACACACAACACTGGACTTTTGGTTTAAAATTTTGCAAACACCCATAAATATAAACGAACAGGACTAATATATATTTCGCACACACACACAAATGAAAGTAAAATGTCACAAATTTATCAGAACCAACGACTTCTTATATACACATTTGCTCATATAACGCCCTTTTCTTGACTGCGAAGGGTTAACTAATTTTTGTGGCAAAAAATCACGAGAATGAGTAAAATATTGTCCAAAAATCGGGAAATTACTTAAAAAATTATTGCAATTTGTGAAAACTCATCAAATCTTCTTGCCCAGCTGTGTTTCAAGTAGGTGACTACATTCCTTTTTGTTGTGCTACGAGCGATCTCCAATTTTCAAAAGAAGATGCAATCCCTTTGGATTATAAATAGCTGGATTCTGTTTTAGGAGGAGAAGGTGAGGTAGGTTGAAATTTTTGAGAAAGGAACAAAGTTTTGGAGGAAATAAAGGAACTAGATAGTCAGCTATTGATGGACAGGAGTACAGAAATTTAGGTCTGGTAGATGTATAATATTTTTGTATAACTGAAAAACACAATAATAAATTGAGTGCGGCTGATTTCTTTTTGTATTTTTTTTTTTTTTTTGATAATTTAACTTGTTTACTGTTACAGTACTCAGAAACATAATCACCAAAACAATAAAAATTCCGTACTTTTTTTACTAATACTTTTAAAAAAGAAATTGTCACAAAAATCTAGTATTTTCCCAACTCTAAGCTCAAATTTCCCAACTTCACATATATTGGGGGGGAGGTTCCCCCCCCCCATACCCTCCCATGGCGACGCCCCTGTGCCTACATCGAACTATGGTAAACGAGAGCATGGCGACTCTCTTAGGGACATCATCATATTTTGTATTGAATCACTGTTCCAGGTCCAAAACTAAGGGGGGGGGGGGGGGTAGGGGGCATGTGCCCCGGGCGCCAAATGAAGGATTATACTTTTGGAATAGATCATTTTCTTCTGATGGACTGGTGGCTTCCATTATTATGAAACAGCCCTGATAAATGAAGTGTTAGGTGAAGATGAAAGAGCAGCCGTAAAAAGTTAGAACTCTGATTTTCTGGTCAGAATGGTGAAAAAATGGCCATAAAAAAAATTTGGCATTTTTTTTTTCTCCAATTCTGCCCAGAAAATCACAGTTGCAACTTTTTACGGCTGCTCTTTCATTTTCACCTAACACTTCATTTACAATGCCTGTTTCATAATAATGGAAGCCATCAGTCCATCAGAAGAAAATAACTCCTTTAAAGTGGAAACTCGGTTAAGCGGGACTCGGATAATCGGGACTCTTCTGTATATTTTTCATTTAAAAAATGATCTTTAGAATATTTTTGTTGGTGTTCAGAGAGTGGGGGGGTATGACCCCCGTGACCTCCCCCTTATATCCGCCATTGTAGATTACGTAGTTCAGTATTACATATTTTATGATAGCATATTTTAAAATTTAAAATAATTCGGCTATTAGAAAATTAGTAAAATTCTCTTTGTAAATATACTGGGGGGGGGGGGGGGCAGCCAAAATCCATGTTTGTCCCGGGTGCAAAAAAGGCTAGTTTCGGCCCTGTACTGTTCGATACCTTTCATCTACGTAAAATATTCATTTATCCACAACAAGATATTCATTTCAGATTTCGATATCTGCTCGCATCCCGTGTCACCTTTCCTGTTTATTTTTTGCACCTTCGGAGCAGGGCATCAGGTGCCATTCTCACCCTTGCCACGAATTCCACTTGTGTGCCATATCTGGGACTGGGAGGGGCCACGGTATCGCAGGGGATCAACCTCCTCTTTGGCACTGGTGATTCAAAAAAAAAGTAAAAGAGAGACTACCTGTTTTTGTGCTCTTTGAAAGTCCCCCTTTTCAGAAGTGGAGTCCTTTCCCGTGCGACAAAGCTTTTTTAAAACCAGGTGCGTTTTCCGAAAAGGGATCTCTCCTTCCCTGGTCCATCCCTTCTTCTCAACCTTCTTTCGCTTTTGGTTTTGCACTTATTTGGTTTCGCTTTTGTGCCTTACTTTTTTTGTGCTCTTTAATTTCTGAATGGGTTTTGACCCGAGATTTTGAAAAGCTTTGTGATCCGAGATAAATTTTGTTTCTAAAAGTTAACGACCACATTATACAAAATCTGTAAGACTTCTGCGTTTTGCCTTTTCCTAAAAAAAAAAAAAAAAAATAGAAGAAGAAGAAAGTAATACAGAATCAGTCTAATATATATATATATTTATAAACATTATATAATTACAATTCATCATTTATTTCCAATTACTAAAATTAAATTAATAAATTAATACATTTAACTTCAATACATAACACTGACATTATACAAAATAAAGATGGAACCTTTAACTTGTAATACAAAATCGAGCACAATACCACTAATTCACTAGCACATTTCGCATTGCGGACGATTAATCCATATAAAACATATGAAAAAACACCAAATTTTGATACAATAACCTATTAAAGACAAAAGATAGAAATAACCAGCGAAATATTGTTGAAACATTAAAAGGCGTATCGTAAACAAATAATCAATTGGATGGATGTAGCAGGAAGCTTATAGAGCATTTCACTTCTTTAGGGGTACATGAAATAAAAATATAAGCAAAAACATAGTCTATTTCTGTAATAGAATCCAGCAATAAGCTAAAAATTAAATTCCATTATGTACCCGATCGACTATACACCAAAAAGTATAAATTTATCATGCCATATAAATTGAATAAAATAAATCATTAATCAATGCATATATATATATATCATTTATACGTTTTTAAAAAAATGCAGCTTAACTATCTCTCTACTTCATAGAGATAAATATTTGATGCCATGCTCTAAATCCGAAAGTTTGACAGGAATAGCGAGATTTGGAATAAACTCAGGTTTCCATCTATTCTGCAAATCTTTACGAGTACCGGCTTTGTCCGAATTCGAGCTCGACCCGGCTTAGTTTCTTTTTTCTTTCTTTCTCCCCCCCCCCCCCCCCTGCGTACTCGGCTTAGATTTCTTTCTTTTAAAGATAGTTGTTAGAATTTGTAATAAAGTATTACTTTTTTTTTAAGAGAAGAAAAAAAGTACTTTTTTTCTGGCGAATCTTTTTTTGTATATAGTTATTTGCTAATACAGTCGAACCTCGTTAACATGAACCTCAAGGGGAATCAAAATTTTGTTCATGTTAACAGTAATTCATGTTATCAGTATCAAATCTTTATATTCGTTTTTATAGGGGGCTGTGAAAACAATTCATGTTAAAAGTAATTCACGTTAAGCGTGTTCATGTTAACGAGGTTTGACTGTAATATTTTATTCCAAATACTATCCTATCGCTTGCGGGATCATATTTCTGTTGTATTATCAGTTCCAATTTTTTTTTTTTTAATAAATATTTTGTTGCTAGGAGAAAAAACACCCTCCTATTTGCAATGAAAATTCCATGTATTAAAAACAGTGCATAAGAATAAAAAAATATATATATATATATTTTTTTTTCCATGCATTTGATATACCTTGAGTTATATCTGACTGCTACTCGATGACCGCCATTCCATCATTGTCACACCTCACACTTATTTCAAAAGTGACATGACCAAAAAAAAAAAAAAAAAAAACACGCAATTTTAGTTATGACCATTAAAATCACAAATCAACGTTTGTCTGCCGTGTGACAAAAATACATTAATTCAACTTTATATTGTACCCTCCAGATTCCATTACGTGTCACTTTAATGCAGTGGTTCACAAGTTTTTTGTTGTTTTTTTGTTTTGTTTTGTTTTTTCGCTGCGCTCCCTTTAAGGCTGTTATCAAATCCAAAAGGGCAAATTTATGACATAAGTTTTAACTTATTTTTGTTTGGAAATGCATGAAACTAGCAGGTGTTGTTGTTCGGAAACTATGTAATCGAACTGTTTTTTCCGTTTTGTTGCAAACGCAATAGATCTTTAAGAAAATAGTGTCAAAGTGGACGTTTTGAACCGAATTTCCTCGCAAAAGAAGAATAACCACTTAAAAAAGGGTGGAAAACGTCTTTGTTACGGGATCAAAATCGCTTATAACTCAATAGGTAATTTATTTATCAAAAAAATGGAAAACACAGTTTGATTCCAAATCGCTTCCATAGTCAGGCCTTTCAATTTTATATATTTCCGTTAAAAAATGAATTTGTAAATGTGTCAAAACGTTTTGTGTTTGTTGAGCAGTGTAGTTGAGAACAGCCTTAAGCATCTCTGTAGCCATGGCATCCCCTATTCATTGTGAGATATAGTAATTGTATAATTAGATAAGAGATATAATTGAGATATTATTGTGAGATATAAAAAGTAAATTCTTATTCAAATGGAAGAAACCTAAACAAGGCTCGCAGCAAAACATGTTTGGCAATTTCCTTGCCTTTACCTGATCAAATCTCAAAAAATTCCATGACCTAATGGGCATACAACGAAATTCGCTATTCATTTTCGCAATTCTTTGACGAAATTGGCTATTTTTTCCTGCGATCGCTCTTCGAAGTGCTCTAATTTTTTTTGCAATCGTTTAACGAACTTCGCATTTTTTTCACGAAACTATTTGATGAATTTCACGTCATTTTTAATTCCCCCTCCCCACAGACGAATTTTCCATGTCTTTTTAGAAAATATCTATAAATTCCCTGACTTTTCCTATATATTTTAAAATTTTCCTGATTTTCCCTGACTACTTTGAAATTCCCTGACTTTCCATGTCGCTGGGTATCCTGCTAAAAAAGAATTAACAATGACAAATCGTTTCGCAATTTGTTAGCTTATTAAAGAGTTAAAATTTTGCCTCAAATATACTTTTAACATAACTCTATAAATGCAACAAAGTCATACATTCTCGCTTTTATACCTAGAAGAGTTTTTTTTTGTTCTTTGCCAACTTACCACAGTGATAAATAAAAGTGTTATATGATTTCTATTTGTATCTTCGCAAAACTTCTTGAAGAGACTATTACTTTTGACATCATTAAATATCAAAGCATTGGTACATTTTATAATTGGTTTTAGTACTTTATTCAGAACAAGTGCAGAGGCTGATTAACTCTATCTTAGACCCGGGGCACACAGGCCATGTCGGGGCCCCTCTTTCTCTAAAAATTCATGCATTATAATCTTGACAAACACCTTTCTGTGCAGTTTACAATTTAAACCATAGCTTTATACGAAAAACAATACTATGCATTAAGGCTGTTCTCAACTGCTCAGCTCAAGAAGCGCAAAAAGTTTTGACACATTTGGAAAATCTGACCATGGAAGCGATTTGGAATCGAATTGTGTTTTCCATTTTCGATCAATAAAATAACTATTGAGTTATAAGTGATTTTGATCACGTGACAAAGACGTTTTTCACCCTTTCTTGAGTGGTTATTCTCCTTTCGCGCGGATATTCGGTTCAAAACGCCCACTTTGAAACTATTTTCTGAAAGATCTATTGCGTTTGCAAACAAACGGAAAAAGCAGATCGATTACATAGTTTCTGAACAACAACACCTGCTAATTTCATGCATTTCGGAACAAAAATAAATTAAAACTTAAGTCACAAAGTTGCCCTTTTGGATTTGAGAACAGCCTTAAAATATATAAGAAGACAAAAGGGTCTGCACTAAATGGCCTTTAGAGTGAGTAAAACTCTAAACCTACAAGATTGAATGAAACATGTTAGATGTAATATCCGTTCTTCTCGGAATTTAAAAGTTTATGTTATAATTCCTTGTTATTAGTGGAAAAACTGAGATAGTTTAGTTTACATAAAGGAGGAAAATACATTTTTTTCTATGTACTAATAATGGAAATTTATATCGATTTGTATTTTCTGAGAGTGCACAAAATGCATTTTGGGGTACCCTGAAAATGTGGGTCCGGGCCACATGCCCCGTGTGCCCTGTCATAATCAAGCTCTGGAAAGTGAATAAAGGTGGAAAATTTTTGGACACAAATATCTCTCTATAAATAACACAATAAACAAGAAGATTTCTGAATTCTCATTAACTGTAAGTAATCAATTTTACTTTCTTCTATGTTTACAAGAAGAAAGTATTGGATTCGTGAAAATTTTCGACTTCCGGTTTTGGACAGATTTACACATTTTAGGGGTCAGAGATCCCCAAAAACATGTTTTTACAAAATGTCTGTCTGTGACTCTGTCTGTCTGTATGTGACATAAATTTTGGGGGCGTTCTATCTCAAGAACGAATGCACGGAATTTAATAAAAATGTATATTCAGTTAGCCCCTGCTATAAATTGGTGCTGATTAGTTTTTGGTGTAAATCGCCCAACAGGCGGCGCTGCTATGCTGCGTTTTCACGATTTCCGCAATAGCTCTATCTCAAGAACTAATGTACGGATTTTCATCATATTTCAGATTCAGTTAGTCCTTGATATGAAATGATACTGATTACATGTTGGTGTAAATTGTTCAATAGGTGGCTCTGCATTTTCACGATTTCCTCAATAGCTCTATCTCAATAACTAATGTACGAATTTTCATCAAACCAGATTCAAGTATACCTTGATTAAGGGTGTATTCCAATCCAAACTGCTTATGTTCTGATTCATTTTTAAATTCAGTTTTGCTCTGAAACGCATCAAACTGGAAATTCTCTTATTTAGAAACTACATAATGTGCCGTGCTTCTGGATTTTTTGATAAATGCAGAAAATATTGTAAAAAATGCTGTCAAAGTTGGCGTTTTGAACCGAATTTTCCGAAGCGGGAGATCTGTGCTAATGAAAAAATGGGTCATACTGAGAAAATAATTGTTTAAAACTCAAATTCTAATTAATTGAGCGAAAAATGAAATCACACGGCCTCTTATACATCTCTTCAAAAATTACCTCAGCAAGTTTCATGTTTTTACTTTTAAAAATGAGTCTGAAAATGTCCCAGAAAATTTCAAGCCGTTGAGGGTGGAAAAATATTTTTTCACCCTCAACAGCTTGAAATTTTCTGGGACATTTTCAGACTCATTTTTAAAAGTAAAAACGTGAAACTTGCTGGGGTGATTTCTGAAGACATGTTTCACATGCCGTGTGATTTCATTTTCAGCTCAATTAATTAGAATTTGATTTTTAAACAATTATTTTCTCAGTATGACCATTTTTTTCATTCCCAGATCGCCCGCTTCGGAAAATTCGTTTCAAAACGCCAACTTTGACAGCGTTTTTTACAGTATTTTCTGCATTTATCAAAAAATTAAGGAGCACCGCACATTATATAGATTCTAAATAAGAGAATTTCCAAGTTTGATGCGTTTGAGAGCAAAAATGAATTTTAAAATGAATCAGAAAATAAGCAGTTTGGATCGGAATACACCCTTAATATTGCTGCTGATTATGTTTTGGTGTAAATCGCTCAACAGGTGGCGCTGCTATGCCGCATTTTTCACGATATTCGCAATAGCTCTATGTCAAGAACTAATGCACAAATTTTCATCTATAACTTCAGATTCAGTTAGACGTTGACACAAGTTGTTTCTGATTAGGCTTTCATGTCAATCGCCCTGTAGGTGGAGCTGCTATGTTGTTTTGTTAACGATTTTCGCAAAAGCTCTATCCCCAGACCCTGATTACCGAATAGGCACGAAAAGCACGTGCTTCCCTTAGAAAATTTTGAAGGTACCTGAAATTGAGAAAATACGGGACCCCAAATTTTATATTGAATTTGAGATGGTATTGAATTTGAGTGGTTGTAATGTTAGATTGTTAGATGTATGTTTATTTTTTGTACTGAATGTGAATATTTTTTAATTTGGTTTGTATGCAAAATATAAAATGTTAATAATTTAAGCTACTGACAAAATTGAGAGAGGTATTTCAAAATATTGATTATCTTACAACATTGTGCATAAACGTTGAATTTAACCTTTTTATCCAACTTACATTTTTATTATTAAATCATTTTTGCATAGTTTACTTGATTGCATTCAATTTTTGTGTAAGGAGAACATAAAAAAAAAAAAGTTCTTTAATGAAAGATATGAGAACTCAACTGAGCCACTCTTTGGAATAATATTTGTAGTATTGGTGAGTTTCCCGGGTATGTCGAATTTAGAAAACTCTTTTCGAAGGAAAGGGGGCCCCAGAAATGACACCGTGCTTCCCATAGCTTCAAAGGTTAATCGGGCCCTGTCTATCCCAAAGCTAATGCACGGGTTTTCCCCAAACTTCATATTTAGTTGGACTTTGACAAAGTTGATGATGATAAGGTTCTGGTGTAAATCACCCAATAGGAGGCGCTGCTATGCTGCAGTTTGCTGGATTTACGCGATTTCAGGGATAGTCATATCTCAAGAACTAATGCATGGAATTTCATCTTTTTAGAATCCTTATGATGAGCATAGATTGCCATTTAATTTTTGCACTGTGATAGTGAATGCTGAAGTATTAACATGTATGAGATAGTAAAAAGTTTTGGGATTGGTAGATCCGACCAGTTTTCTTTCCCGCCATATAGTCCAGGCAATAGGGAATTTTACCTAGCAAAATTAATGGTAGTACTGGAAATCGGCTTTCTAGATGTTTTTTGGGTCGCTGAATCCGAATTTGTAACTTCCCACCAAAATTTCCCCCGGCAACCCCCCCCCCCCAAATTTTGGTAAAAAGCCCCCCCCCCCCCCCCGAAAAAAAGGTTTTTATTAAAAAATTCCATTTTTTTATTGTTTTAGAGAAAAAGTATCTAGAAATTCAGAAAGTAGACAAAATTCCCAACAAATTAGATATATGACATTATTACTTAGGATGAAGGGGAAGGGGAGATCTGCCTCGGAACATGAAAAAACTTAAGCCAAAAAACTTAAAGTAAACCTAATAGAGAAAGTTCGGAGGGAAGATGAGAGGGCTAATGTAAACGTGTGAGTGGTTAAGTGGAATTGCGCAACTTAGTCCACGCAGCACTGCGGCGCATGTTCCGAGGCAGATCCCCCTTTCCCCTTCATCCTAAGTCATAATGTCATATATCTAATTTGTTGCAAATTTTGTCTACTTTCTGAATTTCTAGCTACTTTTCCCTAAAAAGAAAAATAAAAAAAATGGAATTTTTTAATAAAAACCTTTTTTGGGTGGCTTTTTACCAAAATTTTGGGGGGTTGCCGGAGGAAATTTTGGTGGGAAGTTACAAATTCGGATTCAGCGACCGAAAAAACATCTAGAAAGCCGATTTCCAGTACTACCATTAATTTTGCTAGGTAGAGTCCCTATACGGTCTCTATTGCCTGGACTAATAATACATTTCTTTGCGTTAGTCTGCATTTCCCACCACATTCTTGCCAGTTGACTACGATGAATGAACGTATTTTAAACTTTAAAATGTATATGTTACAATTTATATAATTATACTGTGCATGAATTATGCACCATAGCCATAAGAAATTTACTGTTCACTCATTTCCGTCTGCGATACCCGTTCAGGAATTTGTTGATTTTATAACATTGATTTGTAAGTGCCTCGTTTAAATACTTTATTTATGTATTTTTTTTTTTTTGTTTGTTTAATATGTTGAAGATGTAGTCTTAAGAAGTTTCATGTATAAAAGGTTCTTCATGTGACACATTGCATACGGGGCCGGCGCAACCGTCGGTCAAACTTGGCAGCTGCCCAGGGCCCAGTGCTTACGGAAGTCTTGTTACCGTCCCCGAATCTCTATACAATTAGAAATAACATTGCCTCTGTATAAAATAATAATATTTTTGCCCTTAGATTCGTTTTTAAATTTTTTTCCGTGAGAAAAGTGACTATTAACTTTATTTATTGCAGGCAAAGTTGATATAATTTTTAGAGAATGTGCAGATTTGATGATCCTGGAAGTAACCGTGAACGAAATAATAATAATAATAATAATAAATAAATTGGAAAAAGAAGTATTGGTAGACCCAGGAAGAGTTGGATAAAAGAGATAGAAAAAGATCTTGCAGAAAACCAAATTATAAATTATAAAGTAAAGGCCAGAGATCGGAAGGTCTGGAGAAGTATATTGAGGGAGGTCAAAATCCTACATGGATTGTAGCACCATTGTGTAAGTAAGTAATAATAAATAAATAAATAAATAAATTGGGAAGGATAGAAGATTTTGCGAATTAAAATAAAGTATGCACATTGCATGTGAAAGTAGTCATATTTTTCATAAAATTTATTATCTATGCTATGTATTATTTTATATTATTATTTAAAAATAAATTTTATTTATCCAGTATTGCTGTATACGTTGGGTTCCACTAAATGCTTCGCCAGGGCCCTGCTCGACGTTCCGCCGACCCTGATTGCACAGTGAATAGAAATACTAAATCAAAAAAGTCGTAAAAAAATTCTAAAACACAACTGTAACTAGAAAAGTTATAAAAACTTCTAAATATATTTTTTAAAAAGGTGTTTAAATATTATCCCTTCCCAACCTTTTTATAAAATTATTCTGTTTATTTTATTTTGAAATTTTGTATGAAATTTTCTGAAAATTGAATAAACAAATTATTTTTTTTATTTTGATTTTAAAATCTGCATGTTGTGGAGCGTACGCTGCACATTGGGAACCACTGTTTAATCGTGTTGCAAATGAAATAATATAATATTATGCAAAAGAAACGCATTTTCAATTACAACCTGAAATCTGCCTTACAGTTTGATTTTTTTTTCCCACTTGCTCAAAAAGTACTTAAAAAAAACTTTTGGTGGCCTTCATTTTCTAGCCGTTCGTATAGCAGTGCGTTTTTCCCCGTTCTGAATTCATCTCTATTGATTCTTTTTCTGTTTTTCGACAATGAATTCCTTTGTTCGGCCCAAATCAAAGTGGTCAGTGTCTTTTTCATGCCTTTCATCGACTTTTGAACTTGGGAAGGCCATTAAACTTTCGTACCAGTCTCTAAAATGTAAACTTTTGCACGCAAAAATTCTTTTTTCTTTTTAAAAGTAACTTTTTTGTCATTCGGATCGATAATAATCATAAACAAAAATGTTGCAATTTTGTTATTTTGTATGCCGGTATTACCAATTTAGCTTACGTTATTGCTAATCTATAGTAAACTATAGTATTTAGTACTATAATAGTATTTTTTTGCGTATTTAGCTCGAAACGGGCTAGAATTTGGAAAATTTTGTCGTAAAACATTTTCATAAGGCCATAGCTCTTTTTTTTTAAACTTATATAGTATATATATACCGGGTGTCCCAAAAAGGACTGACTGATTTTAAAATTCAATAACTTGCAAACGGTGACAGATATTAAAAAAATTCTTGCAGGAGGGTTATGCATAAGGTCAAAAGTTTTATTACAGTGATTTTCAATTTTAGTTCGATTTACAAACAATAGATGGCGCTGTAAGCAATAGTCGCTAAATTCAGGCTCGATTTTTGGTACTTCGTGGCCCGGATAATACGTATCCATCTCCTTTTTCTGCATGGAACAAGATAAAAGACCAAAAATCGAGCCTGTATTTAGCGACTATTGCTTACAGCGCCATCTATTGTTTGCAAATCGAACTAAAATTGAAAATCACTGTAATAAAACTTTTGACCTTATGCATAACCCTCCTGCAAGAATTTTTTTAATATCTGTCACCGTTTGCAAGTTATTGAATTTTAAAATCAGTCAGTCCTTTTTGGGACACCCGGTATATATATGAATGTACATACACTATATTGCCATTAATGACCGGCAACTTTAAATTTTAGACATTTTGTCGAATATTTAGAAATATACTCGACAAATTCTTCTGGAATTTTAGGATTGAAAAGAAAAGGTATGGCCTCATATTTAGCAATGTCGATTTGATAAGTGGCGCAATTAGGGGGCCAACAAAAAATCAAAGAAAAATATAATACTTGGGATCACCCTGTAAAATAAAATGCACGAAATGATCTATCGCTACCGAATATAAATAAACAGACATTGTGGAATATGTGTATTCTTTTGTGTAAGAATAGCATGTATATTAATATAGATATAGCGATTTATTAAAAAATATATAAAAATTCTTGCATGTTTTTTGCTTATAACATGCAGTGTTTTCAACCAAACTTAACTCCGTCTTCAGAAAAATTGACAAAATATAGTAGAAACAATATAGTGGAATTGGAATATAAATATATTAAATATTTTAGGAAACATGAGCAGTTGTATGAAGTAATTTTTATCTGCGCATGCGCGAACGATAACAAGGATTATTTTACATAATTTAATAGTCAACTCTATGGAGCAACTTATTAAAAACAATTTAGTCAAATATCGTAAAATTTCAGAAAGATATCGGCATTAGAGTGAGCACATTTTTAGTTGTTCTCTAAAAGCAGCTGAATGATAAGGGATTTTGCACAAATTGCCATTTTTAATTTTTAATTTTTTTAATTTTCATTTTTTATTGATGCTTTAGTTTTTCTTGGATAACCACCAGAACGAGCCTATACCATGATCAAAATAAGTATCAAAATCGAAGCATTTTTTTCAAATCTACTCGTTGATACTCACTAAATACTAACTTTTTCTGAAAGTCAGTTAATAAAAAATGACAATTTGTGTAAAATGCCTTATCATTCAGCTTCAGCTGCTTTTAAAGAACAACTAAAAATTTGCTCACTTTAACGCCGATATCTTTCCGAATTTTTACGATATTTGACTAGATTTTTTTTAATAAGTTGCTCCATAGAGTTGACTATTAAATTATGTAAAATGATCCTTGCTATCTTTCGCGCATGCGCAGATAAAAAATATTTCATACAATTGCTCATATTTCCTAAAATATTTAATATATTTATATTCCAATTGCACTATATTGTTTCTACTATATTTTGTCAAATTTTCTAAAACCGGCGTTAAATTTGGTTGAAAACCCATCTTGTTATAAGCAAAAAACATGCATGATTTTTTAAATTTTTTTTAAATAAATCGCTATATCTCTATTAATATACGTGCTATTCTTACACAAAAGAATATACATATTGCACAATGTCTGTTTATTTATATTCGGTAGCGGTAGATCATTTCGTGCATTTTATTTCATAGGGTGATCCCAAGTATTATTTTTTTTCTTTGATTTTTCGTTGGCCCCCTAATTGCCCCACTTCTCAAATCGACATTGCTAAATATGAGGTCATACCTGTTCTTTTCAATCCTGAAATTCCAGAAGAATCTGTCAAGTATACTTCTAAATATTCGACAAAATGTCTAAAATTGAAAGTTGCCGGTCATTAATGCGGCAATATAGTGTATATGCAAATGTGAACATATATCTATAATAAAACATTTGGTAAATAATATATCTATTGATACATACATATGATATCGCTCACTTGCAAGAAAAGTGACACATCTCAACGAAAGTAAATTACACAGGAGAGGCAAAAGGAAAAATTGCATGATTTTGCCGTAACATGAAATTATAGCATTTAGCTCTGTATTCAGAAATAAATACGTGTATAAAAGCGTAAAACCCTTAAGAATGAAGACGTAGGATAAGGTTTGCAGAGTTGGGTAATTTTACCTCCCCACACAATCCACTCCTCTTCTGAGGTCACACTTGGACATATAGTGTAATAAAGTGATTTTCCGTATAACTACACTTATGAAACTGCTTATGTAGGAAGACACAGCTATGACAGACCACAGACCTATTAGTGGAATAAAACGCAAAATGAATTTTTGCGAGATGTATAACTTTTCTTGCTGATATATACCTTTGGTTTTTTGAATCTATTATAAGCTTTAGACAAAGAACTTATTTTTATTCTTTGTTTTAGACGCACTTAAGTGTGTTCTCAAATCGGAAAGGGCACATTTCTGACATAAGTTTTAATTTATTTTTGTTCGAAAATGCATGAAACTAGCTGGTGTTGTTGTTCAGAAACTATGTCATTGAGCTGTTTTTTCCATTTTTTTGCAAACGCAATAGATCTTTCAGAAAATAATGTCAAAGTAGGCGTTTTGAACCGAATTTCCGCGCGAAAGGAGAGAGAGCACTCAAGAGCATGCGAAAAACGGGTTTGTCACGTGATCGAATTCGCTTATAACTCAATAGGTAATTGATTGATCAAAAAATGGAAAAAACAGCTTCATTCCAAATCGCTTGCATGGCCAGGCTTTCCAATTTTATATCTTTCCGTTAAAAAATGAATTTGTAAATATGGTCAGAACATTTTTCGCTTGTTGAGCAGAGCAGTTAAGAACAGCCTTAAAAAATGCGGCACAGGGGATTTGTATATTCTTTTTTATTTCGAAAGATCATCGAAAGAAAATATTGTTACGTACATTGATGAATTCGGGGCTGCCCCCACCTCTCCTGAACACCAAAAAGACCCCTTCCCTACTCCTGTGAGATATAGGATTATTCTGATTATAAATGTCATTGAGGTGTAGAAATCACTCCCAGAAAACTATCTATTCAAGAACGACCTTCCGAAAATTTGCTCTTTGCTCACCAGTGTTATCGTCGTTGTTTTATAGCAGGGATGGCGAACCTAGGGTACGTGTGCCGAACTTGGCACGTAAGAAAACTTCTCTGGCACGCGAAAAAAATTATAGATTATATACAGTTTATGGAGAACAATCCATTTTATCTTTTTTAACAAATAGTATAGTTTGTGTAACAATTATATAATTTACTTTAAAATAATCCGTAAATTTTGAATGAATTGAGGTATTATAAATTTCAATGAAAGCGCCTTGTAGCGTCATTTTCTCGCCAAACCATTCAGCATATAGTGTTTTCCAAATCATTTTGCTTCTTTATGAAATTTCAAAGGTTTTTGAAAACTGAATTTTTAGATATAGTAGTTTGCATAGTAATATACCTAATTGGCACGCTTCTACTTCAGATTAGGTTTTATTTCATTTAGGTTTAGGGTTTTATTATATTTAGGTTATAATTTTGAAAATTGAATTTTAAAAATAATACGTATCTATTGAACCTGTTTCTACAACTAAAATGATCTGATTCGGAAGCATACAGTAAAAGAAATTTTTTTATAGATTATTAACGCGGAATTCTATGCGACATGCTATGTTATTGAGTAAATACGCTATAATAAATAACTGAGAAATCGAATTTAGTGTAAGTGTAAAAATATTTGAGTAAAAATTCTATAAAAATTAATTATTGTATTTTATCTAAGTTAAAATGTTTCTGATACGTTAGAAAGCTGGTGCACAATAATTTTGAAATTTTTGGCACGCATACTCAAAAAAGTTCACATCCCTGTTTTATAGTATACTCAGGATGCAAATTTCTTTCTTTTTTTCTTTTTTCTGTGGGGAGGGGGGGGGGGGGGGCGATTATTTTGAATCATATGATTCGAAGTGATCGCTCTCATTAAAAAAATACAATTTATTTCATGTGAATAAATAAATGCCTTCCATTCTCCTTTTTGGTCTTGCCCAAGTTTTCAACTTATATAGTGTAACTTCAAAAATCCGGCATTCAGAAATCCGGCAACTTCAAAAATCCGGCATCAAAACCATCTTTTACCCTTCCTTTTTTTTTATACTTTCAAGTTATGGTAGAAGGAAAAAAGTAATTGTTCATGAATTGAAAACTTCAAAATCGAAAATAAAATCACAAAAAAAAAAAAATAATAATATTTGACATTTTTTTCATTTGTCAGAGGCGATTATTTTCTGAAATTTTTTTTCAGGGAGCTGCAGTGTTGCTCAGCAACGGCGTGGAGACTAGTACATAAGTTCATTTGAACCTCTCTTCTGACGCTGTGCTAAATAAAACTGTCGATAACGCTAGTAACAGCTCCGAAGAGGAGTATGTACAACAGGCAGAAGAAAAGAGTCGCTAGAAAAATGCATAAATTTAACTTTAGAATTAATATCTGCTTTAGACAAGACTGTATTTCCGAAATAGATCCGTAATAAAAATTCTTCATTTGTATAAAATACAAGAAAAACTTATTAAAGAACGCCAAAAAATTGAAGCAAACAAAATTGACATCGATGTGTCCGAAATTACACGAGAAGTAATAATTTCACTCTTTATTAGATTTTTTTTCCTGTAACACAGAAAATAGTAATTAATGTAAGTTTATTTTTATGTATAATTTTCTCTTTTTAGGTGCGTTCGTAATTATATAAATACGTAGCACCTATAGTCGTCGTTCAGTCCGTCCGTCTGTCCGTCTGTCCGTCCGTCCGTCCGTCTGTCCGCATGTAACAGAGCAAAAACTACCCAACCGAATGGTCTGAAATTTCAAATATATGATTGTTGCAAAATTTTGTCGAGCCATTTCAAATTTTATGAAAATCGGATGTATAGTTTAATTACAGGGACAGTCAAAAGTTTTTCCTTACATTACGGCCAATGGGAAAAATTATTGCAAGTGCATTTTAATGATATTAGAGCCTTCCGAATGATCTGAAATTTTAAAGATATAACTGTTGCAAAATTTTGTCGAGCCCTTTCAAATTTTAGGAAAATCGGATGTATAGTTTAATTACAGGGACAGTCAAAAGTTTTTCTTTACATTACGGCCAATGGGAAAAAATTATTGCAAGTGCATTTTAATGATATGAGAGCCTTCCGAATGATCTGAAATTTTAAAGATATAACTGTTGCAAAATTTTGTCGAGCCCTTTCAAATTTTAGAAAAATCGGATGTATAGTTTAATTACAGGGACAGTCAAAACTTTTTCTTTACATTACGGCCAATGGGAAAAATTATTGCAAGTGGATTTAATGATATTAGAGCCTTCCGAATGATCTGAAATTTTAAAGATATAACTGTTGCAAAATTTTGTCGAGCCCTTTCAAATTTTAGGAAAATCGGATGCATAGTTTAATTACAGGGACAGTCAAAAGTTTTTCTTTACATAACGGCCAATGGGAAAAATTATTGCAAGTGCATTTTAATGATATTACAGCCTTCCGAATGGTCTGAAATTTTAAAGATATAATTGTTGCAAAATTTTGTTGAGCTATTTCCAATTTTAGGAAAATCGGATGTATAGTTTAATTACAGGGACAGTCAAAAGTGTTCCGTTACATTACGGGGAATGGGAAAAAAATATTGGAAGTGCATTTTAATGATGTATCAGACTATGCGCTTTATGAAGTGCAAAAAATTATACATTCAGTACAATATGGGGTGCAAAAAATAATTATAAAACTAGTTATAGTACGAACGCACCTCATTTGCCACGTTTGACGAGCAATTTCCAACTTGTTTTTAAAATATAATTATCATTTAATAATGAAATGAATTATGGCCAAAGGAACCATTAAGAATATAGCACTACATTTGATATTCCCAGTTACTACTTTTGACATTCCTTCAAAAATCCGGCATAGTCTCGGTCCCGATGGTGCCGGATTTTTGAAGTTACACTGTATACTGAAGTGGAAAAAATTGGTTCAGAATTGCAAGGTATGTTTTTATTTCTATTTCTATTTCTTTTTTTTTTTCTTTTCTTGGCCCCCGCGAATTCAGTTCAAGAACCCTGGCCATCTGCCAAGCGCGACGGCTGTGTCACAATTTAAGGGGTGAATGTCAGCTGTTGAAAAGATGCCAAAAATACTTGTCGAGATGATAAACCCGGTCTTTTTTATATAGGATTTTTATTTTTATACTCATTTTATATTCTTTTTTTATTCCTTGCATATTGATAAGTGTATGGTGTAACTGAGTATAAGCATCTTAGTGGGGGGAGGGATTAAAAAAAAAAAAGCTTAAATGTGTACGAGTACAAGTGCATCATGACAGAAACATTTGAAATCGAAACTAAAACTATTTTTCTCTTAACTATTAAGGGCAATTTCTTATATTATTTTTATCCATCTTTTCGTAAAACTTTAATAATTTATGATGCTAGTTTGTGTAAGAAAGGCATGGAAGCTTTTCGGCTTCAAAATATTTTATTTTTCTTGCCTTTTTTTAATGTCGGACATTTTATAATTGCTCTCTCGAAGCACACACTCTTTTATTTAAGGCTGTTCTTAACTGCTCTGCTCAACAATCGAAAAACGTTCTGACATATTTACAAATTCATTTTTAAAAGGAAAGATATAAAATTGGAAAGCCTGGCCATGGAAGCGATTTGGAATTGAACTGCTTTTTTCATTTTTTGATCAATCAATTACCTATTGAGTTATAAGCGAATTCGATCACGTGACAAACCCGTTTTTCGCCGCTCTTGAGTGCTCTTTCTTCCTTCGCGCGGAAATTCGGGTGAAAACGCCTACTTTGACATTATTTTCTGAAAGATCTATTGCGTTTGCAAAAAAAATGGAAAAAACAGCTCAATTACATAGTTTCTGAACAACAACACCAGCTAGTTTCATGCATTTTCGAACAAAAATAAATTAAAACGTATGTCAGAAAGGTGCCCTTTTCGATTTGAGAACACCCTTAAGGCTATTCTCAACAGCTCTATGCTCAACAAGCGCAAAACGTTTTCACATTTACAAATTTATTTTTTAACGAAAATATAAAAAATTGGACAGCCTGACCATGGAAGCGATTTGTAATCGAACTGTGTTTTCATTTCTTGATCAATAAATTACCTATTGAGTTATAAGCGATTTTGATTACGTGACAAACACGTTTTCCACCCTTTCTGGAGTGGTTTTTCTCCTTTCGCGCGGGAATTCGGTTCAAATCGCCCACTTTGACACTATTTTCTGAAAAATCTAGTGCGTTTGAAAAAAAAAAAAAAAAAAAAAAAAAACAGTTCGATTACATAGTTTCTAAACAACAGCACCTGCTATTTTCATGCATTTCCGAACAAAAATTAACTAAAACTTATGTCATAAAGTTGCCTTTTTGGATTTGAAAACAGCCTTAATTTGTTTCATGTAGTATGTAAAGATGGAATTTTGTAATAAATTTTTCACTCAGTTCCTGATATGCTAGAATTTAAAAAAATATACCTGTAGGCGTGTTTCCGATGTTAACGTTTAACACAATATTTTAATGTTTTTAGAACTTAGTTACAAATTAAGGCTGTTCTCAAATCCAAAGGTATGTAATCGAGCTGTTTATTCCGTTCTTTTGAAAGCGCAATAGATCTTTCAGAAAATAGTGTCAAAAAGGGCGTTTCGACACGCCCGAATTTCCGCACGAAAGTAGAATAACCACTCAAGAAAGGACGAAACACGTGTTTGTCGCGTGATCAAAATCGCTTATAACTCAATAGGTAATTTATTTATCAAAAAATGGAAAACATAGTTCGATTCCAAATCGTTTCCATGGCCAGGCCTCCCAATTTTATATCTTTCCGTTAGCACGTTGAATGACACGTCGGTCACTGGTGACCGACACTGATCTTTCAGCTTAGGCCGCGTCAGTCATCGGTGACCAACATAGATTCTGTAACGGGAGTCTTATTTCGTGGTCTAAACGGAAAGACAGAACAAACAGAGTTGGCATTCAGCGTGTTAAAAACTGAATTTGTAAATGTGTCAAAACGTTTTGCGCTTGTTGAGCAGAGCAGTTGAGAACAGCCTTAAAATGCTATTTTAAATTGTGTATAGAAAATAGTTTATGCCGCATATGAGACTGTAATGCTTAATACGTGACAGTTAAAGTGAAATTTGCTGTTTATATATATATATATATATATATATATATATATATATATACATATATATATATATATATATATATATATATATATATATATATATATATATATATATATATATATATATATATATATAACTTTAAGAACGTCAATGAACAGATGATGTACCGATTGATTGGTATAATTAAACAGTTGAGAACAGCCTTAATAAATTAATTGTATGGCATTTTTCATTGAATGGGGGCAGTTAATAAATCGCCAAATATTCTTTATGGTTACACTAGAATTGTATAATTACAAAATTCAGGTCTCCAACTTTAGTATACGGTTCCTGAGAACGAGCTCTGTGACGGACACCCAGACAGACAGACAGAGGAGTGAGTCGAATAGGGTTTCTTCAGATGAACGACAGTCTAAAAAGAAGAAGAAAAGCTCAAAAAATTTAAAATGAGGCATGTCGTCTACAATTGTTGATAAATCCAGCCTAGAAAAATCTCGGCTGCGATTTGTTTCATTTTCCCATCAAATCACGTTATTAGTTGGCAACTTTTATGTTATTTTAAAATCAGTAGTGTGCTAACAAGAAAGCTGTAGTACTCAAAACTAATCGACTAACATTTTTAATGTTTGTCAATACTAAATATCTTAAATATATGTTAGTATTAAAATTATGATAAAATCGTTCAAATACTGATAAATTTCCACAGTTATGTTACGCCTCACTTGAAAATTATAAGACAATTCAAAAGAAAAAAAAAAATCCTCCCTTTTCAACAACGCGAAATTTTTTTCTTACTCATTTTTAAACGCAAAATCGTGGCTCTTGCAGGCCTGTCTATTGAAGCGGTTTGGTATCGAATTGTGTTTTCCCTTTCTTGATAAATGTTTTATCGAGCTATAAGCGACTGCTGTCACGTGACGACAGTTTTTTTTCCTTTTCCGCGCTGTCGCGTCCGGAAGTTCGGTTAAAAATACCCACTTTGAGAGTATTTCTGAAAGATCTTGTGCTTTTACCAAAAAATGGAAAACACCATAGGTTCTGAATAAAAACACCTGCCAATTTCATGCATTTCCGAACAAAAATGAATTCAGAAATGTGTCAGAAAGTAGATCCTTTGGATTTGACAACAGTCTTAAAATTTTGATTAATACCCTCAGTGCCTCAGTTACCTTATTTCTCACTTGAAAATGATATGCAAAGTGTTCCTTTAAAAAGCAGCTGTAAAATATTTTTATTCACATAATTAAGGCTACTTTCTACTTTTTCTTACGTATACATTGAAGTATAAAATGCCTTATGGTTAGAGGTGGGAGACGGTTCTCAGAATATAGATTTGTTACAGGTCCCCACGCACGTTGTTACGCCACTGGCCGTAATAGATACAACTAAGAAATATCCAGGTTTTCGTTTCACTGTGCAACGTGCCGAAAAGCCGTATAAAGGATGTAATCTGAAAGAAAACGCCATGGAAACACAAGTGCAAGCGCAGTCCTAAAATAGTTTTCTATATTCCACGTGGCTCTTTTTTGTCATTGAGAAACGCCATTCTATACAAAATGTCAACAGTTCCTTTTTGCGTTTCGTCTCTCGACGCAACGCCGATATATTTATTTATTTGAACCCTTAACTATTGTTAGCGGTCTCACAGACTGTTTTTTATTTTTCAATTTTCACATTTTAACTTGCATTTTAACTGTAGATACAAGTGAAATTTTGTATCGTTTAGAGACCTAGTACTATCGCTAGAGTCTTTTGAATGGGCGAATTTTAATTATATAACTGTCCTGTACAAAAAGGTTAGTTAGAGGAACCGTATCTTATGAGTTAAAGTGTTCTCAAATTATCTGCTCAATAGCGCGAAACTTTCTGACATAGGCAGGCCTGACTATTGAAGCGATTTGGAATCAAATAGCGTTTTCTATATATATATATATATATATATATAAAAAAAAAAAAAAAAAAAAAAAAAAAAAAAAAAAAAAAAACTACTTATGGAGTTAGTTATATTGTTAAGCGGTTCTAGTCATACGACAAGTTTTGCCCCTTTATTGCGCTGACGTTCCGGGAATTTCGTTCAAAATGTCCAATTTGGCAATATTTTCTGAAAGGCCTCCTGTTTTTAACCTTTAACTGATGTTACCGGTCTTACAAACCGCTGCTTTTATCAATTTTTACAAACTTGTAACTTTCAGTTAAACTAAAAACGCTACTGAAATTTTATTTCGTTTGAAACTTTAGGTCTATCACCAGAGACTTTCCAACAGGTTAATTTTAATTATAACAGTCGTGTACACAAAGTTTAGTACAGAAACACCATCCTTATGAGTTAACACTAGAACTCCCGATCCCGAAAATTTTACTCAAGTTTCATAAAAATATTTTACACCAGAATTTTGATTTAAAATTATTTGACTGATTTATTTAACGTGAATCTGCGTTTTTAAAATGTAACTTATTTTGTGAAAGAATTTCTGGTTCTAATTGACATTTAAGGGGACCTTCTACATTAGGAGAACAAAAAAAAAAGCACTTTTTTATGTTTTTTTGTTAGAAAACTGCATGATGGATCTTTTTGAAACTTTAACAGTTTATTGTACATATCTTAAGGTATACACAAGAATTTTTCTTATTAGATTTTGTTGCTTCTACTCCAAGTTATAAACAAACATGTTCAACTGCTTGGAAAAATTTCGTCTGGACGGTGGGCATGATAGCACCTTGTAGAACTATCTGAAACACATTTTTTTTTTTTTTCTCGTAAACTTCGTGAGTATAGTTTCTAGTTAAATTAACCCTCTCACTGACAAGCCCGTGTTAATACGTTCACTAAGCTCCAGGTTTCACTGCAATACAAGCAATATTTAAAATAATATAATTCTATTGATTTAATGTATTTTTAATACATTAAACAATGATCAATACTTCCAAGGTATTGCATTCATATTCGTTATTAAGTTTTTTTTATAAAATGTTCAAAGAATAATTTATTTTAGCATTTAATACAAAATACAGAGAAAACAACATTACAAATTTGCCCTTTTCCAAGACAGTCGGAGGGTTTTAAAGGAGCTCATAAATTTATTTAAAAAAAAATGTTAAAAAAATTCGTTCTTATTTGTTAATAACTTTTTTTAAAAATAATTTTAGTAAAAGCTTTAATTCATATCGAAAGCAATTAAATAAGCTTTAATTAAAAAAAAAATCAAGATGATCCATTGAGTAGTTTTTAAATCTTGCCCGTGTCAAAAAATGTAGTTGAACATATTTCTTTATAACTTAGAGTAGAAGCAACAGAATCTAATAAAAAAATTCTTGTGTATACCTTAAGATATGTACAATAAACTGTTAAAATTTCAAAAAGATCCATGATGCATTTTTCTTACAAAAAAAATCATAAAACAGTGCTTTTTTTTTTTTTTTTGTCTTTTAATATAGAAGATTCCCTTAATCAGATGGTCGGAGTCGAATCGACTCCTTCCGGGTGTTCTAGTGTTAATCGCGTCTTTTATTCATCTTTCGATGGGTCTCACAGACTGCTTCACAGTAGTTATGTGACAATTTCTGTCACATCAAAAAATGAAAACGCCAGTCATTTACATAGTTCCTGAATAAGAAGACCTTCCAATTTCATTCGTTTCCGAACAAACATGAATTCAGAATTGTGTCAGAAAGTAGTTCCTTTGGATTTGAGAACGACCTTAATCGAGTATTTAATTCATATTTCGATCGAGTGGTTCCAGACATCGCTCAGTATTCAAGTAATAACTTCTGTCGCAGCAGTTTAGGTTAATCTTTTGAGTGGCGTTCGTTTTTCGTCAGAATTGAGAATTTTTACAATACAGCTTTTCATAAAATAATGCAACGAATTTCGCAATAAATGTGCTTCGTTTAAAAATTAATTATTTTTGATAAATTGTTCTAAATGTTTAAACCCTTAGTAGTTCAGCTGAAAAAGTAAAATTTAACGGGGGAGGAGAGGACGTGCTTTCTCAGACACCGCATTTATATAAGGATGTGCGATAAATATTCTTGAATTAAGTATTAAGGCTGTTTTTAAATCCAAAAGGGCAACTTTCTGACATAAGTTTTAATTTATTTTTGTTCGAAAATGCATGAAACTAGCAGGCGTTGTTGTTCAGAAACTATGACATCGAGCTGTTTTTTTTTTTTTTTTTTTTGCAAACGCAATAGATATTTCAGAAAATAGTGTCAAAGCGGGCGTTTTGAGCCGAATTTCCGCGCAAAAGTAGCATAACCACTCAAGAAAGGGCAAAAAACGTGTTTGTCACGTGATCAAAATCGCTTATAACTCAATAGATAATTTATTTATGAAAAAAATGGAAAACACAGTTCGATTCCAAATCGCTTCCATGGTCAGGCCTTTCAATTTTATATCTTTCCGTTAAAAAACGAATTTGTAAATGTGCCAAAACGTTTTGCGCTTGTTGAGCAGAACAGTTGAGAACAGCATTAAGTATTAATATGACACCGTACAGAAGTGTAGAAAAAAAAAAAGTTTTGAAAGAAATTTTCAGAATAGAAGACGTTTTTGAAACAGAGTGATTTTTAAAACAGACAATGGTAACAAACATCATCAAAACATCTCAACAGGCTTATTCGACAACAAACACCGCATCCTGGCTGTTACGAATTAACCTGAATCAGTTTTATCCTGTTCCAACAAATAAATTTCATTTATTTCATAAAATCGAATATAAAAGCGATCGAAAAAATGTTGTAGAGTGAAATAACCTTTTTACTGAACCTACTATAATATAATAATAATAAAGGTATACAGTCGAACCTCGTTAACGCGAACACGCTTAACATGAATTACTTTTAACATGAATAATTCCGTATTCATTTTGACGGGGGCAGTAGGAGCTAATAGTTCCTACTGCCCCGTCAAAATGAATACGGATTCTTTTGTGTTTTTTCTCCTTTTAAGATGAACACGGTTAACGTGAAATTTCGCTTTATATGAACAATTCTCGATGTCCCCATGCGAGATTTTAACGCTTAATGTGAACTAAAATTTCTAGAAAATTGTGAAAGCTTCCTTTTCCCTAGGGAACAATGGGTTATTCCCTAAGATCTTCATGACAAGGATTATTCGTTATACAGCGATGACAACGAGTACTATTGCTATTAGAAAGTTCTCATTTTTGGCCAATACAATACGTGTCATCAACTGCATGCCACCATAGGATTATGGAAGTTTATTACCTAAAGGGAGTATTTTTATGCATTGTTTCTTTCTTCACATGTGGTAAATTTGCAGTTTAGTACTGCAACTTTCATATGAAAGGTAGCATGCGTTCAGTCTTTTATTCTTTTTTTTTTTCTTCGTTTACACATATGAATTATTAGGTTGAGCAAAAAGTTCTGGGAAATTTTTAATCTAATAGTTACCAGAATTTGTATCATATATAAGAGTACTAGTATATCTATAGGAGTTCAGGAATTTCAGCTCCAAACTGCCTATTGAACGGTATGATTTGCGTGTGTTGATCCGGCATTATTGGAGAAAAGGTCTAACGATTCTGAAAGCCGATTCTCAAGGGCCGTCGATTTGAGACCTTTAATGAAGTTGAAGAAGCATGTCAAAAGTTTTTAGATTCCAAGGAACCGCCATGGTATACTTCCAACAAATCCGGAATCTGGCAGAAAATCGTGGACTATGATGGTCTCTACTTTGAAGAATTGTCCTTGTTGCTTTTGTCGTTAATTTCTGCATAACAACGCAAATTTCACAAATTTTCCAGGACTTTTTGCTCAACCTAGTAATAAGGGCATTCCCATGTACAGTACAGTTTCTCAAAATGAGTCGCAAATTTCAGCAATTCTTAAGTTTTCAAAAAAAAAAAAAAAACTATGAGGTAGATCCGAGAAATTTAAAAAAAAAATCTGAAATTGCTAAGAGATATGGAATCGCGTATTATTAAAAACTAATATAGATAACTAAATAGTTGATCAAAACAAATATTTACTAAATTAAAAAAAAAAAAAAATAAAATAAAATAAAAAATAAAAATAAACTAATCTTGCTTCTTAAATATTCTTTGCTTCTTACTTTGTAAACAGCTAATTAAAAAAAGTGGTTCACTGCATGTTCTTGTGTAAAACTGGAAATGAGATATTTACAGATAAATTTTGACTGTTATATTTTACGAGAAAACCCTGTTGTCCCATTAACTCACATGTTCCATTAACCCCCAGTCTCCCCTATATGAATTTTACTCTATATTTTTTATCTGGATTTTTTGTTACTGATAGCATGAACTACGGATAAAATGAACAAAAATTTAATTCCCCTTGAGGTTCATGTTAACAAGGCTTGACTGTATATTGTAATAAAGGAAAGATGTTTGTAAGTGTGTGTGTGTCTGCCTATCGGCGATGGCTAGCGAAATCTACGATACGTATGAAAATGTAGGTAAGGATAATCCAAAACAGTTCCTTATGCACCTGAGGCTGAGATTTTTCTATTTTCAGATAATTAACCGAAGTAATAATTAAAAATTGCATAAGCCTACAAAAGCGTAGTGGGGTGCTTTCGATCTAACTTCTGTTGCGCCGAAGCAGTGAAGAACCAAATGCTCCTTTTAATCGACATTTTGCCGAAGCACGCATTGGCGAAATCGTTCGAAACAGGTATAAACGGAAGATGTTTTCATAAATTTCGTACTTTAACGTTTAAAACGTCGTAATCTGTTCGAAAAAATATTAATAGTATATCCTTTCAAAATAAATAAATAAAACATTTTTAAAAAGTTTTATTTCGCAGTTCGTTTTCTCCCTTTCGTCGAAGCATGCATCGGTCTCCGTAGCGGAGATGTTCATTTCTGACGGTGCAATCCGTTTTAACCCTTTCGAGAAAAAAAAAAAAAATCGCGACTGCAGGGTACTTTGTGCATTCCGGAAACACCCTTTTTTCTATGCTCTAAGGAACTAAACGTTGGTATTTTAACACAACTCCCCTTATTAGGTTTGTTTGGAAATATTTTCGTTTAAATATATGAATCCATTCAACTTTGATTTTAGGTATATTTAAGGTTTTTACTTCGGTCCTGGATTATGCTGTCTTTCGTTTAAAAATATAGAATCAAAACAGACGGGAACACGCCCGTTGTATCTGTTTGGATAGATTTTCATTTGAAAGTAAAGAAAAAAAATCGTAGAAATCGAGGGTGCACGCTCCCGAAGGCAGTGTGCCCCTCCCCTGCATTAGAATTGTTTAGAAATATTTTTGTTTAAGTATATAAAATTATCCAACATTGATTTTAGGTATTTACGAGTATTTAAGGTTATTATCACAGGTCCGGGTAACGATGGGCAGGTCAGTTAGTGATTATGAGTTCCGTTCATTCTTTTTCATTGCATGTATTATTTTTTTTTTCATTCTTTATTCTTTACTCATGTTATTCAAACAACTGTTACAAGGATGATAAAATTGAAAATGGTGTTATAATTAATAGATTATTTTTTATTAAAGTATGTAAATTTTACCTCTATGATGATTCAATTGATTTGACCGGTTTAGTTAAACTTTCATACATTATCTTACTTCCATAGAAATAAATAAATGAACGATTACACCAATAGTATCAATTGCATCAAATTATATAACCTTTGAGATTGCATTGTCTGTGGTTTTTATAAAGAATTCTTAAAATTTTATATCGTTTATTTGAGAATATATTTTTAAAGATTTGTCATATTTAAATCATGCATCTAAAATACTTTGAAAAGTAACGCTATGTTACTCCGTACAATTATTTTCAGTTATATATTACTTAAATTGGCTTCAGAATTTTTTGTTTTAAGGGTGTATTCCAATCCAAACTGCTTATTTTCTGATTCATTTTTAAATTCATTTTTTGGCTCTCAAACGCATCAGACTGGGAAATTCTCTTACTGTAAAAGCACTTATTTTCGCGAGCCGTAATTTTCGCGAAAATGAAGATATCGGTCATTTCGCGAGCTGAAAATTTCGCGAATTTTATATGAACTGAACCGAAAGTTGAAAAATTCCGAAACTACCTAAATAGAACTTTTTGCATAAGGCAATTTAAGAAACTTCCTTCTATCAGAAAAGTTCTCCCCCCCCTCCCCCCTCCCTCTCTCCTCATCGCTCTAAAAATGAATGTTTTCAAAGAAGCAGGTATAAATACTGTAAGTAAATGAGCTGCATTCTATTAGTTGTATTAATGTTTTTATTCAAGAAGTAGTTGTATAATGCTCAAGAAATAGTTGTAAGTATATCCAAGAAATTTTTGTACTTATTTCTTATTTAATTAACTGTAATCATTAAATTTTGAAAGTGAAAAACTTCTGATTTTTCATTATTATTTGAGGCGAAAAAGAAAATATATTTCGCGAGGCTTAAATTTTTGCGATTACGACGGGCTCGCGAAAATTAAAGCCTCGCGAAAATAAGTGCTTTTACAGTATTTAGAAACTACATTATGTGCCGTGCTTCTCGATTTTTTTAATAAATGCAGAAAATATTGTAAAAAATGCTGTCAAAGTTGGCGTTTTGAACCGAATTTTCCAAAGCTGGAGATCTGGGAATGAAAAAAAAAACGGTCATACCGAGAAAATAATTGTTTAAAACTCAAATTCTAATTAATTGAGCGAAAAATGAAATATCACAGCCTCTTATACATCTCTTTAAAAATCATCTCAGCAAGTTTCATGCTTTTACTTTTGAAAATGAATCTGAAAATGTCTTAGAAAATCTCGAGCTGTTGAGGGTGGAAAAATATTTTTTCGAATACACCCTTAAGGGTGTTCTCAAATCGAAAAGGGCACCTTTCTGACATAAATTTTAATTTATTTTTGTTCGAAAATGCATGAAACAAGCTGGAGTTGTTGTTCAGAAACTATGTAATTGAGCTGTTTTTTCCATTTTTTTTTTTTTGCAAACGCAATAGATTTTTCAGAAAATAATGTCAAAGTAGGCGTTTTAAACCGAATTTCCGTGCGAAGGGAGAAAGAGCACTCAAGAGCGGGCGAAAAACGGGTTTGTCACGTGATCAAATTTGCTTATAACTCAATAGGTAATTGATTGATCAAAAAATGGAAAAAACAGCTCCATTCCAAATCGCTTTCATGGCCAGGCTTTCCAATTTTATATCTTTCCTTTAAAAAATGAATTTGTAAATATGTCAGAACGTTTTTCGCTTGTTGAGCAGAGCAGTTAAGAACAGCCTTAAGGATGAAAAAATTAAAAAAAAATTATCCTCGTAGTAAAAAGAAGTCATAAAAAAATTCCACTTTTTCTGTAATTTCTTAAAAATATTATTAGTATTATTACTGTTTTGGGAATAAATATTTTTGCAATTACTAAAAACAAATTAGTATTTATTTAAAATTTTTAAAAGTTAAATTTTAAGATTTTTTAAAGCATTTACATTTGGAAATAAATATATATAAATACACATTACTATAAAAAAAAAAAAAAAAAAAAAAAAAAAATAGTAAAAAATATTTATAAGTAAAAAAAAAAAAAATTGTGGACCATCTAATTTCTACAATCTCACAACAAAAATTGAGAACAATATTCAATAATAACTGGAAAAGCAATTTCACAGTATTATTTGTGGTTTATTGTCTCAAAGACAAAACAACGTGAGGAATAGCCCCTAAAACGCCGTGATCTCAAAATCCGACGCTCAAACAACTGCAAGAGCACCGTCCAAAAATAGTGTTCGAATATCCACGTGTGGCTCTGTTTGACATTGAAGAACGCCACTGCTCATAAAATGTCAGTAGTGTTGCGCTCCTCCCCACCTTTTCACCACGACGGTGAGTATCCTTTTTATCCTCTTCAGTGGCGTTCACCTCTCGAGAAAATGCGTTCTTTTCGGCATTCATCTTGGCAACACTCCAGATGGAGAAATGATTGGCGCGAAGGCGGGAAAAATCTCTTTTCAGTTCTGGGAAATCCAGAAAGTATTTTTTATTTATTTTTTCTTTATCGTTTTCTCTGCCCTTCTTGCGGCTTTTAATAACTTTAAAAGGTATATTTGAATGAAACGATCTTTCAAATTTTCCGACGCTTTTAAAAGAGTGTTAATGACTTTCCTGGATTCGCGTATTCAACCTTGTTTAGAATGCTAGTTCTAGAAGGAATGCAAAAATTGCACTGCAGATGCACGCAATTTTGTCTTTTTTTTTTGTTGTTATTTAAGGCGATTCTCAGAAGAAAAAAAATCTATATTTCTCCACTTAACAACAGAAACTTCCTGACGCATTTACGGACACATTTTTAAACGTAAAATCATGGCACTTGTTGGCATGGTTATTGAGTAAAAGAATCAGTGGTTTGGAACCGGACAGTTTTTTTCATTTTTCGATAAATAAATCACATCTTGAGTTAAAAACGATTCTTGTCTCAAAACGGCAGTTTTTTTTTTTTTTTTTTTTTTTTTAACGACGCTGTTGAATCTAGAAATTTGGTACAAAACGCAAAATTTGACATCATTTTCAGAAAGGTCTTCTGCCTCAATTATATAACGAAAAAAATGCCTACCAACTTCTTGTGTTAAGGAACAAAAATGAATTCAGTAATGTAACAGAAAATAGCCAGATGGATTTGAGAACAGCAACAACAGTTTCGAAATTACGTGAAATAGTTGATAATGGTGTACACTTGTCTCGGGATTCAAGCAATTTCTATATACATATAGTATATAAAATACATTGAACTCCCGTTAGTGCGGACTTCCAATAGAGTCCACTTTCTGTTCGCACTAACAGAAGTCTATGTATTAAACGATATAAAGATTGGTGCTATCCGTTACGTTGAATAAATTGAATTAAGTTTTCGTGAGAAAAAAAAAATATATTATAAATTTTATGCTAAAAGGAAAAGAAAATTCTTTATGACTGTTCTTAACTGCTCTGCTCAACAAGCGCAAAACGTTTTGACACATTTACAAATTCATTTTTTAACGGAAAGCTATAAAATTGAAAGGGCTGACTATGAAAGCGATTTGGAATTGAACTGTGTTTTCCATTTTTTGATCAATCAATTACCTATTGAGTTATAAACGGTTTTGATCACGTGACAGACACGTTTTTCGCCCTTACTTGAGTGATTATTCATTTTTCGCGCAGAAATTCGATTCAAAACGCCCATTTTGACACTATTTTCTGAAAGATCTATTGCGTTTAAAAATACGAAAAAAAAAAAACAGCTCTGTTACATAGTTTCTGAACAACACCTGCTAGCTTCATGCATTTCCGAACAAAAATGAATTAAAACTTATGTCATAAAATTGCCCTTTTGGATTTGAGAACAGCCTTAAGCTTGGCATTTAAGACATTTTTCCATTAAAAAAAAAGATTTTCGACTTTTTGGTACTTTCAGCGTTTTTCATTTTTAGTCCTCAATTATAAGCAGTGAAGTCCATAGCAAACAAGTAAAAGTTAAATTAAAAAAATCAAAAGAACCGACTGCGTAAAAAGCGAACTAATTAATTATTTCTCCTCAATGTGAAACTACTTTTTTATATTACTTTCCTGCTTTTTTATTTACTTGTATTGATGACTTTTAAGTTGTGTTTAATTGTTAGTTCCCATTTATAAACACTGTTTTGATGAGGCCTATAGATGTCTATGAAGGTTAGAGTTGCAGTAAAGCTAGAGATCCTACCTACACGACTATAGAAGTTGTGTAGGTAGGATCAGAAGTTGTGTAGATCTCTAGCACAACTTCTGAATCCGTTGAATCAAAATGGCTTATCCATTTTGATTACGTGTTTGTAATCAAAATGGCTTATCACGTGATCAACGGATAAGCCATTTTGATCACGTGACAAACACGTTTTTCGCCCGCTCTTGAGTGCTCTTTCTTCCTTCACGCGGAAATTCGGTTCAAAACGTCCACTTTGACACTATTTTCTGAAAAATCTATTCCGTTTCAAAAAAAATAAATAAATAAATAAATAAAGGATAAAACAGCCCAATTACATTATTTCTGAAGAACAACACCAGCTAGTTTCAAGCATTTTCGAACAAAAATAAATTAAAACTTATGTCAGAAAAGTTGCTTTTTGGATTTGAGAACAGTAATTAAGCTGTTTTTTCCATATTTTTTTTTTTTTTTTTTTGCAAACGCAATAGATCTTTCAGAAAATAGCGTCAAAGTAGGCGTTTTGAACCGAATTTCCGCGCGAAGGAAGAAAAAGCACTCAAGAAAGGTCGAAAAACGGGTTTGTCACGTGATTAAAAATGCTTATAATTCAATAGGTAATTGATTGATCAAAAAGTGCGAAAAACAGTTCAATTCCAAATCGCTTCCATGGCCAGGCTTTCCAATTTTATACCTTTCCATTAAAAAATGAATTTGTAAATGTGTCAAAAGGTTTTGCGCTTGTTGAGCAGAGCAGTTAAGAACAGCCTTAAGCTGAATTTAGAACAAGGGAAATGCTATTAATAAATCTAGGGTCGGCAGACTAAAGTACATAAATGAAAAAGTGATAGTTTTCAGGAACAACAAAAAACTGAATTAAAAAAAAACTTTTATAAAATTTAATTTATTATCATTGGTATATCGGGGTGTACTTAATGCTAACACGCCCTTACATGTAATTTAACACAATAGTAACGAAAAGAGATCTTAAATGTGAATTAAGAGGCTACTTCAGTCACGCGAAAAGACCCTCTCGTTAATGCTAATCCTATTAAGATATCTCGTTTGCATTTCAATATTTTGTTAATGATTTTTTTCCTTTGCATTGAATTGTTGGGATCAATCTGTACAAAGACCGTGTTTTACTTTTTGATTTTGTTTGCAGATTTTTTTTTTTCTTTTTTATGAGGATGCTTTCACTTTCGGAACCGGTTCCGGAAATGAAAGTGTCCTTTAAAAATAAAATAAAATAATACCTGTAAATAAAATCGAAAAAGTAAAAAACGGCCATTGTACAGATCGATCTCGTTTATCAAATGCAAGACATATTATTTAAAAATATTGAAATGCCAACGAGATAGCTTAATAAATTTCTTTCATAGGATAGCATTAGCGAGCGTTTTTTTTTTCGCGTGACTGAAGTAACCTCTTAAGCGTATGGGAACATTACATATTACAGTTTAATATATTGATTGGCAGGCAAAAACCTACTAATAATAGCCTTAAATTAATTTCTCATGTATATCTAAATAACTGGGGCATTCTCACAATCTTTTGACTTTCATGTCACTGAATAATAATTTTTATTTTAATACACTTTTTTGTGTTTTTTTTTTTTTATTTCATATACTGGGGAACATCCCATTGCATGATTGCACAACAATATTAACGAGATAAATAAGTTTTGGACGATGTTGGATGTCCAAACACCTGGAAAACTCCTATACCGTCCAGTGTCCTTGATGCTGATTTTTAACTTTGGAACTGTCTGGATAAAATTGTTTCAATAAAAAATAATTAGATGTAATTTTTTTCTGAAACTGGAACTATTGTTTTATATAAATATGTAGCTAAAAATTAACCTGCACACATTTTTAGGGTTGTTATTATTTTTTAAACTCTGTCCCTGGGTTTTAGATTCCTTACCATCCGTCTTCTAAAATTATACAGAAAATCATTTCAGATGCAGCCACAGAATTTTTTTCAAGTTTTTTCTCATGCAGAAGTATGCCAGAGAAATAATGTCTAAAATTTTTTGGCAGGAAATTTACTGTACAATTTAAATCAGCATTTAAATATCAATTTCAAGCATCGTGGCTTTATTGGTAGTCTTACCGTCCCCAAGGTTTATTCCTGCACTTTTCGAGGTAAATTAAAACAATGTTAACAACTGTTTCTAAAAATCAATGAACATTGTGGCTATCACTTAGTTTTAACATGATTTTCCTAAAAATAGGTGGCAATTTTCCTTACCGTTCTATCCTTACCGTCCCTTTTTTTATGATTTCGTCACTTTTTTCCAATACCATCCCCTTTTTTTTTTACCTTACCGTCCCTTCTTTAACACCCCTTTAAGACAATGTTATACAAAAATTATGTATTAAAAGTACTACATTGCTATTATTTGTTATTTGAATGTCCTGTGGGTACTATGCAAATTCATTATAAGTAAAAATTTAGAAGAAAATAAAAAGTTAGGGGTAAAATGGTAAGGAAAATTAAATTCGCAAGTTTAACTTAAACCTCAGTTAAATGAAAAAAATTTAGCTGCTGACCATTTTTTCTTTATTTTGAATCATTAAGGCATTCGTCTATCAGATTAAAATGTTATTTTAGCAAGTTTAATTTTGTCAGATTTTTCCCCCCAAAAGTGAAAAGATTGTGAGAATGCCCCAACTACACAATTACTACCTTATACATGTAGTAAGTGTTGTAGCATTCGCCCATCATCTCCATTGTCTGTAATATCGGGATATGTATTTCGTAAATCGTTTGCAGTAGGTAAGTCGATATATAATTTATAGAAAACAACAGGTAGAAAACAACCCATTTATGCCTATAGCGTCACATTTTTGAGACGCTTCGAATTTTAATAAAATTTTATCATTTTCTTGTTTTTTATAAGATGAAAATCGTATGAAATAATTATCTATAACTTTCTCCATCTGTTACCGAGAGATGACAGCATAAGCTGGATATTTATCCGCTTAAATGAAGGCTTTTTTTCGGAGTTTATAGATTTTTCATTTTTCAAAAGGGCGAAATGTAAAAAGTATGTTTATTTGTATTTTTTCTATCCACCATCCAAATAAATAAGTCATATTCTTAGCTCGTAGACTTCTTTGAAATATGTATTTTTTTAAATAGTGAAATTATATGTTCAAGCCTATTTCATATGCATTTTTCTAAGGTATGAAATATAGGGCGCTAAGCACGAATAGATACATAATTTTATTAGCCATTTAGGGGACATTTAATTATGTAAAGCCTTTTTCAAGATGATTATGAAATAAACGGTTTTTAAGCCTCAAATAGGATTATTCATAGTTTATTATTATTAATACTTATAATGTTATTAGCCTCTGCAAAGAAAAAAAAAATTTTTTTTAGTACTTCATAAAAATACTAAATATAGTATGTAATATAAAATTTAAAAGCTTACTTTATATTAATTTAGACATAACATATAATTGTGCATATTATACTATTATAAATATTACGCATATGTCCATATTTAGTACATTTACATTTTATGAAAAAAAAAAAAAAAATAAATAAATAAATAAATAAATAAATTAGCGCAAATTTGCCTAGTATTTTTCCAGTTCATTTTGTAAAATTTTAAACTGATTTAACCAAGAAATTTGAGAAAACAAAAACTCAGGCACAAATGGGTTAAAAGTATAAGTAAATAAAGAAATCAAGTCATCTTTCTTTCTTATGTGCTTTAGTCTGCCGACCTTAGAAATAACGTCATGATAAAGTGTTCAAATAATGTTTTTTTTTTTTTTTTTTTTTTTTGAGACACTGTTTAGTTACAAATTTTTATGATTTTTTACTAAAGTTATGCTAGTGTACTCATCCATTCATTTTAATATGACTTATTTGAATAATTTTACAGAATCTAATAAGTTAACATTAGGCTTTTTTTTTTCTAATTTTGTATTGTTATTTACTCGTAATAAACGACATTTTCTTGCTGTGTCTAAACTTTTGAAACAAAGTGTACCTTATGGCCAGTGGTGTACATTTTATGTTACAGAATGAATCAGATGATGTATCATAAGCTTTCTTTGTACCCGACTGCCAAGAAGGGTTAATTGTTTCACGCGTATCTGGGTATGTGGATTTCTTTATACCCTCGAAACAGCCCAACGGCTGGATGGATTTTAATGAATGGGTCTCTATCGATTCGTCTTAACCGTCCGCTGGTTATAGGCTAGGTTTTGCTTTTATAAATTTAAAATGGCGGCCATAAAATAAAAAATGGTGGTAGAGACGACAAAAATTTTTTTACTCACCCTATTGAGTGACATATCATTGGATAGGTCTTTCAAAATGAAGACGATGTTTCATTGACTATTTTACAATCAGAAGCTCCATTTAAATATTACACAACCTGGAAGTTGTGTAAGTAGGATCTCTAGCTTTACTGCAACTCTAACCTTCATAGACATCTATAGTCCTCCTCAAAACAGTGTTTATAGATGAGAACTAACAATTAAACACAACTTAAAAGTCATCAATATAAATAAATAAAAAAAATAGGTAAGTAACATAAAAATAAATAGTTTCACATTGATGAGAAATAATGAATTAGTTCGCTTTTTACGCAGTCGGCTCTTTTGATTTTTTTAAATTTATTCTTTTAACATTCAAAGATAATAAGCAAAATATTATCAAGTTAAATTATATCGTATTTTATTAATTTTGGGCATTGCATCTATGATGACGAATCATGTATTGCTCTTTTAATCTAATATTTAAATTAAATTTTATTTCTTTTTTCCGTTTATTGATCTATTGCGTTTGAAAACAAAAAACATAAAACAAAAAAAGAAAGAAAAAAAAAAGAAAAAAAAAAGAAACGGAAAAAACAGCTCGATTAGATAGTTTCTGAACAACAACACCTGCTAGTTTCATACATTTACGAACAAAAATAAATTGAAACTTATGTCATAAAGCTGCCCTTTTGGATTTGAGAACAGCCTTAAGGGGCTATACTTGTATAACGTTATCAAAATTTTGCTAATTTTGGACCCCCTCCCCCCCTTACGATATCATACGTTATCATTCGTCGACTACCCCCCTCCCCCCGTCGCTGATATCGTTATCAATGTCTAAAAAGTCTTTGATTTTAAGATTTTTTTTATACATTTGCAGTGATATACACATATGATTATACATTTATTAGTTGCATACTTCAAGGATTCAAGAAGACAATAAAATATCAATACATGAAATAAATTTATATCAAAGTCACTATTTAAAAGTATTTAATAATAGCTTATTGTTACGTAATGCATTCAAAAGTAATATTGTGTTCTTGCAGTTGCACTCACTCCTGGGAAGGTCAAAAGCAGAACTTATCAACAAAACATTGAGAAACATTCTTTGTCTTTCTTTACTGGGAAACGGAAGTATCATTTCCAACATATTGCGCTCCCGATTTGTCAAAGAGCGAATTATATGCGCAAATGCCAGAAGAACCAGGAATGCCAAACGTTGCTGTATTCCAAATTTTGTAATGATATGATATTCTAAACATTTAATGGCTTTAGTAAATGTTTTATGCTTTCATAAAAAAACTTATAAAAACAATAATAATAATAAAGGTAACAGACTATTTGGATGTAAAGAAAAAGTTACTAAAAATAAAAGTTTGGTTGCATTAAAAATGATAACGATATCAAAAAGCACCTCCCCTCCTGCCAGATATATCTTACGATATCATATGCCAGACACCCCCCCCCCCCCCTTAAAAGGATAACGTTATATATGCATAGCCCCTAAGAAATATTTAAAGTTTGTTCTTTACTAAATTTTAACGTATCTCAACTTCTTTTCTTTCGTCCTTTTTTTTACTTACAAATTAAAATAAAATGGTATCCCATAATACCATTTACCATCCATAATACCATAATGGTATTCCACAAACTTCCTCTCTCTCTCTATTATTTTTTAGAATAGCCTTAAATTTAAAAATAAAACACAGCTTTGGCAAGTTTTTTATCGCAAGAAAGACATTCACGGTTGAAGTGTACTTGTTCGATTAATATATTTATTGCAGTTTTTCGCTACTCAATCCTATCAGTCACACACTTGAACGCGTGTCATTAATCTGTGGGGGAACAGAAGCATACACAGTGTTTTGTTTTTCTATAAAAATTACCCAAACCTTTGTCGATGAGTGCCGGTTTTGTTTTCCTCTTATAAGAACGTCTTTTATTTTACGCCTGAAATCCAATCTTCCTGGAGTGGATCTTCTCAGGTTTTGTCGCTTTTAAACACAAACCTATTTAGCCAGACAATTAACAGCTCTGGGAGTCTAATTACGGCGATCGCTTAAGATCCGTCTTGTTCTGCGTTGTTGAATAGATGTCCAATTATTATCTGACTGAAAGACATCGTTATACCGCGGCCTTGTTGAAGTGTATGGAGTTTTAAGAAACATAAATTAAATTGAAATATGCCTGATGTTTGGCAGACTGGAGTGCAACGAAGATCTATAATTGTAAAGTTACTGTGAAGTACATTTGTTAAGGGTGTTCTCAAATCCAAAAGGGCAACTTTATGACATAAGTTTTAATTTATTTTTGTTCGGAAATGTATGAAAGTAGCAGGTGTTGTTGTTCAGAAACTGTGTAATCGAGCTGTTTTTTTCCGTTTTTTTTTTTTTCAAACGCAACAGATCTTTCAGAAAATAGTGTCAAAGTGGGCGTTTTGAACAGAATTTCCGCGCGAAGGTAGAATAACCACTCAAGAAAGAGCGAAAAAAAGTGTTTGTTATGTGATCAAAATCGCTTATAACTCAATAGGTAATTGATTGATCAAAAAATGGAAAACACAGTTCGATTCCAAATCGCTTCTATGGTCAGGCTTTCTAATTTTATATCTTTCCGCTAGAAAATGAATTTGTAAATGTGTCAAAACGTTTTGTGCTTGTTGAGCAGAGCAGTTAAGAACAGCCTTAAGTAAGTATTTAAAAATGCAGTTGAATTCTGTTATAATCAAAGAGATCATTCTCGCAATAATCGTTATTACACAGATCTGAATTTTCCCTGTCCAATGTTAATCCAACGGGCTTGGGATGTATTTTTATTTTCCAAATTTCATATAAAAAAAATTAGTATTGTTAACCTTTTCGGGACGGGTGATGCATATATGCATCGTTAAAAGGTACATGATGTGGAATTTGTTTTTGGCACCATTAATAAATAAACGTAACATTTGTCTTTTTTAATTAGAACATTTTTGCTTTCTTCTATCTTTACATCAAGAAGAAAGTATTGGATTCATGAAAATTTTCGAATCCCGGTTTTTGACGAATTTACACATTTTAGGGGGTCAGAGATTCCGAAAAACATATTTTTACAAAATGTCTGTCTGTGGGTCTATCTGTCTCTCTGTGTGTTTGTGTGTGACAGTGACACAATTTTTTGGGGCGCTCTATCTCAAGAACTAAAGCACGGAATTTAATAAATATTTATATTCAGTTAGTCCCTGATATAAATTGGTGCTGACTACGTTTTTGTGTAAATTGCCCAACAGGTGGCGCTGCTATGCTGCATTTTTCCTGATCCCCGAAATAGTTTTATCTCAAAAAGTAATGCACGGATTTTATGAAACTTCAGATTCAGTTAGTCCTTGATCTAAGTTGGCGTTGACTACGTTTTGGTGTAAATCGCCAAACAGATGTCGCTGCTATGCTGCCTTTTTTACGATTTTGACAATGGTCCTATCTCAAGAACTAAAGCATAGATTTTTATGAAATTTCACAATCAGTTAGTCCTTGATATGACATGGCGCCAACTACGTTTTGGTGTAAATCGCCCAACTGGTGGCGCTTCTATGCTGCATTTTTCCTGATTCCCGAAATAGTTTTATCTCAAGAAGTAAAGCACGGATTTTAAGGGTGTATTCGAAAAAATATTTTTTCACCCTCAACAGCTCGAAATTTTCTGAGACATTTTCAGACTCATTTTTAAAAGTAAAAACATGAAACTTGCTGGTGTGATTTCTGAAGACATGTTTAACGTGCCGTGTGATTTTATTTTCAGCTCAATTAATTAGAATTTGATTTTTAAACAATTATTTTCTCAGTATGACCATTTTTTTCATTCCCAGATCGCCCGCTACGGAAAATTCGGTTCAAAACGCCTACTTTGACAGCGTTTTTTACAGTATTTTCTGCATTTATCAAAAAATTAAGAAGCACGGCACATTATATAGTTTCTAAATAAGAGAATTTCCCAGTTTGATGCGTTTGAGAGCAAAAATGAATTTTAAAATTAAGCAGAAATTAAGCAGTTTGGATCGGAATACACCCTTAATCAAACTTCAGATTCAGTTACAAAGTTGACTAAAGTTATTGCTTATTAGGTTTTGGTATATATCGCCCAACAGGTGGTGCTGCTATGCCTCATGTATTTCGATGTGCGCCATAGCTCTATCTCAAAAACTAATGCACGAATTTTCACAAAACTTCAGATTGAGTTAGAAGTTGACATAAGTTGTTGCTGATTAGATTATGGTGTAAATCATGTAACGGGTGGCGCTGCTATGCTGTATTTTTCAGGAAATATTAACATGTACGAGATGGAAGAAAGTTTTGGGATTGCCATTTCCTTCTAGTTTTTGGTATTTTACAAGTAAAGGGAACTGTTTTTTTTTTTTAAACGTGCTACCCAAATAAAATTTATGTAAGGGGATGCCTTCACGAAAGGGTTCATTCTTTTTATCTTAAGGCTGTTCTTAACTGCTCTGCTCAACAAGCGCAAAACGTTTTGACACATTTACAAGTTCGTTTTTTAACGGAAAGGTATAAAATTGGAAAGCCTGATCATGGAAGCGATTTGGAATTGAACTGTTTTTTCCATTTTTTGATCAATTAATTACCTATTGAGATATAAGCGATTTTGATCACGTGACAAACACGTTTTTCGTCCACTCTTGAGTGCTCTTTCTTCATTCGCGCATAAATTCGGTTCAAAAGGCTCACTTTGACACTATTTTCTGAAAGACCTATAGCGTTTGCAAAAAAATGAAAAAAAAAAAGCTCAATTACATAGTTTCTAAACAACAACACCAGCTAGTTTCATGCATTTTCGAACAAAAATAAACTAAAACTTATGTCAGAAAGTTGCTCTTTTGGATTTGAGAACACCCTTAAGGTTTTTCTCAAATCCAAAGGAACAACTTTATGACATAAGTTTTAATTCATTTTTATTTGGAAATGCGTTAAACTGGCAAGTGTCGTTATTCAGAGACTAGGTATAATCCGAAAACGTTTTCCGTTTTTTTTTTTTTTTTTTTCTTTGCACACGCAATAGATCGTTCAGAAAATGCTGTCAAAGTGGGCGTTTTGAACTGAATTTCCTGACGAAAGCAGAAAAACGCATTGTCACGTGATCAAAGACTATTGTAATTCGATAGGTAATTTATTTATCAAAAAATGGAAAAATCATTTCTATTCCAAATCGCTTCCATAGTCAGGTCTGCCAATTTTATACCGTTACTTTTAAAAATTTGTACGTCATTGTGTCAGAAAGTTTTACGCTTGTTGAGCAGTGAACTTGAGATCGAATCCAAAGGAGCTTCTTTCTGACATTCTGAATTCCATTTTCTTCGATAACGCATGAAATTGGCAAAGTGTTCTTATTCAAAAACTATGCGATCGAATGGTGTTTTCCATTTTCTGGTAAAACCAGATCTTTTTAAAAATACTGTCAACTTTGGCACTTTGAACAGAATTTCCGGACGCGACAGTGCAGGAATAGAGAAAAACCGGTCATCACTTGACAAAAATAGCTTATAACTCTATAAGCAACTTAATAAAAAATAAATAAATAAAAATAATGGGAAAAGTGGTTCGATTCCAAATCAATTCGATAATGAAGTCTGCAAATTTTATGTCTTTACGTTTAAAAATGAATCAGAAAATGTGTCAGAATGTTTCACGTTTCAAGTTGAAGATCTTTCAGAAAATGCTGTCAAAGTGGGCATTTTGAACCGAATTGCCGAATGCGAAAACGCGGGAAAGGAGAAAAACCTGTCTTCAGGTGATAATAATCGTTTATAACTCTATATGCAATTCATTTATCAAAAAATTACAAAAAAATCCATTCGGTCCCTAATTGCTTGAATAGTCAGGTCCTCAAGTCCCATGCTAGGCGGTTCTTAAAAAATGTTTTTATCCGCTAAACAACGTGAAACTTCGTGAAACATTTATGGACTTATTTTTACACGAACTTGCAGACAACTATTGAAGCGGTTTAGAATCGATTTTTTTTTTTTAAATTTTTCCATAAATGAATTACATCTTGAGTTATAAGCAAGCCTCAGGAGCTCGGTTTTTCCCTTTTCAGTGCTGTCGCGTCCTGAAATTCAGTTCAAAACGCCCACTTTTACAGTATTTTTTGATACTGTTTGTGAATTTTTTGGCAAGCTCGTGTAAAAAGATTCGCCAGCTGTGTTAGAACAGTGTTGCCAAATGGGCAAAAGTGAATTCCCCCAAACAGTTCTGAAAAATTTCCGAAAACAATGTTTTGTTTTGTTTTTCCAAAATTTCTCCAACTTGGGCTCTACTCAAAAAAAATAAATTTTTAATAGTAAATTTAGCAATATAAAAAATTTTAGACTTTATCTATATTAAATTTTTTCCCACAATCCAGCCTTTTTTGAAAAAAAAAAAAAAAAAAAAAAAAAAAAAAAATCTTCATATAAAAAATAATCTAAACAAAGATTTAAGCTCTTAGAATTTGCATATTTGTGACTACAAAATTCGATTGTTCACGTTTCGCATAAATTAAAAATAGATTCACACAACTACAAAAATCTAAAAAATAAAGTAATTTGTCAAAAATATTTATCAAGAAATACTGTCAAAATTGACAAAAATGTGAACATAGCTGAAAATCTATTCTGACTTTGACCAACCAGAGAGAGGAAATAATAATTCGTCGCGTTTTTCTCCAAAAATATTAGAATTCTTCAAAAGATTCCTCAGTAACACATCTCTCCCAAAACTTTCACTGAAGGTTCAGAATTTCTCAAAATAAGAAAAAAATCCCCAATCTGACAACACTTAGTTAAAATACTGATCGAGATTGAGTGAAGGAAGATTGAATCTTCCCAGCCCCTGCAGCTCTATTGCTAGGAAACACTTTTTACAGGCACAGGAAGAAAGCCCGGCAACGTCGGAGAAGCTTATTTGCTGGATTCAATGCCAAAAATGTTGCAACAGTGAATTTTCTCTCTCTCTCTCTCTCTCTCTTTTTTTCTTTTTAAATCAAATAGCAGCAAACTTATTTACTGTGTGACTGCCATTTTATTAGCAAATAGGTTTTTGCATATAAGTGTGTTTTAAAGAAAATCCGATTTCTTTTTTTTTTTTTTTTTTATTCAATTCATGGCATTATTGTTTGGAAAATAAATTTAGGCTTATTTCCCTGCTTTATTTTTTTCATGAAGTACACTACGAACGTACAATTTTAGCACACTGCTGGACCAAAATTGTTATTAAGATTCGATTACCGTCCTCAAAAAATCTTACGTTATTGCTGTTGTTATATCTGTGAAGAAAAAAAAAATCATTTAAAGCCATTAATATGCAAGCGAGAAATTTTAAAAAGAACGCTCCCATAGGTTTAATATTAGTGATCCAGCTTCTTCGCGTGACTAGTGTAGGCTCTTAACGCTCAAGCTAACGTTAATTCTATGGGAGCGTTGTTTACATATATTTCTTGCTAGCATTTTAATTCTTATTAAATGATTTTCATTTTTTAAGGATTTTTTTTCTCTTTTTGCATAGGGTACCTGCGGTCGATAATTTTTATCGTCCTGTGTGTGTGTGTGGGGGGGGGGCGCCAAATTCCATGTTTGCCTCGGGCTGAGACGTAATTTCCATACTTATACACTTTATACAGCGATATTTCGGGGAAAGGTAGTAATTAACTGGAAATGTATGTCCTTTTGCCTTAAATCATAAAAACGAAAATATATGCATATACAGGGTATTGCCGAATTCGACCGACAAGTTCAGAGGGTTGATAGTAGGCATCAAGAAGATGAAAAATTACCATAGAGCATGTGGTCACAAATGAGGGCCGAAACTAGCCTTTTTTTTTCACCCACGGCAAACATGGAATTTGGCGCCCCCCCCCCCCCCCCACCTCAGCACGATAAAAAACATTGACCGCAGGTACCCTATGCAAAAAGAGAAAAAAACCTTAGAAAATAAAAATCATTTAAGAAGAATTAAAATGCTAGCAAGAAATATGTAAATAACGCTCCCATTGGATTAACGTTAGCTTGAGCGTTAAGAGCCTAGACTAGTCACACGAAGAAACTGGGTCACTAATGTTAAACCTATGGGAGCGTTCTTTTAAAAATTTCCCGCTTACATAGTGTGTTCACAAAGTTTCAAGACTGGTCTGATAATTCAAAATCTATTAAACATTTTTGTACCGCGAACTAAAATTCTTCGAAATGTGACCCTTGGACATCAACAAACCGCTGCCAGCGTTTTTCCCATTCTTCATATTCCGCATAGAAGTCTTCGCACGAAAGGCTGTTAAGGGTGTATTCGAAAAAATATTTTTCCACCCTCAACAGCTTGAAATTTTCTGAGACATTTTCAGACTCATTTTTAAAAGTAAAAACATGAAACTTGCTGGGGTGATTCCTGAAGACATGTTTTACATGCCGTGTGATTTCATTTTCAGCTCAATTAATTAGAATTTGATTTTTAAACAATTATTTTCTCAGTATGACCATTATTTTCATTCCCAGATCGCCCGCTTCGGAAAATTCGGTTCAAAACACCAACTTTGACAGCGTTTTTTACAGTATTTTCTGCATTTATCAAAAAATTAAGAAGCACCGCACATTATATAGTTTCTAAATAAGAGAATTTCCAAGTTTGGTGCGTTTGAGAGCAAAAATGAATTTTAAAATGAATCAGAAAATAAGCAGTTTGGATCGGAATACACCCTTAAGGGATCTCGTCGAAGCTGCCTGGATCGCTGGAATCCTGACAAATCGCTTCCCTTTCAGGTCTTTTTTGATCCGGGGGAGCGGAGCAAAAAAAAGTCCTGGGAGCTAGGTCGGGCCTGTAGGTGGTTTTCGGCAGTATTGCCACGTTAAGGGTATATTCCGATCCAAACTGCTTATTTCCTGATTCATTTTTAAATTATTTTTTGCTCTCAAGCACATCGAACTGGGGAAATTCTCTTATTTAGAAACTGCTTAATGTGCCGTGCTTCTCGATTTTTTGATAAATGCAGAAAATATTGTAAAAAATGCTATCAAAGTTGGGGTTTTGAACCAAATTTTCCGAAGCGGGAGATCTGGGAGTGAAAAAAATGGTCATACTGAGAAAATAATTGTTTAAAACTCAAATTCTAATTAATTGAGCGAAAAATGAAATTACACGGCCTCTTATACATCTCTTCAAAAATCACCTCAGCAAGTTTCATGTTTTTACTTTTAAAAATGAGTCTGAAAATGTCTCAGAAAATTTCGAGCTGTTGAGGGTGGAAAAATATTTTTTCGAATACACCCTTAAAGATAGCCAAAACTTCGGCGGCGGTGAGCGACGTGTGAGAGGGTGCATTGTCGTGGGGATCAATCCAATCGTTTCTGATGTCTGGTCGGACGCGACGGGTCAGGTCAGTTTTTCTCTGAAGTGCTCCATCAGTTTTCGCTATATTTAACGTGGCAATACTGTTGCAAGCCCCTTACAGCCCCGACCTTTTCCCCAGCAATTTTTTTTTTGTTCCTCCGGGTCAAGTAAGTCCTGAAGGGGAAGCGATTCGACACGATTCCAGCTATCCAGGCAGCCTCGACGAGGTCCCTTAACAGCCTTTCGTGCAAAGACTTCTATGAGGCCTATGAACAATGGAAAAAATTCTGGCAGCGGTGTGTTGATGCCCAAGGGTTATATTTCGTAGAATTTTAGTTCGCGGTACAAAAATGTTTAATAAATTTTGAATTATCAGACCAGTCTTGAAACTTTGTGAACACACCATGTATTAATAGTTTTAAATGATTTTTTTCTTGCTTAGAATAGCTGAGATTGAATTCTAACTGGGTTAGTGTTTACTTTTTCGATTTTGTCTGCTGATTTTTTTTTTCTTTATTAAGTTATTTTCCCTTTCACAAATTTGAAAAGAAGGTTTAACATTAGCTTGCGAGGTTCTTTGTATTTCATATATATATATATACATTATTGTTTGAAACGACAAACAAAATCTTCATTTGGCGCCCCCCCCCTTTCGCATTTCGTTTTGGCGCCCGGGCACGCATCCCCCCCCCCCCCCCTAGTTTCGACCCTGTCACAAATGCAGGGTGTTTCACTCATCGAGATGAGATAACAAGGATTTTAAAGTTATATGAGGTTATTTCAAGTCTATGGTTTCACCTTTCACACTAACTGAACTCGGGTTGACGGTAATAATTTTAAGAAAAATAAAAATACTGTAATGAAAATGTAACGGTATGTACCTCGTTTGCTATGAAATAGGATAACATCACGGAAAGTTCTGGAAAAACAGGGTGTTAACGCAATCGATGATGCCGTATGAACTGGCAATCGCAGTCCAAAATGTGAAACGTAAAGTGCATACTGCCATTGCCACCTGGAATCTCTAGGTGGCAATGATACTGCTGGTGCGCATAATGGAAACTTCTACCACTTTTATTGATGTTATCACATTTACAAAAAAGCGAGCATGCCTATTAAAAGTTTCATTATAATATGCTTCAGTTTTCTGAAAGTTATGACCGGCAACCCAAGTTGAGTTAGGGTAGAATGCTTTGTATTTTTGATTAAATAAGGCGGTTTGCGACACCATGCTTCATTGCAATTTTTTGTTCCTGTTGATGTCTACTACCACCCCTCTAAATTTGTCGGTCGAATTCTACAACATCCTGCACATAGTACCAAATTCTCCAAACACGCCTTTGCATGCCAGAAAAAAAGGTCGGGGTCAGCTAGGTGGGGAGGCCTACCAAATGGCTTAAGCACTCACAAATACCTTGCAGGTACAAGGATAGTAATCGAGTGTTTAATAATACTAATTTTTTTTTGTTTTCAAGTCATAAGTTGTTGTCTACGCCATTGATTTGATGTACTCGTAAGCATCGCAGGAAGTAGTAGTATTCATGAAGTGTTCAATAACACCTCGCACAATCTTGAGGGCCAATTTAACAAGTTTATTTATCGAAATCAACCTATCGCCAAATTTTGATTTCATTAAGTTTATTGTTAAGGTTAATTTGCGGCACGTAGTCTCATCCTGATGTCTGAAATCATTTTCAAATGATAATGACACTCGTTTATATCGTTTAAACAATAATAATAATAATTTTTGGGTAAAATTTAATATTTTGCGATATTTTTTACTTTGAACCTTAATCTTTGCCTGATTGATTTGATAATACTAACTCTCTGGAATTCAGTAACTGAAATCTTCTGTCGATAAAATAATTGATTTCGTGATATACGCATTAATAATTACTTTGAACGACTAATTAGTTTCATTAATATATTTATTAATTGATAATCCCGACTTTATAATTTACTGGGTGAGTAAAAAGTTCGTTAAAACTTTAAAAACTCATAAAAAAGGAAGAAATTATGATAAAGGAGTGCAGTTTGCAAGAAAGGGCTCACAAGCTAGACGGATTTTTTTTTTTTTTTTTAGCAGCAAGAAAAAAAAAAGAAAAAAAAATTAGTTAGAAAATTACATGTAGATGGCGTTGACGACTCGAAACACAATGAACAGGACAACCGTTGTGTCGTAGAATGTTCTGGCGGTCATGATGAACATTTGTTATTGGAAAAAAAATGAATGGAGCGTATTGTTGTCCTGTTCATTGTGTTTTGGGGTCGTCAGCGCCCTCTATATGTGATTTTTTAACTAATTTTTTTTTCTTTGCTGCTAAAAAAAATCCGACCTTGTGAGCCCTTTCTTGCTAACCGTACTCCTTTGTCATAATTTCTTCCTTTCTTATGAGTTTTTAAAGTTTTAACGAACTTTTGGCACAGCCGGTATTTGAAAATTACTACTTCAGCTCCTCCTATAATTTTTAGATTGTATGTCACTAGTCGCGGCACTGAAAAACAGGGTTTATCGTTGCTTTTTTTTTTTTTTTTTTTTTTTTTTTTTTTTGTCGGAATAAAGCATAGATAACTCAATTTTGTGCAAAAAGCTTGTAAAGCTGAAGCAAAAATGCTTCTTTCTTTTTCAGCTTAGAAGAGCAAGAACAGGTGGAAGAGGTGCGCTGATAGCGCTAATCATCTTTTTCGTTTTTCTTTTCCTCTGTCCTTCGCCGTCTCTGTGACATTTGGAGGCCAGGGAACTCTCTCTGCCAAACCGCAGGTATGCGTGCGATGTCCGGTAAAACGCACCTCCCTCTACATCGTGAGATAAAACTGAAATCCGCGTCTGAAAACTGCGTATCGCATCTATCCAGTGGCGTAACATCCGTGAAATTCTCTTTTGTGAACTGTGAGAAAAACCGTGTAAGCACAGACATCGCGAATGATAATAGATAAAAATCTGTTTTGAGGGGGAGGGAGAGATCCGTAGTGTAGCAAAAATTATGGAAGGAGTGGCTCTAGTAATAACTTTTAAATAAAGTTTAAATTTAAGATTATTAATAATGAATCAAATATTTATGACTAGCAAGCTTCGCTCGCTACGATGGTCTGGTACTCTAAACGAACCTTGAATCAAACGAGATATATCGATGAATTTGACTTTGTGTTTTAATCCTTTCACGAGGAGCGTTCTATAATACATGATCTTTTATCACCGGTTTTTCATATCAGAGAATTTTCCCTAATTGAATCGATAAAAGGGCCTGATTAAAAAGAGCAAAATTTACAAAAAAATAAAATAAAATAAAATAAAATAAAATAACTGGTGGGAATAATCAAGAATTCTGAGCACTTTATGTGTGACGTATACAAGACACTCGTTCTTAATGGGTTAAGGCTGTTCTCATCTGCTCTGCTCAACAAGCGGAAAACGTTTTGACACATTTACAAATTTATTTTTTAACAGAAAAATATAAAATTGAAAGGCCTGACAAGGGAAACTTCGCTAATGCTAATCCTATGGAAGAAACTTATAAAGATATCTCGGTTGCATTTCAATATATATATATATATTATTTTATTTATTTTTTTATTTATTTATTTTTTATTTATTTTTTATTTATTTATTTATTTATTTTTATTTTTATTTTTATTTTTTTTTTTGCATCGGATAGCTGAGATCGATCTATACGAAGGCCGTTTTTTTACTTTTTCGATTTTGTTTACAAATATTTTTAATGAGAATGCTTTCATTTTGGGAATCGGTTTTGAAAGTGAAACCATCCTCATAAAAAAAAATAAGCAGTCAAAATCTAAAAAGTAAAAAACTGCCTTTGCACCGATCGATCTCAGCTTCAATGCAAAAAAAATTTTAAAAAATTGAAATTCAACCGAGATATCTTTATAAATTTCTTCCGTGGGATAGCATTAGCGAGCGGATCTTTTCGCTCGACTGCAGTAGCCCCTTACAGCAATGTGTACCTTTACCTGGAATGTCATTTCGCATTGCTGTGAGCGATACGAACGCCATTGCGCTTAATGTGCCAAAAATTTGGACTGTTAAGGTCTAAATATTTTAGCTGATTATTTACAATAGGATTTGATAAAGAACAATAGAATGATAAGCAATAAGTTAAAACTGTCTCTGTAAAATTATAATAATAAAAGAATAAAGTATATAAATTTTTGGATATTAACTTTTTCAAGATCATTTCGTAATGTCTATTTATTTATTCGGATGCATTTATATGCATGTACGCATGCAAGTGCTCTGTATATAACATAATGCGTCCAAGATAATAATAATAAGGGATTTGGCGAAGATCTGGTTTCGCGGCTCTCTTGTCGAATATTTGTTAAGTACAGGCATCCCTCAACTTACGTAAATTCGCACTTACGTAAGAAATTTCGAAAATTATATTTATGAACATACTAGCGCGTTTGATACGCATTTGATAATTGTTTTATAAATAAAATATGCAGATAAAAACCACAACAATAATATAGTTTTATATATTAGATATAGTTATATTTTTATTGGGGATATAGAATCAAATCTTTAACAAAACAAACACAAATCTGATTAAAATGAGCCAAAAGAACCTCTGTTTAACCGTTACAATTTTGTTAGCTGAATTCAAACTATAACGAAACCTCATTTTAAAGTTTCGGTGAAGAGGAACGAGCGTATTTTTTCTTCCAGCTTCAGAGCTGTTCGTTTGATGTAGATTCAAAATGGATATAAATTAATTCATCAATGTTAAATTTATAAATCCCATATTCTACAAGATATTTTTTATTTAAAAAGTGTTCTTGCAGTTTGTTTTTATATTTTTCATACTTTTATAGTTTATATCGAAGTAAATACTGCCACATGCTACTTTATTTATAAAATATTATTGTGTAAATAATGTATATATTATATATATAACTAGGGGGCTCTGCCCCCGGCATGCTACGCTCGCCAACCCTCGTTCAGACCCCGCAGAATCTAAAAGCACGCTAATTTGATCGGTTTTTAAAATATTAGAGAAGATTGAATTATAATGAAAAACCTACAACGATCTCCCTGTAAACGGGTTTCCATTCAATTCCCTTTGATTGCGAAAATTTAAGGCCGAACCAGTTGCTGTTTGTTGACAGCTATTGTGAAATATAATCTCCAAACAAGGACATTAAAATAATCAAGCTAAGTAAATTGCTTTTCATGCGTCAAATGTGATTTATAAAAGCAACTATGAAAAGTGATTATGATCTGAAGGAAGGAAGTGAAAAGTGATTGTACAATCGTAAACAAACATTCTATTATAAATATTTCATGATACTCAAGAACTAGAGACATTAATAAACTCTATTTTTAAATTACTATAAGTATAAATATATTGATACAAATAATTTGATATTTATGTCACTAATTTTCTGTTCTTTGTTGCTAATAATATATTATACATGTTTTTCTACTCTTACTTGTAAACTAGACTCTCCAAAGGAGAGATGTATTTTCTAAAGCTGAATTAAATGTTAATTTTCTTTCTATTTAAAAGTTTCCAGACATATTTAAATTTTACAAGTCACAAAAAAACACGTGTCTTTTAAATAACATGGAACACCACACGATCATTACATGTGGATAAAAAACAGAAATACAAGGAGAAGATGTCGATAGATTTACCCTTCCGGATGTTAGATGCCAGATCATATATGGATATACATAAATACAAGGTAAGCCCAATTTATCTTACCTATGTTTCGTTTTATATTGAAAAAATAAATAGTTTATTTTTGAGGAAAAACGAAGTCTACGCAGTTAATGTTAGCAAAGTTTAAATACTGCTAACACTGTTAAGACATCCAATGGTTGTTGCTGGGCAACATATAACTAGGATATGTTCCCGCACCATGTTGGTTAAATCAAAGTAAAATTGCGTAATTTGTTATTTCTGTTTGTATAAATATTTTTTTTATAAAATATAATTATGAGTGTAAAATTATAATGTTTATATATTTAAGTAAAATAAGAGTGTAAGTTCATACAAAAATTATTAAGTTGATTTTAAATATTAAATATATATTTTTAAAAAATTGTTGTATTGTAAAATGAATGTATAATGTTGAATAGAGTTCGGATCTCAGACAACAACAATAGCCAGACGCCATGGTGTCGTTTTATGACAAGCCAATGGAAAGTGGTGTATAATTAGAAATCGTAAAATAATAAAAACGTTGGAATAAATTTATGGCCTCAATAAAAGTGTTGGGATAAATTTATGGCTTTTCAGACCACCCAAACTTTAAGGCAGATAATAATATTAAAGTATATGTAAGGGGACATTCGCAGACTGTTAGCTAATAGGCCTATCGAAGAATAATGCAAAATATTCTCACATCCAATAACAGTGGACTAGACAAAAATAGTTCCACCCACTGCAGGAGTTGGTGTGCAAGAAGAATAAGGTCTAAAAAAGAGAGTCTGAAAAAAAGATGTAGAGGACGCAGGAGCTCTCCTGAAAGCCCGTGCAATGAATCCTGAAAGCCCTAGTAATGCCCAGGCGAGATGGACATATCGGAGCGAGCCTAATCAAGCCTAATTGAGGATGTCTTCCTGATGTACATATCGGAGTGAGCCTAATCAAGCCTAATTGAGGATGTTTTCCTGATGTACATATCGGAGTGAGCCTAAGCAAGCCAAATTGAGGATGTCTTCCTGATGTTAAAATACAGTGGATTGATCTACAGAGGTCCGTAGCTATGCATCCTGCCATCCCGAGGTCGCCGCTCTGATACGAAGCGAATTCCAGATGACATATGAATATGATCCTAAGCAACGCGACAACTCTGAATTTGATGAATAAAGGCCACCATCCCGTATATTAAAAAAAGGTACTACTTTCAACTTTTTCTTTTACCACTTAAAATCATATGAAAAATCATAAATGTACTTTACTGATATTTTATGGTAGAGAGTAATCTGAGATCCGACAAAACCAATAATTAAATAAAATTAAGGTAATTTAAAAATGAAAGAGAATTATTCTTTTAGCAAAAAGAAAAAAATATAATAATTAGAGTAAATGAAAATATTGTCTTTTTTTTTTTAAAGATTAAACATACATAAAATAATGAGAAGCAAACAAAAGTGTTGCTTTCTATTTTTTGAATTAATATTATGTTTTTCTGTATATAGTTGTGTTCAATGTAAATAAAATATTTAATCAAGTTTTAAAAAGTTTCTGTAATTATTTAATTGATAATGTTTAAGGTGTGTCAATTTATTTTTACAGCTTAAATTTTAGTTTAATTCATAAGTGGAAGAGTTCGTCTAAATAATTCACAACGCAAACTCTTAATTTTATGCGTAATTATTCAAATTTAATAATTACATTTTGACGCGAATTATAATTTAATTTTATTAATGCTTCGCGTTGCTCTTCTACTAGAATTATGTAATTACGATCACTTATGTTATTTGAATTTATCTAAGGTATATAAAATTATATACCAATTTGCTAGGAGGTTGCTTGGATGATTTGGACCAATTAACAATTTTGGATGTAAATTAAATAGAAAATAAACAGGTGTAATTATCTGTCCAGCATCCCCCCCCTTCATAGTAAAATGGTGCCGTGACCAGGATTTAAAAAAATGCATATAATTTTCTTTAACTGATTACATTGTATATTTTTAGACCTTTCTAACAAACACAAATTTTGATTCATGATATTGTTTACTATTAAAATGTAAACAACACGGAAAAATGACTTCTACAGCCTCTCAAAATGCAAACTATGCATTACGCTGACCTTAAAAATGCACCTTCATTTAATACTATTAAATAGTGTTGTCAGAAAATGCCATTGACGAAGAAGAGAACAATTTTTGTGTCTTTAATTCTTATTTATTTAGCCAACAATTCTATCTTAAAAGATTGTTAAATTTTCATATTTATTTATTTACTGAATGAAATAAAAATTTATTTATTCAAAAATTTATTTATCATTAACATTCCGTATGTGAATTCTACTGTCTAAACTTTAATGATATGTTTAAAAAGTAAAAGATACTAAATTATTATTATTAATCAAACATTAATAATTATTATTTAATTATAAAAAAAAGTTATTAATACACTTGTATAATTTAAAAAAAACAACAAAAGCAAATGATAATTACTACGTAACATCGTATGCAGCCATCTATGAGTACCCGGCCGGACCAAAGAACTTCTGCCAGCAGAAAAAATCTTTGTATACTCACAAACAACCACATCCAATTTTTTTATAGATCAAGTTTTTAAAATAATTACTGTACGTACTATAAAAAAAATTAAGTAAATAAATTTATTAAGGCATACTACATATTTTAATAAAAATAAGGCCAATATATATAAATATATTTATTTATTTATTTTGTTTTCTTATGTTAAATTGGCTAAATTATATAAAAAAAATTTTATGAACTCACACACTCAAATTTATCAATACTATGTATATTTATATGTGTTAAATTTAGAATTGCATTTAATTCTAAGGGAAAGTAAAGAGGGAAAAAAAATGCTTAAATTCTAAACTAACATAAATTTATAAAATATTTTATTTAAAAAAAAATCTAATTTCTAGCTGATGTCAGCAAGATGTCATTTAATATTTATATTAAATAATTTTGCTAATACATTTTATTAATTATTAAATTTGCATATTTTTATATATACAATAAAAATATAATAGTCTTACATAAAATTTTACACTACAACAATGTTATTAATTAATTTAACTTGAATTTAAGCCTACTTTAATTCTAATTGAATACCGTTAATAAAAGTAAATTAGCTTATCAAGTTAAATATAATATAAACTATGTTTGTCTAATGTTAATTTTGCTGAAAATTCCATAAATTTTAACTGTAAATGCTAATTGCTATACCTTTTGTTATTTATTTTGAAAACAACACCAACTTATATTTTTATTTATTATTTTTTTTCTTAAATCCTGAAAGGCAATTTGGTTTAGATTTGAACCTGACAGCATAAAAAGCCACGCTCGCTTCAATCGCAGTATGAGGCAGGAGAATTCAAATGCTAGAAGCGCCATTTTCCCCTACAAAATAATAAAAAAAGCAGAAGGTTTACATTAGATATGATACAAATACATACACTGTTTATGCATAGATTATGTTTAAAATTACATACAGGCATGCACAGTTAGTTAAGAAGAAAGTATATCAAGAAATTATACTAATTAATACGGTAATTACAAGCATGAAATGGTTTTAAATACATACTTTGGGAAGTCGTAAAATTTTGTCACAGCACAAATCACCTCGCAGAAAGGGATTAGTAGCTTGACCAACCCCTCGTTTCGAAAGGATCGGGGACGGTCAAAACTGGTTTTATTCTCCTCTCCTTCTTCTTTTTTTTTTTCTCGTATCGGGTAAAGTTGGAAAGCATTACGTAATAACATATTAAAGGAGATGAAATAGCTTGTATATGTTGACGTATCATACATGTTAGAAGTAACAAATAAATAAATAAAATAATGTAACCAGTTTGTATACAATATTTTTCTGATTATAATTTGAATACATCAGATTAATTATGTGAAAATATAACATGTCATATTACAAGCATTGTATTTATTTTTATTCAGTATAAAATGTGTTTTAGATAAAACACTGTGTCATAAGGTTGTATGTGATGAAATAATATGTCAAATGTGTATGCCATTATTTTTCTTGTAATTAGGTTTATTTCGGCATATTAGTTTCATACAAAATTACAGCTTTGAATGTATTTTGGGCACTTAAAACTGTAAAGTTACAAAATTATTAAACATGTGTGTGGTAAAGAAAAAAGGCTTCGAGAAAGATGTCAGATTTTAAGTACAGAGGTCTTCTATAAATGTGAATGTCAACAGACAACTATGCTATCATGTGTTGAACTTTCTGTTATGAAAAAATAGAAGAACTTCTTATAAAATATACCAGAACCATTGATAATTGAACTTTACAGTCTTCGCTCAAAGACTGTGTAGATACACAGTCATATGGACACGGACATTCTTTTACAAAAAAAAATAAAACCAGCAATCAGTTTTTATTATATTTTTTTTTCTGACACCGGGAGAGATGCTGGGCAACATATAACTAGGATATGTTCCCGCACCATGTTGGTTAAATCAAAGTAAAATTGCGTAATTTGTTATTTCTGTTTGTATAAATATTTTTTTTATAAAATATAATTATGAGTGTAAAATTATAATGTTTATATATTTAAGTAAAATAAGAGTGTAAGTTCATACAAAAATTATTAAATTGATTTTAAATATTAAATATATATTTTTAAAAAATTGTTGTATTGTAAAATGAATGTATAATGTTGAATAGAGTTCGGATCTCAGACAACAACAATAGCCAGACGCCATGGTGTCGTTTTATGACAAGCCAATGGAAAGTGGTGTATAATTAGAAATCGTAAAATAATAAAAACGTTGGAATAAATTTATGGCCTCAATAAAAGTGTTGGGATAAATTTATGGCTTTTCAGACCACCCAAACTTTAAGGCAGATAATAATATTAAAGTATATGTAAGGGGACATTCGCAGACTGTTAGCTAATAGGCCTATCGAAGAATAATGCAAAATATTCTCACATCCAATAACAGTGGACTAGACAAAAATAGTTCCACCCACTGCAGGAGTTGGTGTGCAAGAAGAATAAGGTCTAAAAAAGATAGTCTGAAAAAAGATGTAGAGGACGCAGGAGCTCTCCTGAAAGCCCGTGCAATGAATCCTGAAAGCCCTAGTAATGCCCAGGCGAGATGGACATATCGGAGCGAGCCTAATCAAGCCTAATTGAGGATGTCTTCCTGATGTACATATCGGAGTGAGCCTAATCAAGCCTAATTGAGGATGTCTTCCTGATGTACATATCGGAGTGAGCCTAAGCAAGCCAAATTGAGGATGTCTTCCTGATGTTAAAATACAGTGGATTGATCTACAGAGGTCCGTAGCTATGCATCCTGCCATCCCGAGGTCGCCGCTCTGATACGAAGCGAATTCCAGATTACATATGAATATGATCCTAAGCAACGCGACAACTCTGAATTTGATGAATAAAGGCCACCATCCCGTATATTAAAAAAAGGTACTACTTTCAACTTTTTCTTTTACCACTTAAAATCATATGAAAAATCATAAATGTACTTTACTGATATTTTATGGTAGAGAGTAATCTGAGATCCGACAAAACCAATAATTAAATAAAATTAAGGTAATTTAAAAATGAAAGAGAATTATTCTTTTAGCAAAAAGAAAGAAATATAATAATTAGAGTAAATGAAAATATTGTCTTTTTTTTTTAAGATTAAACATACATAAAATAATGAGAAGCAAACAAAAGTGTTGCTTTCTATTTTTTGAATTAATATTATGTTTTTCTGTATATAGTTGTGTTCAATGTAAATAAAATATTTAATCAAGTTTTAAAAAGTTTCTGTAATTATTTAATTGATAATGTTTAAGGTGTGTCAATTTATTTTTACAGCTTAAATTTTAGTTTAATTCATAAGTGGAAGAGTTCGTCTAAATAATTCACAACGCAAACTCTTAATTTTATTCGTAATTATTCAAATTTAATAATTACATTTTGACGCGAATTATAATTTAATTTTATTAATGCTTCGCGTTGCTCTTCTACTAGAATTATGTAATTACGATCACTTATGTTATTTGAATTTATCTAAGGTATATAAAATTATATACCAATTTGCTAGGAGGTTGCTTGGATGATTTGGACCAATTAACAATTTTGGATGTAAATTAAATAGAAAATAAACAGGTGTAATTATCTGTCCAGCAGTTGTTTTCGTGTTTCATTAAAGAAGATCAGTTAAACATTTAAAAAGAAGCTAAAATAAAATGAATTAAGTTAAGCAGAGTCTTTGCCTCTCAGTATTTTTAACAGCGTTATAAAACGATTTACATAATACAATTTACTACAATTACTACAATTTACTGCTTTAACCCTTTCAAGGGCGGTGGTTCATTTTTGGACCACTTAATTTTAATTCTTAAATGCCACATTGGCACCAGAATATCGGAATGAAAATTTTCCTTTTATTAAGTAAGTGAACAAAAAAGGGAGTCGGAGCAGCGTTCACAGTACTATATAATAATAATTTTATCTTTGATTTCAAGATCTCTCTGAATGGAAGAAACAGTATTTATCAAGCAGAATTAACTGCTATTAGATATGCTATTGATTGGTTTATGTGCTCACATTTTACTATGGCTTACTTGTTTACAGATAACAAGGCTTCCACACTTGTTCTTCAGAGAAACTTTCCAATTAATAACATTGTAAAGAACATCAATGATAATTTCAATAGTCATCCAGAAAAGGAGCTTACCCTAGGATGGACAAGAGCACACATTGGTAATCCAGGAAATGAGAGGGCCGATGAATTGGCAAAAGCAGCTATAGATCCAGCGGTTGCTGATGTAGTGGAAGAGGTGAAATTTCCTATCTCATGGGTGAACAGGATTTGTTTGGAAAATATACGTAGTGATTGGCAAGAAGATTGGAGACACAGCGTTAAAGGAAGTGACACCTACAAAGTTTTTAAAAAAGTAGATGACAGTTTTATTTGTGTGAGCCAAGTTATTCAATATTTTGTTTCTGCTCATGGAAGCTTCCCGGAATATTTGTTTAAAATTGGAAAAAGAAGTAATGCACTCTGTGATTGTGGCAGCGTGGGTAATGTACATCATTACCTTTTTGGCAGATGCCCTGTGGTACCATTTTTCTTTCATTTTGATAATTCACAAAGTATCAGTTATAATTTCAGAAGAGTCCTATTTGACAAGAAAAACTACAGCAAGTTATGTGCGATATATAATGCACTTAATGCAAAGTATTCTTTTATAAGATATCGGTTCTAAAGCAGTCTATTAATAAAAAATTTTCAAGTATATTATAGTTACCAAGTTCCACAACTATTATCAATCTCCCTTGTATTTTAAAACTTTCGATTTTAAAGACTCAGATTTTATGAACATTATGTACAGACTTTTATTTTTACTGGATTGAACTGGATTGAATATTATTGAACTTGTTCATATACAGTGGTTCTGGTGGACACGCCTATTCTTCACGTTGTGACTGCTTGAACGTTTTATCTATTACGCAACCCTTGCTGGTAGCTGTAGTGCTGTGGATGGATTCCTACGTACTGGCGGACTGATTATTGATCTTGCTGCGTAGTGGTTGTTAATCATTGGCTATCAGTTTTTCCTGCCTTTTATGAACTTAAGTTTTTAAATATTTTTGATTTTAAGGACTATTTATTTTATTGGACTATCTTCAGCTATTGATATTGTTTCTGTTCTTCAGTTGGTTGTGGAGTTACCCATAAACCCACACTCTTGTAAAAGTTGCATGGTAATCTCTAAACATGCTTTTTGTATATTGTTGATCATAGCGAGTTGCTATGTTTTATTTTTGTATAAGAGTTTATGCTTTTGTTATTTATTTTGTTATTATATATGCCGTTGGTTTGCCCGGTCCTTTGGTAGTGCGCGGAGCTGGATGGTGGAGGGGTTAATTCCCGCTAGGACATTAGTTCCATAAACCTCACGGTTGGAGTCCTGGCTGGGTGTCAAAAAAAAAGAAAAAAAAAAGTAAGTGAACAAAGCATTTTCAAGACGTAATTTTCAATATTTTCCTGCGCTTCACACGCAATCATTTAATAGTAATTTTAAAGGGGTTTTTTTTCTTCTGTTTTTAATGTCACGTGTAAATAAATATTTAATCGTTAGGAAATATTATTCTTTGCGCTGTTTTTAGAATTGAAAACAATCTCTATAATAATAGGCTAAGTCTTGTGACTATCATCAACAGTTCCGGGCGGATCCCTTCGCTTTTTATACTCTAGGCGGCCATTTTGATACTTTGATGTTAGTCAGCCACAGGTGATAAGTCGCCAAATATTATGCTATCGCCATCATTTCACCTATATTATAATAGTCCAAATCTATTAACAGTCATGTAACTGCGCTGCCATAAACAATTACGACCCTTCGCTCTTCTTAGGTTTCCATTTTGATTAAAGAATGAAAGTTATTTTTTCGAATAAAACTACATAAAAGTTGCCGTGATCGCAAAGAATTCTTGGTACTTTTATGCTAGCCAGGTGCAAATCTCGCCAATAGCTTTTTTTTTTTTTAACTTGCCAGTTAGCATTTTTTTATTTTTCGAGTGGTAAATTAAAACGGTACTACTTTGTAATCCCGTCGACCAAAAGTCTATCGCCAAACTATAAAATTTAATGCCTATAATGGTTGATCGTAAATGTCACATTCACTTGACTTTAAGGAAGTTACACGTGTTTACGCCATCAAGGGATTTTTATTTCGACGTTTTATATGTATTTTTATTAATGTTATACTAATTTGTTTGTTCATCTTTCGTTATTTAGAATAAGAATTATGCCAATTTGTATAATTTGGCGAGTGTTTGGCGATTTATATAATTTGGCGAAATTGGTCGACGAGATAACTAAGTAGTACCATTAAAGCATTGCTCTGAAGTCGAAATTAAATGTCATGGTTTGTTGCATTATTTAATATTTGTTTGGCTAAAACCTCGTTTTCGTATACCAGTCACATATGTATTTTTAAATTATTTTCTATTATTTTTAAAATGAAATAACAATAAATAAAAAAAAGTTTAATTAATAACTATAGAACAAAACAATTTATAACTTTTTTTTTAAATAAAAAGAAAATAAAGGTAAATAAACATTTATTAATAAATAAGCAACAATAAGCCGGGCTATCATGTCGGGCAAAATAACACCATTTTGGCTCCAATTAGGTGCCCCGGTGCGTATATGACATCTGCGCCTAATATTTTTCTTTTCGTTTCGTTTAAAAAAATAAAGAAGTGAAAGGCATTAATTTTAAATGTTTCAGTTTTAAATTAAACTTTGTATTAATTAAAATGATAACGAAATTTAAAAAAAAAAGAAGGGGAAAAAAAGAAAGAAAAAAAAGGAAAAAAAACATTGTTCTTAGCATAGATTTAAGGGAGGCCAAACTGGTCGCCAGATTAGTTTAAAATAATAACCTTTTCTGAAATATGAAAAAAAATATCTGTTATGATTAAAATTTAAGTTGCCAATATTAGAAAAAAGTATTTCAAATTAGAAAATAATTAATATTTTGAAAACTAATTCGAATTTAAAAATTCTAATACTAGTTTTGAGATCTGCGGATCAATACGGATTTTTGGTGTTAATTTCATCGCAAAGTATTCCATATTTTAGGAGAAATCGTCGTGAAACATAATCAGTTGTTTAATCAGTCGTTTCAAAGAATCATTTCATAAATTCGTTTCATTAGAATTTTATATATATATAGGGTAGACATAAATTTCATACCAACTATACTATTCACTTTTGTATACAGAATAGCACAAGAAATATAACTTTCAGAACTATAGAATGCACTTTTTTTTCGTTTACAGGAGTATAAGGATGAATGTGATCCATGAAAATGTAAATACAGTTCTTTTACTTTCAGGTATTATCGGTTATTTGTGTTAATACTTTTCTACTTAACTTAATTTGTATTCAATCAATATGCATTTGGGTGATTCTATCATATGAGAAGGCAAGCTGTGACATGCATTTAATAATAATAGCATCAAAATTCCAATAATTGTCAGAAAGCAACAGATAACATATGCGTGAAATTACAGTAATGTTTTAATTAAATTTATGTATTTAAAAAAATCTTAATGAAATCAGGAAGGAAGAAATTAAATATAAAAAAATGAAAAACATTGAATTAGAATGTATGAAATTCCATTTCGTAAATAAAAAAATCAATTGAACGGCTTGATTAACAACATAAAATTGGACAACAAGGGGTCAAGGGGCCCTCAAATCGGGGGGCCCGGGGAGGCTGCCCCGCATGCCCCTGCATTAGTCAGTCCTTGGGTATTCTTGTTTAGAAACTATGTAATAAAAAAAAAGTTTCTCATTTTTTGGTAAACGCAAAAGCTCTTTCTGAAAATATTGTCATCACGTAATAAAAAATCGCTTATAACTCTATAAGTAATTTATTTGTTAAAAATTGGAAAACGTAATTCGATTCCAAATTCCTTCAATAGTCCCAAGCCAATTACGCCTTTTCGTTTACAAATGAAAAATGAGTCAGAAAATATGTCAGAAAGTTTCGCGTTTGTTGTGCAAGGGATTTGAGAAGCAGCGGAACTTCATCACAGTTCACTTCAAATTCTGTTCACAATGCCGCAATCAATGCGTGACGTATGATTTTTGTTTCTTGTTTTCAAACGGAACATGCGAATGCAAACGTGTCCTTGCGGTGAGAGAAGAGATGCAAGAGCAGGGATGCGTTGCATCGCCCTTCGTCGCCTAGCAACAGATCGAAACTTGTAAACCACGCACGTTGGAGCAGCATCCGTTGTTTATGAGAAGTACAATAAACAGTCGCACAAAAAGAAGTCACGGGACAGCGTCATTAATATCTAACAGTTAGCCTCAGATGAGTTCTTTTTTGCGTCACCACGGCAGAAGGGAAAACAAAATCCACTTTGTAATTTCTAAAAATTTTAAAACCACATAAAATGCGGATTATATACCTGTCATTATTCTTAACATTTTTATTCTTTTAACTGTATTTTGTATTTTATATACTATTCTAAAATGTATGCCACCTTTAAATAGCCTTTTTTTTTAATAATTGGAGTTTCCCCCTTTTTCGCGTTTCTGGCGTTATGTTGGCCAGATATCGGCTATGTTGTTTATTTTTCTCTACATTTCCATTCTTCTACAAGAGGTGAGGAGTTTTGCTCCAGGAACTCTGTCAAGTATCTATTCTAAGTCCAAGTATGTCATTCTGTGGAATTGAATCAAAAAATTTTCACAATTCCTCGCCGATTCGGAAATCCTGTATTAACAGCAAACTAGGGGGAAATTTAAATACGTGATTACTCAGTACCTAATAATTATCAAAATATGCTTTTCACCATCAGAAAGTAAACGTTTGATGTTGATGTAGTACTTCTTTAAAAATTAATTTCTGTAATTTGAAGTAATTCAATTCCTACTATTAATTCACACTCTCCCTATTATATATCTAGTTCAAATTTCCAATCGTTAATAAATTACTTATTATTTATCCACTCGAGTTCAAATACATTTTTATTTTAAGGCTGTTCTCAAATCCAAAGGGGCAACTTTCTCACATAAGTTCAAATTGATTTTTGTTCGGAAACGCATTAAACTAGCAGGTGTTGTTATTCAGAAACTGTGTAATCGAACTGTTCTTTCCGTTTTATTGTAAACGTAATAGATCTTTTACAAAATGCTGTCAAACTTGACGTTTTGAACAGAATTTCTAGACGAGAGAAGAAAAAGTCAGGATGGGAGAAAAAACGCCTCGCTCACGTGACCCATTTCGCTTATAACTCGATAGGTAATCTATTGATAAAAAAATGGCAAAAACAGTTAGATTCCAAATCGCATCCCTAATCAGCTCTGCCAATTTTTTACCTTTACATTTATAAATGAGTTAGTGAATGTGTAAAAACGTTTTGCGCTAGTTGACGAAAGCAATTGAGAACAGCCTTAACTTGTAGTGGATGACACTTGGTGTTAATACAGTTTTTTCAAATATTAATTCATTAATTAAAATTTAATTAATTAATTTTAGTTTTATATGGGAGAAAAAATGGCGGACATTGCTTATTGAACAGAATTTAATGCATCATGCAGAATTTAATGCATCCCTGTTCTGTCGCCAAATACCGCAAAGTTTACCGCCAATTTTGTGATAGATCGTCAAATTTGGAGACCAAGACGAGTAACGCCAAAAGTAACGCCAACTTGGCGATATCTCTAATATTTTGCCAAATTCCCATAGACTTCCATTGTAAACCACTAGGTTCTGCTTGCTTATAGAAAATCAACAAATTGAGATATTTTAATGCAACAAAAATTGATATTAGCTTAAGGGATTATATTAAATTTTTCGTTAATGACCTAAGTAGGAATTTACTTAAATTATTTTTTATATTACTTGTTTTAAGAAGACGATGAAATTTGAAGATTTTGCGCAAATACAAATTTCAAAGTAATGTGAGAAAATGATTTTTGGAAATGCACTAAGTTTGCCGGCACCCGTCGTCTACTTTCTGATGGTAAAAACCGTATATTGATAGATAATTATTTTAGGCAATGAGAAATTACCCATTTAAATTTTCCCATAAATTAACATGAATTTTGGGATCAGCTGAGGGAAAACTTGTACAAGCAAAGCATAAGGCATAAGACCCGTATTCTGCGGAGGTGGCCCAACATGTTATTTCAAATAGTAAGGCTGGTCTCATATCCAAAGGAGCTTCTTTCTAACACATTTCTGAATTACTTTTTATTCGCACTCGCATGAAATTAGCAGGTGTTCTTATTCACAAAATATGCGATCGAATGGTGTTTTCCATTTTTTATTAAAAGCAGATCTTTCAGAAAATACTGCCAAAGTTAGCATTTTGAATCAAATTTTTAAATGAGACAGCTCTGTAAAGTATAAAACCTGTCGTCAAGTGCCAACAATAGTAGGGGAGAAAGGGGGTCCGACGCCAGGAGGAGCTGTGAAGTGGTGGAAATGTGGAGTGGAGGAGGTGTGAGGAGGTGGTGGAGGAGGTGTTCTTCCAAGACCGTCTTGTAAGAGTAGGGGTAAAAGGGCGGATTAAAAAAAATTTTGGTGAAATAAGGATTTTTTTTAAATTAAAGTGGGAATTTTCGTGAGATTGAATTTTTTAAACATGTTATAGTACGAGGAGTATTTTTCGATCGGTTTCATAAATTAACCTGTTATAGTACGAGGGATATTTTTCGATCGATTTCATAAATTTCGAACGTTATTATTATTATTATTATTAGTTAACTCTAGTACGAGGTTTTAATGAATAATTAAAATTCATTCATTTAAAAAGTAATTAAAAATAATTAATGAGAAAAATTAATTAGAAATTTTAATGAGAGGACTTAGAATTTTTGAGTTTGAAATTTATTTTTAGTCAACTATAGTATGCAGTCGAATTTTAAGAATAATTAGAAATATTCATAAATTAAAAATAGTAATTAATTAAAAATGATAATAAAAAAATATGAATGAGAAAATAATTTAATGAAGAAACTTCAGAAATTTTTCGAGGGTTTCATTTAATTTTGTTAATGAATTGAGTGTTACGAGATAATTTTATTTGAAATAGAAATTTTTTGAAAAAAAAAACATTGGAAATTTTTAAATCTTTGTAGAAATGTGAATGTTTTTTTAATATAATTTGGGGAAGGATTTTATTCTTTTAAGTGACATGTTTTTAAAAGGTATTTTTTCGAATTGCAGTCATGTTTTCACAAACATTTCTCGGTTATATATAAATGAATTGAAAGTTTTGTATTAGTCGATTAGTAATTTTAGACTATCACTAGTTAGGTAAATGAAGTTATACTTTTGTGTCGTGCTTTCTGACTTAACTTTACTTACTGAATGAAAAAAATATATGTAACTAGGAAATTTGATGAATATTTGAAGAAAAAAAAATAAATTTTTAGTGATCTTTTAATGTAGTCAATGTATGAAGCAAAAATAAAAATAAAATAAAACTTAAATTATGCTTAACAAACATTTCAAAACACACCATTAATTCATAACAAGTATTCAGAGACTTAATGCCATTACATAATTTTTTTAAAGAAGGATATATATTAGCTAATTTCGTTTAATGTAACATCAAATTTTAGCATGTGCACGTATTTCCCGTGCGGAAAAACCCTTTGGTAGGTAAACGGCTAAAAGCACAAAAGCTCGCATGATAAGTATGACTCACTTTACTTGAGGGTTTATTTGCTAACGCAGTGAGGAATAGGGATTAGATAATTGTTAGAAGTTAAATATTAATTAAAAGGGAATTAGAAAAGATTTTATTCTTTTAAATGACATGTTTTCCAAAGATAACTTTTAGAAATTACAGATTTTTTTTTTTTTTTTAACCATTTCTCAGTTATGTTTTTGAATTGAAAGAAATGTTTTAGACATTTATCGGTTATACTTTTTGGTTTAGTCAATGTTATTAATGATTTCACACATATATGCTCATTTAGGAACCTTTCAGAAATATTTTGCTAAGAATTTAGAACATACGATATACAGAATATCATTAAAAATATAGTATCTTCATACATGTTAATTAAGTACGATTTAATATATTTTTTAAAAAAATTGTAATTCCCATTAGTAGTAGGAAATGGAGAGTTCACCACCAGCAGGCGCAATTGCGCATTCCGCAATCAGTGCGCAATTAGCGTGCGATCGATGATCATACTCATCTTTCTCTCAATCATGACAGTTATTAATATTATGTTACTGCTCCGTTTAACACTTTGCTAGAATGTTGTATGAATATCAAGAATTAAAATATCAAAATGGTTTCGTTTAGAAACACTTGTTTATTTATAACATGCTGTTATTTTCTCTAAAATTTACTTGAAAAGATGTGTGTATACGAATACGTTTTTAATAAATATACATGTTTTCCACGCTATTAAGAAAAAGTGTTCAAAAAAATACGTGTCTAAGGAAGTATATGTGTTATAAGGTATATATAACTATATATATCCCATTCTATATGTTTGAATGAATCTAAGCATATTTAAAAAAAATTGTGTATTAAGATAAAAATGTTTAATTAAAAGCACTTATCCGTGTCTACACATATCTATATCCATAAAGTTAAATGCTTATATGTAGATTCTTGTGTAAAAATATATATGTATAAAGTTTACTAGTTTTAAAAAAAATTGCAAAAAGTTTTACACAGGTAATAATAATAATAATAATAATAAAAGTTTGACAAAGGTTTAACAAAGTAAAAAAAAAAAAAAACTTTTAATAAATTTAAAAAAAAAAAGTTTTAACAAATTAAAAAAAAAGTTTTAGCTAAAAAAAAAAAAGTTTTAACAAATTTAAAAAAAAAGTTTTACAAAAAGTTTTAACAAATGAAAAAAAAAATAGTTTTACAAAAAAAAATAAATATGTTTTTAAAAAAAATTCTGAAAGAATAAAAAAGTTTCACAAAATTAAAAAAAAAAGTTTTAAATATGTTTTTAAAAAATTCTGGAAGATTAGAAAAACTATACATTAAGCAAAATTATTTACAATGAGCATACTATATACATATATATATATATATTGTATATGTGTGTATATGTATATCTGTGTATATGTTTGAATATACGTGTTACACATATCTAACAATATGTTAGGAAGGTTTGTGTAGAAGTTATAAATAAGCACTCATATAAAAAATCAATATTTTTTTATTTTAACAAAGCAATTTACAGAAAGTATATTTACAAAAAGATATATTTACATAAAAAACATTTTCTTGATAATTCTACATCATATTAACAATTTTCATCACTGATACAATCTTGATTAATTTTATAATGTCCATAGGCAAAACTTGATATTCCATCATCTAGCAAGTAACGCTTATCATCAAACGGATTTAAGCTAATTTTATTCTGTATTAATGTATATAGGTGATGGTTATCTTGAGCGATCCTTGTCTGCTTCTCCATGCTAGTTTTCACCTGTTGTAGGCATTCTAAATAATCTTGATGCTTGATTTTCAGTCGAACAACATGTGTAGACACACCCTTCGCCCGCTTCTTTTCTTCACTCAAAGATTTCAGGGAGTACATTTTGGATTTTAGACCAACGAACTCAAGGGCTAAATCTCCATTGAGCTCATCCTTGAACTTGCCAATCACCTTCTTATTGATATCCGAGTAGAGTGAATGATGCTTTGGATAGTCTGAGAAATCAAATAGCCCTGCATTATGTTCCATAACATCAAAAATATTTTTTGTTTTAATATGGTAGCACAGTGAGTCCGTATCTGTGAATAATAGCTTTGTATCATCTTTAAATGTTTTCTTTATAAAATTATAGTGAAAATCATACATTAAGAGCTTCGAAAGCTCCAAAATACAGAAGCCCACATAAATCGGCCGATTCATCAAAATAGTAGTTTTAAGCCTTTCTACGGCACTCAGGTCTTCGTTATATGTTTTGAATGCTTTGAATGTCGGCGAGGCAACCAATTTATTTGCTCTTTTTTCATTATTGCAAAGCACAATATTCCGCCTCTTTCTTAAATTTTCCATGGTTTTTCCGAATACAGAGTTGTTCATTAATTTAAAAAACTCTTTTTCAGAAGAGGATTTTGCTTTCTTTCTTTTCTCTGTATTAAAATTAATATAGCTCTGCAGCCAGGGTGCCTGTTTGAATTGAAGAGCTTTATGCACAGCTGTCAGTTTTAATCCAAGTTGCAAATAATATTTCAGATTTCGGTAATGAGTGACATAATTCTGCTTATCTTGAAGATTTGGGATAAGTTTAGGAGTGCCTTTAAATTTTTTATTTCCAAGCATCCTCTTCGCAGTAGGTGACAACATCTCTTCATTCACAGTCAGACGTTCCGGGGCCAGCGGATATTCGTTATGAAATTTATGAAGCTTCTTAGGGTATTTAAGGTCCACCTCTAAAATATATCCAATTTCAGAATCATCAGATAGAGAAAGAATCCACTCTTCTGTAATATGACTTGTCACACTCCATTGAAACCCTCCGTATGGTAGATATTGGGACATAGCCCATCCATAAAGATTGTTCGCATCCCAATCCATGATGAAGCTGGATGCTTCATTTTCCCTAAAATCGGGCGTATTGGGGATGTTCGCTAAGGCGTGTCTATGACTAATCATACTGATACCACCACGTATTCCATTTTCAATCATAAACAACATATCAATATCCGTTAACAATTCTAGAGGTGTTTCAGACATTTTCAAGGATGCTTGCCATGCGAGTGAAGGTCCTGTATATAAATGACAAGGATCGATATCATAGTACTGTTGGCACAGTTTACGAAAATTTTGGAAAACATCAGCTAGTAATAAAATATCTGTTTTTACATACAGATCGTGATATTCACCTAGATTCCGAATATCAAAGGTTTTCCACATGTTCAAGGCATGTTGATAGTCTTCATCTTTAATAGTCACACATCTGTGAGACTGTTATAAAATGCTGCAGGCGGGGGTAGTTCCTTTTCATCGAATTTTTCAAAAGAGATGAAGTAGTCGTAAGGGTATACCCCTTTTCTTGTAAGCATATGCAAATTAGTATTTTCAGGGAAATTTTCTTCAAGTATGGTGAATTGCTCAGGATTAAGGTTTTTAACAAGCTTTTCTAGGGAGTGAGTCAAAAACTGGAATGAATCTAAAAAGATCCTCTGTATAGGACTTGTTGGCTTTCTTAACTTGAAGGTTATATAATTTTCCATAGAGGAAGCAATCACATCAATTTCATGATCTTTAAATTTACCAATCTTACTCATTAGATGATGCCCATCATAGTTTTTAGATTATGGAATATAACAGGAATTGTTTTACATTGTTTGTAGTTTAGATTGCAGCTTGCATGGGCAGCTCCTCTGTATGCACCCGTCACGTGGTCATGGTCACGAACACGTTCTTCACATAATGCTTGCTTACAAATAAAACAAAATTCCGCTTCCTGAAAAGCTTTTTCTTGTGCAGGTGAAAGCTTCATAGGTTCGATATTTAATAACTTTCGTCCTAATACATCTTCAATCTTCAGCATCTGTTTTAAAAAATGGTCTACACAGTCTTTGCCACGATAAACTTTCGCTTTCCAGACACATCTCCCATTAGGTCCGACAACAACATAAGCATACCCACATGGAAAATGATAAGTTGTTTTTTCAGTATAGGATGGTGTGGTAGAGGGTGCAGTCGGCGCAATAGGTATAAGAAGACTCTCAAAGTCAGCATACACAACATACGGTATGGTGTGCTGCAGATGTATTCCAGTGAAAGACAATATATTCTCGCCTTCTTTCGGCAAGTGTATCCTTTGTGCAGCATATCGAGAACAATATTTGATATGCTTATCCAATCGGTCTTGACTTGAAAACCGGTGTAAACATCGATAGCAGTAAAATACAACTCCATTATGATGTGTCAGATCCCCTAAAAGTCTTGAGAAGCTTCTAATTAGGCAATAGTGTTGCTTTTCACCATCACTAACTAATAATAAGTTGATAACATCAAGATTTTGTTTCTCTGATATATACAGTGGACAAACTTCATCCTCTTCATATCCAAACACATTAATCCGTAAATTGTTGAGCTGTTCGATAATAGGTATCTTCTGAAGAGAAACAGGGCATTCAACATCACCAAGCTGGATATCACTCTCGTAAGGGGTATAATGAGAAACACGTTGAGGATTTTTTGAACAATGTAAATTCAGCTTAAATGCCAAAAGACACCACACTAAGCACTTGTTATCTTCGTTTTGAATGTTCAACACTGCTTTTTTATCATTCAATTTCTTAGGTAAAGCAATATATGAACTTGCAGCAAGAGGATGATATTTAGCAATCTTGAGTTCTGAATGCTGAATGTTTCTAAGCTTCCACCCGGAACCTCTTTGCACAAATTCTTCAAAGGATTTTAATATTTTGGAGAATCCTTCTTCAATGTGTTGTGTAATAGTTTCTTCAGTAAGTTCTGTAAAACATTGACATCGAAAATAGGATTGAATCTCTTCCATCTCCTCATTATCAGTCATACGCTCAAGTGTTATTTTTTCCACCATATACCATTTAATAGCACCTTTAGTCTGAACTTCATCTGTTAAACGTTCTTGAATTTCAGCTTGTAAGTGGGTATGAAACACAGTTAAATCACTTTCTTCACGTTCATCAGGAAAAAGCATGATAGTTTTAAACACATTAAGCACATCCGATTGATTCTGCTTCAGTTTTTTGGACTTTACATTAGATGAAATCCTTTTCCGTTTCACACTCACAAGAGGTACATGGGAGTGTTGGGTGCGTATATGCTGTTTCAGCTCATAATTTCGTCCAAACATTTTATGACATTCACGACAAGAGAATTTTGAACTCTCGTGTGATCTTATATGTTGTGTCAAATTGTCCTTTCGTGTAAAAACTTGATCACATTTGTTGCACTTAAATGTAGATCTTTCATTGTGAGTTTTCAAATGTCTTCTCAAATCAGATCTGCGACTAAAAGACTTCTGACATACTTCAAACGTATACACCTTATCATTAAAGTGTATCTTCATATGTTGATTCAGGTTAGAAATAGTTGAAAACATCACATGACAAGTTGAACATGCAAACATCTTCTTGTCAACAGTTAAAGGCATGAAAGGTTCTTCAGATGTTATATCAACATCCAGAGAATTAGACGATTGATTGTTCTTCGATGAAAAAGCTTGAGAATGCTCATCACGCTTAAAAGTTGTTGCTTCATCATTGATATGAGTCTCAGAATGTCTTTTCAAATCGGATCTACGGCTAAAAGACTTCTGACATACTTCACATTTGAAAAACTTTCCACCTGAATGTATCTTCAAATGCTGATTCAGGTTAGAAATAGTTGAAAATGTCTTATTACAACTAAGACAAGTAAAATTCTTCTTCACAGGCACAGAACTTTCCAAAGGCATGGCTTCGTCCAAAGGCATAACAGCATCCATGATAAATTAATAAGAAAAAAGATTTAACTCCTAACGGAAAACAACAATCTTCACGAATAAATTACTGTAAAAGCAGAGAGCACTAAAGACACGCCTGATCGCTAGTAGAACAAATCATCAAATGATGCAGATCAAAAATTTCACCGCTATTTATACTCCACAGGTGTTCACCCACGAGGCAACAAAAGTTGCCGACACTTTCCGCATCAGCAAACACAAATTGTTTTATCATCAAATCGGTTCTAAGAGTCGTGATTCGTTCGAAACATCGTATCTGGTTTGCAACCACCGATCGCTCAATGATTTCCGAAACCAATCAAGGTTCTTAACATCGACCAGTGATTGGTTCTTGAACTCAATCGTTAAAACTAAATTAAAATCAAGGTTCTAAAAGACAATCATCAACCAGTCATTGCTTCTCAAACTCAAGTATCATCACAGTAGCAAGTCAAGACTGATTATCATGGAATCTACAAATTAAAAAATTATTTTAATTTAGGAAATCCATTTCATTAAAAAATTATCTTCATTTAACAACAGATTTGTTCTAATTTTCTCTCACGGCTTGGCGAGAACCAGATGAAAGATTGAGAAGGACGCCAACTAGACAAAAAAAAAAACTTAACGACAACAAACATTTAAATACGCAACCTTCATTAAAACATTTAAAAAAGACTAATTTTATAAATTATCATGTACAACTACTCGCTAAAAATATTATTATTAAAAAAGTCTCTATCAAAATCATGTTTACATAATTAAAAACGAGCGATTAAAAAGAAAATGTTCAATCCCCTTCAGAAGATTACTTTCAAAATCATCGAGCCCAAATACATTCTAGCAAGTTCCAACAACTTCATACAAGCAACAAAACTGCTGACTAAGCTCACTAATAACAAATCACATGACTGCTAATCGAAAATAGAGGGTATGCATTAGTAGAAGGAAAATGGAGGTTCTACCCCAGCAGGAGCCAAGAGCCGAGGAGGGGGCGTGGCAAGTGGGCGTGGCGACAGCCGTCAGGCTGTCACCAATTTGATTGACAGGTAAGATAGGATTATCTCACCTGTCAATCATTCGACTCCGCCCACCTGTCACTCATCTTTGGCCACGCCCTCCACCTCCACCTCAGCTCTTGGCTCCTGCTGGGGTAGAACTGTCTTTTTCCTTCTACTAATGCATACCCCCTATTTTCGCCCCATTTTATTTTAAAAGCTTTAAATATTATTTTGCTTCGGTTTTTTTTTCTTTCAGAGGCGCCATCTATCGAGATTTTTGCTGACTTTGGGTTAAAAAGAAGCATTTTTCGACTCTCCCACGACGGGGTTCGATCCTGCTATCTTCTGGACAGGACTCCAGCGTGCTAGCCACTATACGAGATGGGACTTAGGCTTGTTTGAGTTGAGGGTGGAGTGGTGAGTTTTTGCGCACTCTGTTTGTTTAAAGTACAAGTATAATGGCCGTATCAGACGGGGAACGATAAACAACAAACATTTCCCACAACATTTTAAGAAACATGTTCGTTCAGCTTGCTCCGTGTTCAGTAAACAGGTTCTTCAAACTTTTTGTAGGGTTATCTGTTGTGCATTGTCTGGAAGGGTTACCCGATACGTTTGTATATCTTTGGCGTGTTCTTATCTCGTCTCTATTTGACTACAGTGAAACCTCACTGCACGACCACCTCCCTGAACGACCATTTTTTCATGGAACGAAATTTATTCCCATAGGCTAAATACTAATTTTACCTCCATTCAGAGACCATCCCAGCTGAACTCCCTCCATGAACGACCCATTTCTATGAAGAAAATGAAATAATTATGTTTCTATCCTGATCGCTTGAAGAAGATTTTATTAGAAAAATAATTCCGGAGAGCGCATTATTCATCCAACTTCTGAACTAATTTTAGAATGTTTTCTTTTCCTGTAACTGTTTAATGTTTAAGCCCCTTTGTGCCTTTTTAGGCAACGAATTTATCTCTGATGACAAATTAAGAATGACGGTCAATAAACTCCCCTGCCCTATTCTATCAGGAAACTCTCAAAGAAATAGATAAATTAATGAAATCGTCATTATTTGCTCCGCAGCCGCCCCCCCTCCCCCCCCCAAAATGCATTTATTTACTGAACTTTGAATGGACATGAAAATAAAAGTTATAAAAGATGAAACCGTAAAATCAAAGCAAACATCAGTGTTAAAAAGCAGATAAACCAACGTTTAAAAATGCACAAATAATACATGAAAAGCAGCAAACAGCTGTTTCGAATCAACTAGCGAGATTCTTCTTCAGTGCAAGATAGGGAAAAAAGGAACAGCGTGCTAGAAAAAGCAAGGCTGAGCAAAAATGCTTGATAGCATCTTGCATTGAAGAAGAATCTTGCTAGTAGATTCGAAACAGCTGTTTACTGTTTTTCATGTATTATTTGCGCATTTTTAAACGTTGGTTTTTCTGCTTTTTAATATTGTTGCGCAAGGCTTTGTTTGCTATTTTTACAAACATCAATGCATTCAGTTTTTAAATTCTGCAGTAATTAAATTATGTAATTAACTTTTGTTTTGATACTTAAATTTTTATATTTCTTCCTAATGCGAAAAATAAATTTTAGTAACATTAATTGTTACCTTTTTTCAACAATTAAAATCTAGATTTATACATGACCTCCATTAAGAAACCACCTCTCGGAGCGACCCATTTTTATTGTAACGGAACGTGATCGCTTTAGGGGGATTTTACTGTATTTATAAAATTTGGCATAATAGCAGAAACCACGAGTTTGCGATTACACAATTGTTTATATTTCAGTTCAGGTTAGTTTCGGCCCTGCCTCTAGCCAGCGCCCATGAAAAAGTCCCCGTTAAATTTAAGGCTAAAAAAAAAAGGAAGGAAAAGAGCTGTATAATGTGAAACTTTCTGGCCCATTCATGGTTATTTTTGTACATATTAGATGACTTTCGAGGTGAATTGAAATAGAATAGCAGCTTTCATTTTTCGAAAAGTGTAACATATCTTATGTTAAAATCAACTGCTGCTTCACGTCTTTTCATGGGCTACCGGCTTAAAATGTCAAATTCTACAGCATCATTTGAGCGATTAAAAATGAGCCTGAAAATAAGCAGTTTGGATTTGAGTAAATATTTATACATCGGAGTATTTGAGTAAATTTAAACACTGGAAAGGTATATTGTTATAGGTATATCCTCTTATTTAAATCAGGCAATAGGTTTAAATAAATAGATTTTTTTACTTGTCTTCTCCCCTCTCCTCCCCCCCCCCAAAAAAAAAAAGAAAAAAAGGGGTATATTTTTAAAAACACACTCTCATGATTACTTCTTGAAATACAATTTTCCAGGTATAAAAATCACCAAAAGAGTTTATAACCAGTTAGAAAACCACTATGTATTTTTTATTTGTTGTTATTACTTGTATTTATTCACGCTTTATTGTTTTAATATCCACTTTATTATATTAATTTATTTATTGGGGAAAGAGGTGTTCGAATCACTTGCCCATGAATGACAATATATGAAAGTTTCATGCATTTAAGTATGAAAATATTTTATAATTTTGTGAGAAAAATTGTTTAAAATAATTTTATTGGTTAAGCAATGCAAATCAGAAATATTATTAAAACTTGATATTAAGATTATTGAAGAAATAGCCAAATACTAAATAAAATGAAAAAAAGAAATTGAAAATGTTTTATGCGTTTTAAACACGATTCATGCATTATTTAATGAAGAACCCCACTCTAATTGAGCAGTGACTCTTATTTTGACATTACCAATACACATAGAATGCTAAGATGCTCTACGGATGGTCTTTTAGTAATTTTTATATCCTTCGCAAAAATTTCTGTTTCAAAACAGGACCCTCGACAAAACTTTTCAATTCAAACAGAACCCTTCACAAAATTCTTTGTCTAAGACTTTTCTATCTTAAAACTGAACGTTTTATAAATTTAATCATTTGAAAGATAAATATAACCTGTCACTCTTACTTATGTGAAAGAAATATATGTATTTTACATGCATATAACTTCTTAAAAATGTATAAAGAAGAGCCTGAATATAGCAAATATTTCAAATTCATAAAATTTAGGCTAAATTTTTCACAAATATAAAACATTGTTCACAATTTTTCAATTTCAGGACCTTCTGAGAAAAGCCTGGACTCTTTTAAAGTAATAAGTGTGCCATTATTATTATTTTCTTTTGCCAAGGAAGAAAAATTTTCTGGCACTTCAATTAGAATAATATGAAATTTTTATTCGAAGTACGGATAAAAAAGATCTCATTTTTACATAAAACGCTAGTGACTTTGCATATGAGAACATAATGTAATTTAAGTAATATAATCGTTTCAATTACACACAGTAAAAAAGAAAATCGAGTTTTTATATACTTAATTACACCACGAATGTAGTAAAAAAGTATTAACAAATGCATAAAAAAAAAAAAATAGTGTTTTGATAATACTTATTAAACATTTAAATAATACTGATTTCAAGCACCTGCAAAAATTCATATGCATTTGCTTACAAATATTGGCGGCGATATTTTCATTACGAAGACAAATCTTTACCTATCTCCCCACTAGTTCGCTCCCATTGGTTTAATTCATCAGTGTTGAATAAAAGCCAAACATTTTCCGAGCGAAGCGGAAAACGCTCGGTGAGCAAGTATACCGAGCAAAATTCTCTCCTTCATCAAGGTCAAGCAACTTTTGCTGACTGAAATGTTTTGTTGGCGAAAATGTTCTGTGAAAGAGTGTCGTCTGATACGGCCATAATGTCTGTGTTTTAACAAGATAAATGTATTTTTTAGATAGACTTTTTAATTTGAAGTAGGTATTTTCAATGTAGCTGATTGAGTTAATCATATTAATTGTAGAATGGTTAATTTTTTAGATTTTGTTGATGTAAGATTAATTTTATTAATGAGTAAATAACAATTAATATATATATATATATATATATTTTAATGATTTTGTTTTAACAGTTTTATTTAATTTTGGGCGTGTACTTTAACAAAGATGATTGTTTTTTTTTAAAGATAATCTTTGAAATCGTAAATACTTTATGTTAGAGAGATTGAATTATTTATATTAATTAGAGAATAATTAATTATTAGATTTCTTTCATTGACATAAGATTTGGTTTTTAAATGAGTTAGTAACAATTAATATTTTATTTCCTGATGAGTCTGTTTAAACAGTTGTGTTTAATTGGCGACGTGTTTTTTAGCAAGATGATTGTATTTTCTAAAATAAACTTAAAAATTGAAGTAGCTATTTTAAGTGTAAGATCGGTTTATTAATTTTATAATGGTTCCTTTTTGTTGATATAGGATTTTTGAGTTAACAACAATTAATATTATATTTCAAATAGAGCTTGTTTTAAGTTTTATATAATTTTCACCGAATTCTTTAACGTGATAATTGTATTTTTTTTTTTTAGCTAAGTGTAAGATCGATTTATTAATTTTATAATGGTTCATTTTTGTTGATATAGGATTTTTGAGTTAACAATAATTAATATTATATTTCAAATAGAGCTTGTTTTAAGTTTTATATAATTTTCACCGAGTTCTTTAACGTGATGATTGTATTTTTTTTTTTTTAGCTAGACTTTAAAATTTGAAGTAGATGTTTTTGTTGTGGAAGAGAGATTCCTTAATTAGAGATTAGTTCATATATTAGGATATAATCATTATTTTAAAATTTTTATTGAATTTGAACTTGAATTAACAAGATAGTCTTTAAAAGACATTCCTTAAAAGTTTTTGTGGTAGTACTTTTTATGAGAAAGTTAAACTTATTCTTCTAAAAAGTGATTAAAGACACTTGTTATTTGAAAATGTAGTTTGAAATAACATGCAAAAGCAAAGTTTCTTAAAACAATCCTTAACCTAGACATTTAAAACTACTTACCACAGAGCATCGTCTTTGTACGTCCGTTCCCATCCACAACCTCCAAAGAAATGGCGTATGATTCAGTATAAAACCGGTTATGACGTCATGCACGAAGGTGACGGGAGCGCCCCCTACACGCTTTTGATTGGCTGAGCAGATCACATGACCTGCGTCAGGAGCAGGTGGGCACCGCTGTGTCTGCATTCCAGACATTCCCCCACCCACCTGTCAATCATCTGGCGCCAGCAAGACGGTACATGCTTCGACATGCTCTCTGTTCACAGGGGGAGGATATTACGCTGGGTAGAGGTATTGTCATAAGATGTTATCATCCTCATCTCTGATTGGTGATTAGCAGTCATGTGATTTGTTATTAGTGAGCTTAGTCAGCAGTTTTGTTGCTTGTATGAAGTTGTTGGAACTTGCTAGAATGTATTTGGGCTCGATGATTTTGAAAGTAATCTTCTGAAGGGGATTGAACATTTTCTTTTTAATCGCTCGTTTTTAATTATGTAAACATGATTTTGATAGAGACTTTTTTAATAATAATATTTTTAGCGAGTAGTTGTACATGATAATTTATAAAATTAGTCTTTTTTAAATGTTTTAATGAAGGTTGCGTATTTAAATGTTTGTTGTCGTTAAGTTTTTTTTTTTGTCTAGTTGGCGTCCTTCTCAATCTTTCATCTGGTTCTCGCCAAGCCGTGAGAGAAAATTAGAACAAATCTGTTGTTAAATGAAGATAATTTTTTAATGAAATGGATTTCCTAAATTAAAATAATTTTTTAATTTGTAGATTCCATGATAATCAGTCTTGACTTGCTACTGTGATGATACTTGAGTTTGAGAAGCAATGACTGGTTGATGATTGTCTTTTAGAACCTTGATTTTAATTTAGTTTTAACGATTGAGTTCAAGAACCAATCACTGGTCGATGTTAAGAACCTTGATTGGTTTCGGAAATCATTGAGCGATCGGTGGTTGCAAACCAGATACGATGTTTCGAACGAATCACGACTCTTAGAACCGATTTGATGATAAAACAATTTGTGTTTGCTGATGCGGAAAGTGTCGGCAACTTTTGTTGCCTCGGGGTGAACACCTGTGGAGTATAAATAGCGGTGAAATTTTTGATCTGCATCATTTGATGATTTGTTCTACTAGCGATCAGACGTGTCTTTAGTGCTCTCTGCTTTTACAGTAATTTATTCGTGAAGATTGTTGTTTTCCGTTAGGAGTTAAATCTTTTTTCTTATTAATTTATCATGGATGCTGTTATGCCTTTGGACGAAGCCATGCCTTTGGAAAGTTCTGTGCCTGTGAAGAAGAATTTTACTTGTCTTAGTTGTAATAAGACATTTTCAACTATTTCTAACCTGAATCAGCATTTGAAGATACATTCAGGTGGAAGTTTTTCAAATGTGAAGTATGTCAGAAGTCTTTTAGCCGTAGATCCGATTTGAAAAGACATTCTGAGACTCATATCAATGATGAAGCAACAACTTTTAAGCGTGATGAGCATTCTCAAGCTTTTTCATCGAAGAACAATCAATCGTCTAATTCTCTGGATGTTGATATAACATCTGAAGAACCTTTCATGCCTTTAACTGTTGACAAGAAGATGTTTGCATGTTCAACTTGTCATGTGATGTTTTCAACTATTTCTAACCTGAATCAACATATGAAGATACACTTTAATGATAAGGTGTATACGTGTGAAGTATGTCAGAAGTCTTTTAGTCGCAGATCTGATTTGAGAAGACATTTGAAAACTCACAATGAAAGATCTACATTTAAGTGCAACAAATGTGATCAAGTTTTTACACGAAAGGACAATTTGACACAACATATAAGATCACATGAGAGTTCAAAATTCTCTTGTCGTGAATGTCATAAAATGTTTGGACGAAATTATGAGCTGAAACAGCATATACGCACCCAACACTCCCATGTACCTCTTGTGAGTGTGAAACGGAAAAGGATTTCATCTAATGTAAAGTCCAAAAAACTGAAGCAGAATCAATCGGATGTGCTTAATGTGTTTAAAACTATCATGCTTTTTCCTGATGAACGTGAAGAAAGTGATTTAACTGTGTTTCATACCCACTTACAAGCTGAAATTCAAGAACGTTTAACAGATGAAGTTCAGACTAAAGGTGCTATTAAATGGTATATGGTGGAAAAAATAACACTTGAGCGTATGACTGATAATGAGGAGATGGAAGAGATTCAATCCTATTTTCGATGTCAATGTTTTACAGAACTTACTGAAGAAACTATTACACAACACATTGAAGAAGGATTCTCCAAAATATTAAAATCCTTTGAAGAATTTGTGCAAAGAGGTTCCGGGTGGAAGCTTAGAAACATTCAGCATTTAGAACTCAAGATTGCTAAATATCATCCTCTTGCTGCAAGTTCATATATTGCTTTACCTAAGAAATTGAATGATAAAAAAGCAGTGTTGAACATTCAAAACGAAGATAACAAGTGCTTAGTGTGGTGTCTTTTGGCATTTAAGCTGAATTTACTTTGTTCAAAAAATCCTCAACGTGTTTCTCATTATACCCCTTACGAGAGTGATATCCAGCTTGGTGATGTTGAATGCCCTGTTTCTCTTCAGAAGATACCTATTATCGAACAGCTCAACAATTTACGGATTAATGTGTTTGGATATGAAGAGGATGAAGTTTGTCCACTGTATATATCAGAGAAACAAAATCTTGATGTTATCAACTTATTATTAGTTAGTGATGGTGAAAAGCAACACTATTGCCTAATTAGAAGCTTCTCAAGACTTTTAGGGGATCTGACACATCATAATGGAGTTGTATTTTACTGCTATCGATGTTTACACCGGTTTTCAAGTCAAGACCGATTGGATAAGCATATCAAATATTGTTCTCGATATGCTGCACAAAGGATACACTTGCCGAAAGAAGGGGGGAATATATTGTCTTTCACTGGAATACATCTGCAGCACACCATACCGTATGTTGTGTATGCTGACTTTGAGAGTCTTCTTATACCTATTGCGCCGACTGCACCCTCTACCACACCATCCTATACTGAAAAAACAACTTATCATTTTCCATGTGGGTATGCTTATGTTGTTGTCGGACCTAATGGGAGATGTGTCTGGAAAGTGAAAGTTTATCGTGGCAAAGACTGTGTAGACCATTTTTTAAAACAGATGCTGAAGATTGAAGATGTATTAGGACGAAAGTTATTAAATATCGAACCTATGAAGCTTTCACCTGCACAAGAAAAAGCTTTTCAGGAAGCGGAATTTTGTTTTATTTGTAAGCAAGCATTATGTGAAGAACGTGTTCGTGACCATGACCACGTGACGGGTGCATACAGAGGAGCTGCCCATGCAAGCTGCAATCTAAACTACAAACAATGTAAAACAATTCCTGTTATATTCCATAATCTAAAAACTATGATGGGCATCATCTAATGAGTAAGATTGGTAAATTTAAAGATCATGAAATTGATGTGATTGCTTCCTCTATGGAAAATTATATAACCTTCAAGTTAAGAAAGCCAACAAGTCCTATACAGAGGATCTTTTTAGATTCATTCCAGTTTTTGACTCACTCCCTAGAAAAGCTTGTTAAAAACCTTAATCCTGAGCAATTCACCATACTTGAAGAAAATTTCCCTGAAAATACTAATTTGCATATGCTTACAAGAAAAGGGGTATACCCTTACGACTACTTCACCTCTTTTGAAAAATTTGATGAAAAGGAACTACCCCCGCCTGCAGCATTTTATAACAGTCTCACAGATGACGCTATTAAAGATGAAGACTATCAACATGCCTTGAACGTGTGGAAAACCTTTGATATTCGGAATCTAGGTGAATATCACGATCTGTATGCAAAAACAGATATTTTATTACTAGCTGATGTTTTCCAAAATTTTCGTAAACTGTGCCAACAGTACTATGATATCGATCCTTGCCATTTATATACAGGACCTTCACTCGCATGGCAAGCATCCTTGAAAATGTCTGAAACACCTCTAGAATTGTTAACGGATATTGATATGTTGTTAATGATTGAAAATGGAATACGTGGTGGTATCAGTATGATTAGTCATAGACACGCCTTAGCGAACATCCCCAATACGCCCGATTTTAGGGAAAATGAAGCATCCAGCTTCATCATGGATTGGGATGCGAACAATCTTTATGGATGGGCTATGTCGCAATATCTACCATACGGAGGGTTTCAATGGAGTGTGACAAGTCATATTACAGAAGAGTGGATTCTTTCTCTATCTGATGATTCTGAAATTGGATATATTTTAGAGGTGGACCTTAAATACCCTAAGAAGCTTCATAAATTTCATAACGAATATCCGCTGGCCCCGGAACGTCTGACTGTGAATGAAGAGATGTTGTCACCTACTGCGAAGAGGATGCTTGGAAATAAAAAATTTAAAGGCACTCCTAAACTTATCCCAAATCTTCAAGATAAGCAGAATTATGTCACTCATTACCGAAATCTGAAATATTATTTGCAACTTGGATTAAAACTGACAGCTGTGCATAAAGCTCTTCAATTCAAACAGGCACCCTGGCTGCAGAGCTATATTAATTTTAATACAGAGAAAAGAAAGAAAGCAAAATCCTCTTCTGAAAAAGAGTTTTTTAAATTAATGAACAACTCTGTATTCGGAAAAACCATGGAAAATTTAAGAAAGAGGCGGAATATTGTGCTTTGCAATAATGAAAAAAGAGCAAAGAAATTGGTTGCCTCGCCGACATTCAAAGCATTCAAAACATATAACGAAGACCTGAGTGCCGTAGAAAGGCTTAAAACTACTATTTTGATGAATCGGCCGATTTATGTGGGCTTCTGTATTTTGGAGCTTTCGAAGCTCTTAATGTATGATTTTCACTATAATTTTATAAAGAAAACATTTAAAGATGATGCAAAGCTATTATTCACAGATACGGACTCACTGTGCTACCATATTAAAACAAAAAATATTTTTGATGTTATGGAACATAATGCAGGGCTATTTGATTTCTCAGACTATCCAAAGCATCATTCACTCTACTCGGATATCAATAAGAAGGTGATTGGCAAGTTCAAGGATGAGCTCAATGGAGATTTAGCCCTTGAGTTCGTTGGTCTAAAATCCAAAATGTACTCCCTGAAATCTTTGAGTGAAGAAAAGAAGCGGGCGAAGGGTGTGTGTACACATGTTGTTCGACTGAAAATCAAGCATCAAGATTATTTAGAATGCCTACAACAGGTGAAAACTAGCATGGAGAAGCAGACAAGGATCGCTCAAGATAACCATCACCTATATACATTAATACAGAATAAAATTAGCTTAAATCCTTTTGATGATAAGCGTTACTTGCTAGATGATGGAATATCAAGTTTTGCCTATGGACATTATAAAATTAATCAAGATTGTATCAGTGATGAAAATTGTTAATATGATGTAGAATTATCAAGAAAATGTTTTTTATGTAAATATATCTTTTTGTAAATATACTTTCTGTAAATTGCTTTGTTAAAATAAAAAAATATTGATTTTTTATATGAGTGCTTATTTATAACTTCTACACAAACCTTCCTAACATATTGTTAGATATGTGTAACACGTATATTCAAACATATACACAGATATACATATACACACATATACAATATATATATATATATATATATATATATGTATATAGCTATGCTCATTGTAAATAATTTTGCTTAATGTATAGTTTTTCTAATCTTCCAGAATTTTTTAAAAACATATTTAAAACTTTTTTTTTTAATTTTGTGAAACTTTTTTATTCTTTCAGAATTTTTTTTAAAAACATATTTATTTTTTTTTGTAAAACTATTTTTTTTTTCATTTGTTAAAACTTTTTGTAAAACTTTTTTTTTAAATTTGTTAAAACTTTTTTTTTTTTTTGCTAAAACTTTTTTTTTAATTTGTTAAAACTTTTTTTTTTAAATTTATTAAAAGTTTTTTTTTTTTTTACTTTGTTAAACCTTTGTCAAACTTTTATTATTATTATTATTATTATTACCTGTGTAAAACTTTTTGCAATTTTTTTTAAAACTAGTAAACTTTATACATATATATTTTTACACAAGAATCTACATATAAGCATTTAACTTTATGGATATAGATATGTGTAGACACGGATAAGTGCTTTTAATTAAACATTTTTATCTTAATACACAATTTTTTTTAAATATGCTTAGATTCATTCAAACATATAGAATGGGATATATATAGTTATATATACCTTATAACACATATACTTCCTTAGACACGTATTTTTTTGAACACTTTTTCTTAATAGCGTGGAAAACATGTATATTTATTAAAAACGTATTCGTATACACACATCTTTTCAAGTAAATTTTAGAGAAAATAACAGCATGTTATAAATAAACAAGTGTTTCTAAACGAAACCATTTTGATATTTTAATTCTTGATATTCATACAACATTCTAGCAAAGTGTTAAACGGAGCAGTAACATAATATTAATAACTGTCATGATTGAGAGAAAGATGAGTATGATCATCGATCGCACGCTGATTGCGCACTGATTGCGGAATGCGCAATTGCGCCTGCTGGTGGTGAACTCTCCATTTCCTACTACTCCCATTTAACTTTTAATCTAGTAAATATGTGAAGCCACACAAACTTCAAATTTTTTCTCAATATAAATAAATATTACTTTAAGATCATTTCTTAAAAATATTAATACACGAAAGAAATGATTGCGCTTTTAGAGCATAAAACTTTAATCATCAAAATTTAAATAAATATTTATCACTTTCAAATGAAAATGCTAATGATAAGCCTTTCGTTTAATATTTTTCAGTTTAATTAATGTCTAATTAAATTTATCGAATGATTTTCATAATTAAAACAAATATAAAATAGAAGAGGAATTCTTTTCGAATTTATTAAGAAACACGCAAGTTATTATTAGGCAGTATTTCAAATCACTGCAAACTTTTAACATGATGAGTCATCACTGAGAACTTAATATTATTTACACACATAAGTGTCATTATGTTCTTTCATGGAATCAAGCGGAAGGTTTTAATAAATATATTATTAATATCGAGGTATATGAATAGTAATGCTAGTTATACTCTTTGAAATATATATATATATATATATATATATATATATATATACATTCCTATGTGTGTCTTAAAAACTGACATAGCCATTCTGCGCAGTGTTTGTGAGATATAGATTTAGTTCACATTTATGTTACGTAATAGAGATCACGTGATTTTTCCCACCAATCGCAGTTCATTCTTTATCATTATTCTGAGATAGTATCATCTAAGTATCATTTTTTTAGGAAATGTATAGTGTTACAGAAGAGAATGATCAGAATTTGAAAAATTTCGTTAAAATAATTTACATATTAACTCACTTACATAATTTACATATATTAACTAGCTTGCACCACTTACTACAATAACGACTTTCTTTTGAATACTCTAGGAGGCGACTGAACTTTTCAAGACATATTTATCTCACATATTTAAATTTAGATATTTAAACAAATTTTTAAATTTTTGATTAAGTTTCAGAAATGCATATGCTTCAACAACAAATATTTTCTAATTGTATAAGAGAAATAAGTATTCCCATAAAAATTACACTTACCTTTTACGAACACATCTATTTCATACACTTTCTCGAATAATGGAGAAGACAAGTTCTTATCTGATGATACTTCAAATGACTAACAAGTTCTGAGTCATTCATGGGTTTTTTCCACGTAGATAACTTCCGCATTTAATTTTCGACTATATATTTATATTATTAAAGTTCTAATTGCAATTAACACATATCCTTTAATTGATTTTTTAAATAATTAAAATAATAATTCAATTAATCTTTTAAAAAGAAATTATTTTTAGTTTTATTCATTCTTAACAAAATATACAAAAATTAACAAAGACATTTTAAATAGAAGTGAATTATTTTCAAATCCACGCCTATTGCTATACTCGACTTGCGCTACATTTTCACCTATGGGGAAAACAATGTAAGAGCACTATTAAATCTGTCGCATTTCATCTCCTTATCAAACTAGCATGCTTTAACAGAAGTGGGTTCTAACTATGCATAACCGTTTTAGGTAAGTGTTAATATTTTTTAGTTATTTTTCAGAGGGTTTTTAGATTTTTTAATAAAAAGGATTGAAATGAGTTAGCATGAAAACAATAATTTAGACTGTATTTTCAAATAGGAATAAATTATAAAATCTCATTGCGAGAAAAGAATTTTTATTTTTTAATTGTGAAGTGAGTGAAATATCTTCAAAGTTCTTTTCCTTAATTAGGCTTTTGAGAACGAAAATTTAAAATTCTTTAGAAAACTATGTCGGCAGTACTACAACAGCGACCCTTGTCATTTATATATAGCACCTTCGCTCGCGTGACAAGCGTCTTTGAAAATGACTGAAACACCTTTAGAATTGCTCACTGATATTAACATATTGCTTTTGATCGATAGAATTTCTTGCTCGGTTCGAACACATAAACATATGATAAAATTTCTCATTTTTATTGGGCAACACGCTAACCACTATCCTAAGTGGGCCCCAGGCTTTTTTCGCGTAAATATGCTTTCTATCTTTTTAGTTTTGTAGCTACTTTTTTACATGAATGTATAATTCATATATGTATACACTTTATTCATTTTTAGTAACTATTGTCATATTCTACCTTTTTCATTATGATTTAAATAATTTTTTGGGTAAAAACATTAATTTTTACTAAAATAATCAAGTTTTTTTTTTTTTTTTTTAATCTCGACTATTCATATTTTTAATATACACTACTTAACATTCGATAACATACATATGTACTTTTATATTTTATCATTGGTAAATTAATTAAACACTAAATATTAAAACGATAATTTCTATGACTTTAGAGTAGCCATTTTAAATAATTGATTCGTTTATTATTATAAACAGCAAACATAAAATTAACAAACGATTAAAATAAATAAATAAGTATAAGATTCCAAAAGAAGTTCAACTATAACATTTTTTTTTCTTTTTTAGAAAAAATTCACTATTAAATAAAAATTCGTTTATCAAACGATTTAAAACCTCTAAATTCTATTGTTATTTCCCAAACATACTAGAAATATATATTCATATAAGTATATGTGTATACGTATGCATGTATATATATATATGTGTGTGTGTGTATTTGTATGTATTTGTGTATGTGTGTTTATTTATTTTAATTATGTGTGTGTGTGTGTGTATGTATTTGTATGTATTTGTGTGTGTGTTTATTTATTTTATATGTGTATGTATTTTTTAATGTGGGAAAAATTTAAAAAGGTAATCAAATTCAAAGCTAATAATAAATTATTTAAATATATATATATATATACGAGCATAAAATGTTTCAAGACAGTATAAAAGATTTAAACAAATTGATAAAAATGCTTTGAAAAATATTCCAAATTGTTAAAAAATGTTTCATTAATAGTTTAAGGCCAATAAATTTTAATACGTATATATATGCATACATGCATATGAGCTATGTTTTGAAAAAAAAAATCGTAAGTTTAAAAATGATTTCTTATTTAATTATAAATTAACGAAATATTTATGTTTTTTTATATACATATCTTAATAAAACAAATGTTTTAAATATTTCGATGCTATTTCCAAGTTAGTCAATTTATATTTTTTTATGAACATGCATATATATTTATTTTATATATTTGTAAATTTCAATGTTTTCTATTTTAAATGTCTAGTGAACGCATTCCACTTTTCAGTTATTTATCCTAGCTATCGTTTCTTTACACAATAAACCAACCATCCAACTGCTTTCCAAACGACTATTTGTTTACCATAACAACCCAAAACCTTTTATCTGCATATGCGCAAACATTTTAATAAACTAGAGTCTACATTTTCAATCGAATAAACAATGTCTAATCAAATAGGTTATGCCTTAACTTGAATTAGACCTTTTCTTCTCTAAGTTGAGACTTGAAAACTCATTTGGTGTGCAATTTAGAAGTTAATAGAGAAGCTCATTGCATTTATCTAAATATATGACTTATATTTTTCTGAATATCTGAAAAAATCGAAATAGTTTTATGTTTCAAATAATTAATTTATCAGAAATTCACATTGGTATGTGACATAACTAAATTAACATGTCATTACTAATCGAGCTAACTTGTAAAATTAACATGAAAACTTATGTTTTCAATGTACTAACTTAATAAATTTCGTTGGTTTTACATGATAATCAACATAGTTTTATGAAATATATCCAAAAAAGTTTTCTACTATTAAAAAAATGCTTAAATTCACAGTTAGTCTTTTACAGATAATTGTTTTTACTCTTATTATTTCAAAACATTCATATCATAACATATAACAGAAAAAACTTTAATTAAATTATCACTATTTTTCATAAGTTTGCAATATAAGACATTTTTTTATGCTAACTAGGGTTAGTAGTATTCGGATTTTGTAGTTTTCTTACTGTTACAAATTATTGTTTTAAAATTTATTAAAATTGGAAAAATTATTAAATACTATTACATTTTAATTTTAAAATTCATTTTTATAAAAACACACATAATAATACGCGCAGAAATTCGGTTCAAAACGACCACTTTGACACTATTTTCTGAAAGATCTATTGCGGGTGCAAAAAAAGGGAAAAAACAGCTCAATTTCAGAGTTTCTGAACACCAACACCAACTAGTTTCATGCATTTTCGAACAAAAATAAATTAAAACTTATGTCAGAATGTTGCCCTTTTGGATTTGAGAACACCCCTAAACACGTGTAGTCTTTTATGTTATCATTTTCTTGAATTTGTTGCATTATTATTATTATTATTATTATTATAGATGGATTATACAAATTTTAATTTAATATTATGTAGTAATACAATCTATCTATATATATACATTTTTTTTTTTTTTTACATTAGTTTGCATCTAATCTGCAACGCTCAATACATGATTGAGTCCTTACGGAAAATTGAATCAAAAGAAAACATAACCACGCTCAAATGTAAACACATCCTCGTGATCGTGAACCACAAGAGGGATGCAGAGTAGAATTTGTAGCCTAGCAACAGGAGAAAGCTGTCAAGCATGACGGGAGAGGAGAGAGGAAGAAAAAAAGAAAGAAAAAAGAAAAGAAGACCAGTCTAACCTCAAGGTCTGCGACCCAGTTTCTTCTACGAAACCAATTTTCTCTCATTTTGAAAGGCGGAGGGGGAAAAAAAAATCATCGTAATTATGTGTTGTTTGTTGATTCTTCTAAAAAGACAGAAAGCGTGTTCTGTCTGTGTGCGTGGTGTTGTACAACTGCCTGTGCTCCAGGATTGCGTAATAGATATGTTTAGATGCAGTAATTTTTTTTTTTTCTCTTCTTTCACTTTACTTCCATGAGAACGAAATTTTGATGCTTCGTTCAAAACTGGATTTTCAATTTGAAGACTGTTTTCTAATGTCTATCCCTAACTTATGTACAGTCGTGGAAAGAAAAAGAAAAAAAAAAAATTAACACCCTCTACTAACTCTGTAACTACATATAATAAAAGAAAGTTACTGGTACCAAACAATTGGAAATAAAGTCCACTTTTAAGGGTGTTCTAAAATCCAAAAGAGAACCTTATGACATAACTAATTTATTTCTGTTCGGAAATGCATGAAACTAGTAGTAGTTGTTGTTGTTGTTCAGAAACTATGTAATCGAGCTGCTTTTTCCGTTTTTTTGCAAACGCAATAGATCTTTCAGAAAATAGCGTCAAAGGGGGCGTTTTGAACCGAATTTCCGCGCGAAAGTAGAATAACCACTCAAGAAAGGGCGAAAAACGTGTTTGTCACGTGATCAAAATCGCTTATAACTCAATAGATAATTATTGATCAAAAAATGGAAAACAAAGTTCAATTCCAAATCGCTTCCATGGCCTCCCACTTTTATATCTTTCCGTTAAAAAATGAATTTGTAAATGTGCCAAAACATTTTGCGCTTGTTGAGCTGAGCCGTTCAGAACAACTTTAAATAATGTACAGTCGTCCCCGTTTAAAGGAATATTGATGGTTCCAGAAATAATATTCGATTAAGCGGGGAATTTGATTAAACGGGAAATCGTAACTGTTATATTTAATGCGTAATAAAAAGGCAAGATAACCGTCTACGGCATATTTAATTAACAGCATAATAAATCGTTAATAGAATAACATAAACTAAAATGAATACAAATGCTAATATAAAATAAATACGTATTAATTTAATGTCAATACCTCAATGCATACATTTACATGGTTTACATCACACTTAATGCAGGTCGTTTGAATTTGGTTAAAGCTTTGTTACTTCTAATTTACGTTACTTATACTGCCTTAAAAAATCGTTCAAAGTGGTTTGTTTAAGTGGAATTTTAAAGGAGTAAATATCGAGTTATTTTTCGAATGAGTGTAAAATATCACAACTACCATCTCGAATCTCGAAGTGACGGCACATTGCCATTAAAGCCTGGTTAACAGCAAGAAGTGATGGTGGTGAGATCAAGGTAGAGAAATCATTTGACCTGTCTATTATACACCTGCCGACCGAAACCATTGCAAGGAAGAACTAAAAATTTTTTTTCAGCGTAAAGGAGCCGAAAATGACAAAAGGTGGAAGGAAATTCCAGCTGAAAAGTGTTTTCTGCGTCTGTTTTCAAACATATCGGTCACACAGTTGTTATTCGATTAAGCGGGGACGTTCGTAAAAGGTATTTGGTTTAAGCGGAGAAAAGTAACATAGAACCAATAGGAATAAATTCGGTTCCGGAGGATTCTATTCGAATAAGCGGGATATTCGATTATCCGTGACCCGATTAAGTGGGGAGGACTGTATATAAAATTTGCTTAAGGAGGCTTATGTGTGGTAGGGAAGAAAAAAGTGGAATCCCATGTTATCCTGTGGGAAAAATACGTATCCTTCTTGTTCATTCAAATTTGGAAATTTCAACAATATTTTTGTTTTTCAGCACGTCGATAGCAAGGTTCGTTATCCCTTCTGCAAGCTCCAAATTTTTATATCTTTTTTCAGCCCAAAGTTAAAAAAGAGTAAAGAGTACTTTTTATATACTTTTCGGAATTTTTGAAACTTTAACACAAGTTTTAAAATACTCATTATTATCTTTAAAATATTTTAAGCTTACAGAGGATTAAAGATCCTTCCTATCTACAGTTAGGGATGCACCGAATATTCGGTATCTATTCAGTATTCGGTCATGTTACGGAATATTCGGTTTGGTTGAATATCAAACTATTCGGTATGCCGAATATTCAATTTGGCCGAATAGCAAACCATTCGGCATGCCGAATATTCGGTTTGGCCGAATATTGAAATATACGGCAAAACCGAATACTTAAAAAAAACTTTTCAAACATATTTTCTAAAACCTTTTACAACTTCTACGTTTAGCAATCAACTTATAAAGGTATTCAGAATGATTAGAAACAGAATCATATTTAAATAAAAGAGAATGTTTTCACATTATTTATTTGCTGTTTGTTAAGAATTATTTAAGGAAATTAACCAATTACGAGGATTTTCATAGGAATTAATTATGTACAAAAGCAATTTCCTGAACATTGTCCAGTAAGTAATCTGTTTCTTGCTAAAGATTTTAAAAACAACGTTTACAATCTCTGAAAATGATTGCCCACTCCAGACACCGATCTAGGATGCATATAAAAACTTCCTTGCTTAATCAAAGGGAGTAGAACAGTTATTCTGGCAAAGTTGCCACCCTATAAAATTTGAATCGACTGTATTATTTATTTACTTTTACTTTAGTCTCTTCCTGACAAACAAATAATATAGGATCCTGTACAATTTTTCTTTCAATTTCTTTGATTTTAAAATGCTTGTTTTAGAATTTAAGAAAATTTTATTCATTTTGTTTTAATTCTCAGAAGCCATGAAATTTAAAATTTTATTAATTAAAAATATTTTTACAACTGTCCTCTTCTTAAATAACTCAAAGCGGATTTTTTTTCAGCATAAAGTTTACTTGAAAAAAACTCTTGTTTATTAGAATAAAAGTTTCTGTTTTAAATATTATGTAAAATTGTTTTAAAATTAAACATTTTTTAATGCCTTTAAACTTTGAAATACACTGCTCAAAACAATTAAAGGATATTTGAAGTTTTATATAAAATAAAGATATAAACGAAATTTTTTTTGCCGAAAATAGAAGAAGAGAATCACAAATGCAAATTTTTCTGGTTTTCAAACTGTGGAGTATGCAAATTTTGAGTTCGACGTCAAAAACGTCACTTCAGCGGCAGCGAATGAAATTTGACTTTCAACTGGATAAAAGAGAATGAAGACAAGGATGATCGGCATTCAGTGATTGCTTTGTTTCGATGAGTACGATGTCTCAGTGAAGTCATTTGACAGATTCAGAAGCTTTGAGAATTGTTGGTAGGTTAGAAGGGGGCCAAACTCAAGCCGAAGTAGCGCAAGCCATTGGAGTGTCACAAAGTGTCATTTCCAGGATCTGGAACCGTTTTTTGGAGAGTGGGTGTGCAGGCCGAAGACCAGGGCAAGGTCGTAGACGGGCAACAACGCCCAATGAAGATCGGTATTTAGCGTTAACAGCTCGGAGACACCGAACCATGAACGCTACTCTTCTCCAACAACACCTTCGCTCGGCTACAGGCACCACGATTTCAACTCAGACTGTCCGAAACCGGCTCCATGCTGTAGGTCTGTATGCTCGCCGACCGATGGTATGTGTTAGATTAACATCAAGGCATCGTCGCGACCGCAGGGAGTGGGCAACCGAGCATGTCAACTGGAGGAGAAATGAATGGAGCAATATTCTGTTTTCTGACGAGTCCCGTTTTTCTGTGCATCCGGATAATAGGCGTATTTTCATCTGGAGGGACCGTGGCAGTAGGAATAATCCTGCGTTCGTGCACGAAAGTGTCAGATTTGGCGGTAGAGGAGTGTTGGTGTATGGTGGCATCTCCATTGACGGGCGCACTGACCTCTACATCATTCGAGATGGAGCTCTGACTGGTCACCGATATAGGGATGAGATCCTCAGACCTATTGTAGTCCCTTACGCTGCAGCAATCGGAGATAACTTCATTTTAATGGACGATAACTGCAGGCCACATCGTGCAAACCTGGTGGAGGATTTCCTTTTCGAGGAAGGAATCGTTCGAATGGAATGGCCAGCGTGTTCTCCAGACATGAATCCAATCGAGCACGTTTGGGACGCTCTAGGAAGACGAGTTTCTGGCCGCCAACAACCCCCACAAACTCTCCAAGAACTGGAAAGAGCTCTTCTGGAAGAGTGGGGCAGAATACCCCAACTCGTCATTAATAGCCTCATTGAGTCCATGCCTCAAAGGTGTTCAACGTTGCTGGCCGCCCGTGGAAACCATACCCCCTACTGAAAATTATTTTCTTTGAAGAAAACACCTTTTCTTATTCTTTTTTTCTCATATGCACAAATTGTGTTTTTTTCCTTTAGTACACAAATGCGCAATAAAATGCATTTTTTTCTGCCAAACGTGTCTAATTTATTCTCATATAACCTACTATGTCTGTCGACCATGTATCAATCAGCTAAACAGTTTACCAGATACAAAATCCACCTAAAACTGCAATATCCTTTAATTGTTTTGAGCAGTGTATATAAGTAATTCGACAAGCCGAATATTCGGTATTCGGCTGAATAGTTACTATTCGGTATTCGGCCAAGCAGTTACTATTCGGCTAGCCGAATATTCGGTATTCGGTTCGTCTGTTAGCCAAATATTCGGTATTAGGTATTCGGCCAAAATCACTTTTCGGTGCATCCCTATCTACATGCTGAAAAAAAAAAAAAAAAAACTAGAAAACAGGAATTCTGCTTTTTCAGAATTTAGTGTCACCCCCGGCAATTTCCATTACTTCATTTTCTTCTGGTGGACAGGTGGTTTCTATTATTATGAAACAGCCATTATAAATGAAGCGTTAGGTGAAGATGAAAGAGCAGTCGTAAAAAGTTAGAACTCTGATTTTCTGGTCAGAATGGAGAAAAAGAAATGCCCATAATTTTTTTAATAGAAGCCACCAGTCCATTAATATAGATACTTAAAATTAAATATAGTTTGTAATAGCTCCATGTTTTATCATAAATCCTTCATTTGTATTTTTCTCAAAATAGCACGTATTTTAATTAATTTTTTTTCAATTTTTATCAGAAAATGGCAACAAAAAGATATAATTGCTATTTTTCAACAATTTTTTCTTTACTTTCTACAGAAATGGAGTACTTGAGTTGCCAAAATGAAACAAATGTCGCTAAAAACTAAAAAAAAAAAATGAATATTTCAAAAACAAATGGCGATGCAGTTTTCAAACAAATTGCATTAATAAGTATTTTATTTTCCCAATACGACGGTATAAACATTGAAAATGTGCGATGCTTAGAAGTTTTAAAAATTGCTGTAGCGTATTTAATCGCACAATGAAACATCGGCTTTTGTTGTACGGCTGGCGTATACAAGGTAACGTTATTTATTGGAGACAAAATAAGCTGGGAAAAAGAAATGGCATACCGGGGGCTAAAAAAAAAAAAAACTTTTTGAAATTTTCAAACTTGAATGAACAAGAAGGATACGTATTTTTCCCGTAGGATAACATGGGATTCCGCTTTTTTTGTTCCCCACCAGATAAGTCATATTTCCCTATAAGAAGATAAGTATAAACAGGTTCATAGGAATAAATAAAGAGCGTCCCATTTGAGCCGGATACAGCTCAAATCATTGAGTAACGTTGAAAATTTCCGAAAGGAGGAAAAAGATTTTTGGAACACAGATCATTTTGGTCCGACCGAATTTAAAGCAGCATTTTCGCCGAAACTCTGATTTTGGTCCGAAAACGAAACGAAACCGAATGTTCGCTCGATCTCTAATAAGGAGTTCCAAATTTTACATGTGTATAATTCTATAAACTTCTTCACCGAATGGCTTACTCTTTGGTGTCCGAAGATACAATATTCCGAAAAAATCCTAATTTGCTGTTAAGGCTGTTTGTTCTCAAATCCAGAGGGGCAACTTTAGGACATAAGTTTTAATTTATTTTTGTTCGGAAATGCATGAAACTAGCAGGTGTTGCTGTTCAGAAACTATATGTAATCGAACTGTCTTTTCCGTTTTTTTTTTTTTTTTTTTTTTTTTTTTTAACCATTTGGGAAAATGGTTATTGTCCTCTGTCAGGGTAGGAAATCAAAAACATATCTGAAGCGTTTTATTGGTTGAATCCGCATTTTATACGTTTTCTGATTGGTCTATACAGTAATCTGTATTTTCCCTTTACTTTCAACAGAGATGGATACTTCTGTTGCCACTATGACAAAAAAGTAATAAAAACTACAAATAATAATAATAATAATAATAATAATAATAACTCAGAAGCAAATTGAGATCCAGCTTTCAAACAAATTGCATTTAAAAGTACATTGTTTTTTTCTCTCTTTTTTTTTTTCGGTGTAAAAAGTAATATTGTAGGATGTTTAGAAGTTTAAGAATGAAATTTCATTTAAAATTGGTCCAGGAATATTAATGTTTAATCCATGGCGTACGTAATGTAAGACCAGCTCCGTAGAAGTTTAAAAATTTACAGTACCGATACATGTAATCCATAGCGTACGTAATGTATGATCAACTCCGTGCGATTTTTTATGTCTTAAATTTTAGTCTTTGAAAAAATCATTTTCCAAATGGTCGTTGTAATTTGTTAAATTGCATTTTTTTTTAGTTTAATTATCATTTATATGTAATTCTCCCATCGTATGTCTTAGAGGAGAAACGAGAAGAAGTAATTGTAAAAATGGCTGTATTAGTGAGTTACATACTATTTAATTATTACCTTTGTCGCCAAACAATACAATTTTATGCCACAAAGGTCAGGTTTTAAGCCAGGCAATTTTAAACCAAGCAAAACTTGCAATAATGTGTTTTTTTTTTGTTTTTTTTTCTGCAAGCACAATAGATCTTTCAGAAACTAGTGTCAAAGTGGGCGCTTTGAACCAAATTTCCGCGCGAAAGAAGAATAACCACACAAGAAAGGATGAAAAGTGTCTTTGTCACGTGATCAAAATCGCTTATAAATCAGTGGGTAATTTATTTATCAAAAAATGGAAAACACAGCCCGATTCCAAATCGCTTCCATAATCCATAGTCAAGCCTTCCAGTTTTATATCTTTCCTTTAAAGCTGTTCTCAACTGTTCTGCTCAACCAGCGCAAAACGTTTTGACACATTTACAAATACTTTTTTTAACTGAAAGATATAAAATTGGAAGGCTTGACTATGGAAGCGATTTGGAATCGAACTGTGTTTTCCATTTTTGATAAATAAATTACCTATTGATTTATAAGCGATTTTGATCACGTGACTAACACGTTTTTCGCCCTTTCTTAAGTGGCTATTCTACTTTCGCGCCGAACTTCGGTTTAAAACGTCTATTTTGACACTATTTTCTGCAAGATCTATTGCGTTTGCAAAAAAAAAAAAAAAACAGGAAAAAACAGCTGGATTACATAGTTTCTGAACAACAACACCTGGTAGTTTCATGCATTTCCGAACAAAAATAAAGTAAAACTTATGTCATAAAGATGCCCTTTTGGACTTGAAAAAATGGCCTTAAAAATGAATTTGTGAATGTATCAAAACGTTTTGCGCTTGTTAAGCAGAGCAGTTGAGAACAGCTTTAAAATTAGGTATTCTTATTCTTCAAAGGTGTCCTTATTCTTATTCTTCAAAAAAAATTTACAATTTCAGTACGGCTCCCTAAACTTAAACATAAACTTTTAGACATACATTTAAAGACGACAAAATTCCCAGCCTTATGGCTATTTTCATTTTCTCTGCGTCTATTTGGCGATAAAATATTATGGAGATTATTTTTTTCTTACCGACTGTACGAGGTATTTTACGCACGAGATGCCCTTGACAGGCCAATATCTTCATATGCAAATAATGAAGCAGCAAATGTGTTTTCAATAATAATAAGTTGTGTTGTAAAAGTATTGTCACTTTCCATTCCATTAACATTTCTTCAGTGAAATAAGTATGTTTTCGAGATCCATATCGAAATAAATTGACCAGAAATCATCCTTATTACAGAAGTGGCAACTTTACAAGGGTCACCGCACGTGGACACTGAGTCTTGAACCGGAAAGGTCAGAAATCTGACATGTCAATTGCCTCATTTTCATAATCATCCTTCCAAGTTCGCGTGCTCAAGACAATAGTTGCACATGCAGAAAGGAAAAGGTGCTTCGACCTGCACACGTAATTCATTGATTAGAGCTAGTAAGGGTTGTTTAAGGACATTGATGATGGACATCGGCGATAGTCTCTCTGTGACGTCAGCAAGAAAAGACGATCCTTCGGATCAGTGGAGTATCTAAATTTATAACCCCAGTGGTAGTGGACAGTTCAGGAAATGTGACTTCTGTATTCTTTTTCAGCCTTTAGAAACACATCGAATGACTTTTTTGACAGTTTTATTTGATTATAATTTAAAAGTTTGCGCGTACATTTGGACGCAGTCAAGTAATAGTGAGTTTAAAAGGTAAGGCAAAAACAGTGAAAGGCTAGAGTTTTTATAACATGTAGGTAAATTGAGCGCGTTGCAACTCCTCATGCCTCAATTTTCAAAGCATTCTTCTTCGCTTATTTTTCGCCATTTGAAGGAAATGCCTATCTCTGGGAGTGCAGTCGAATCGTTTAACGTAGAGATCTGCACGGGCCGGCCCGAGACAGATTCACGGAACTCGAGCCGGGCTTAACTTATTTTTTCTGGGCCGGGACTGGTTTCATTCCTAGTCTTCACGGCCCAAACTTTGCAGTTCTAGTTTTGACCCAGCCCGTATGAAAATCATTGTCTCAGCGTGGCCTGGTCCATTCAAAGATCAGTAAAATTAGGCCTGGCCCAAAACTTTTTGCAAAAAATACATACATTTTTAAATCGCCAATATTCTACACTTAAGCATTAAAATTTATTCTTTTTAAAGAATAGTAGATTTCTACACTTATTAAAATACAGTAAAACGTATGAAAAAGAACCTGCCATGACGGAACCCTGTTTTAAACTGAAAAACGCAAAAATGAAATGCAAAATGAATATACTAATACATAAGAAAAGAATATGTAATACGTTTTCACTTGCTAAGAAGGGAACTTGTCTATAACGCATTTTTTCCTTTTCTATGCCATTCCGTCTTAGAAGATTTTACTGCATAGAATTTTTCAGATGTTTAACACTTCAATATATGGATCAACATTATTAAGGATAGCTGAAACATTTAGATACAAAAAATAGAGATACATTAAAAAAATAAATATCGCAGCCTGCGGCACTTCTATAAAAATGAAGATTATAAACATGAAAAAAAAAAAAAAGTTAAGATAAATATTTTTGGTCAGAACTCAGAACTCCTCGTACGTGACAAATTTTTATCCAAATCGCCGTAAAAATCAATGTTTTGTAGAAATTCACTTGGGTCGAAATTTTAATTTATTCCGGGCCAGGCCGAATTGTTTTTTCTATGAGCCGGGCCTGGAAATTTCGGCCCGTGCAGACTTCTAGTTTAGGGTTTCTATTAGGGTTTCTAATTCTATTGCGCATATTCTCCAATATTTGACTTGTTTCAATGCGTAACCTTAGAATATTAGTATATTTTTATGTTTTGTGTAAAATTAGGATAAAACAAACACTTTTTCTCAAAGTGATTTTTTCCTTTTAATAATGCACACACACTCTTTTGGATTTGAAAATCCAAAAGGGCAACTTTCTGACATAAGCTTTAATTTAATTTTGTTCGAAAATGCATGAAACTAGCTGGTGTTATTGTTCAGAAACTATGTAATTGAGCTGTTTTTTCCATTTTTTTGCAAACACAATAGATCTTTCAGAAAATAGTGTCAAAGTGGGCGTTTTGAACCGAATTTCTGCGCGAAGGAAGAGAGAGTACTCAAGAGCGGACGAAAAATGTGTTTGTCACGTGATCAAAATCGCTTATAACTCAATAGGTAATTGATTGACCAAAAAATGGAAAAAACAGTTCAATTTCAAATCGCTTCTGTGGCCAGGCTTTCCAATTTTATACCTTTCCGTTAAAAAATGAATTTGTAAATGTGTCAAAATTTTTTCGCTTTTTGAGCAGAGCAGTTAAGAACAGCCTTAAGGGTGTTCTCAAATCCAAAAGGGCAACTTTTTGACATAAGTTTTAATTTATTTTTGTTCGGAAATACATGAAACTAGCTGGTGTTGTTGTTCAGAAACTATGTAATTGAGCTGTTTTTTTTCCTTTTTTTTTCAAACGCAATAGATCTTTTAGAAAATAGTGTCAAAGTGGGTGTTTTGAACCGAATTTCCGCGCGAAGGGAAAAAGAGCACGCGAGAGCGGGCGAAAAACGTGTTTGTCACATGATGAAAATTGCTTATAACTCAATAGGTAATTGATTGATCAAAAAATGGAAGAAACAGTTCCATTCCAAAACGCTTCCATGGCCAGGCTTTCCAATTTTATACCTTTCCGTTAAAAAGTGAATTTGTAAATGGGTCAAAACGTTTTGCGCTCGTTGAGTAGAGCAGTTAAGAACATCCTTAATTAATACTCTATACTCGGTAAACTCATTAAGTTTGACCTTTTTTTTTTTTTTTTTTTTGGCTTACAATTGTGTTTTTAATTTACACAGATTCCAATGTATTTTATGCAATTAAACTTTTAAACTCAATTTTAAATGAAAATGCAAAGTACAATTTAAATTCCAGGAATATTTTATGTATTACTAGAGACATTTTACTTTTTTTTCTTCCTTTCATGCCTTTCTTTTTCTTTTTCTTCTCTTGAAAATAAACAATTAGACTATTAATTCGCACAGCTTGGTTCAAGCGTTGTGCGGATTTGAGACTTTTTTGAAGATTACAGTTCACGCGTATTTATTCCTTGTTTCCACTTTTATTTATTCATATTGTAGAAAAATTTAGATTGTAAATGCTTAAAAATAAATAAATTACACACTTAAACGTATGAATTAAGTTAGAATTATTTTTAAAGCAATTTATTGATTTTTATATTTTTAAAATGTATCATCAATAGTTGTTTGTATTAAAATATGTGGTTTATGTATTGTATCTTCCAGACTTCTATATCTATAAATATAAATACCCGCAATTGGCTGCTGAACCATAAAATTTTGTTTTCAGAAATTTAAATATCCTTTATCAAATATTGTACAAACATGTACAAGTAATAAATGTAAATTTATTGATATTTATATTTATTGACTTATTATTGTATTAATTAATTCCTTCGTTTTTGTGTAAACTGTTTTATCTTCAATTCTTACAAATTGTAATTATTTCTGAACATGAGATTAAGACCAATGTCTGACGGGCGCCTTTTTTGCTGCTTTTTTGCTTAAATATTATCCATTCACAATGCTATAGCATTGTGAATGGTATATATAATATATTGTAACAATCTTTCATTAAGATGATACTTCAGTCAAAAGAAAAGACTCGCCCTGTAATGCTAACCCCATGGAAGAAATTTATAAAGATATCTCGTTTGAATTTCAATATTTTTAAATTATTATTATTATTATTATTGTTATTATTATTTGCATTGGATAGCTGAGATCGATCTGTACAAAGGCCGTTTTTTTACTTTTTCGATTTTATTTTCAGGTATTTTTAATGAGGACACTTTCTTTTTTGGAAAAAAAAAATCTGCAATCAGAATCGTAAAAGTAAATTAAAAAAGTCCTTCCGGCCAGTGCCGGGAGGAAGAGGTAGCTTTCATATTCCTTATTTTTAAAAAGCAAGCTTATCTTATTCAAACACACGAAGCTCAATTTAGTGGAAACCGATTATAGGAGATTCAATCCTAATCTTTATCAATATTAAATCATTATGAATGAGAATTTCGCGAAATTAGTCAGCTTTATCCAAGCTATTTTATTTAAAGTAACTTATATTTTGTTGCCAAATTCGGCGATAACTTGAAGTGCCTGCCATTTTAAGACAACATGGTGGATGAGGCTAACGAGTGAACTTGGTCGAGACCTTAGTAATTCCTGTGCACATGCTTACTCACATCGGAATCGGTTGATATATACAAGTTCTGTCGTAGGCAAAAAATCAGATTTTTCAAAATGTCACCCACATTAGAAATTCAAACTGCTATATGTGAGCCATTTTCTAAGATAAAGACAAAACAAAAAATGCTCCGGAATCCTTATATCATGGTCAAATACTTAAGAAAGAAACCTTTTCCAATTTCTAATTCTTTTGAACCTCACTTTAAATATAATTTTTTATTTAATTTAATGGCCTCCATTTTGAAACAAGATATTTGATGAAGCTGGCCAGCGAACTTGGTTGAGACATTACGATATACTATCCACATGCCTTCTTACATCGAAATAGGTTAATAAATACTCGTGTTATCACATGACAAATATCAGATCGTTTCAAAATGTCAGCCATGCTAGAAATTCAAAGTGCTATAATTCAACCATTTTTAAAGATATATACGAAACATAAACTGCTCCGGAATCTTTGTATCAAGGTCAAACACATAAAAAAATCTTTTTCGTTTTTCAATTTTTTGATAACTCATTTTAAATTTAAAATTTAATTTTTGAAAAAAAATGGTAGCCCTTTTGAAACAAGATGGCGAATGAAGCTGACCAATGAACTCGGTCAAGACATTGGTATGTACTATGTACACACTAAGTTACATCCAAATCGGTTCATAAATACGCCTGTTATCGCGTGACAAAAATCAGGTTGTTTCAAAATGTCAGCCACAATAGAAATTCAAAATGCTATAACTCAGTCATTTTTTTAGATATAGAAGAAACAAAAACTGTTCCGGAATCTTTGTATCAAGGTCAAACACATAAGAAAAAAATATTTTTCAATTTTCAATTTTTTGGTACCACATTTCAAATTTCAAATTTTTTTTTAAAATTTAAATGGCCGCCATTTGGAAACAAAATGGCCGATGAAGCTGGACAACGAACGCGGTCGAGACATTGGTACGTATTATGTATACACCAAGGTACATCCAAATCGATTCATAAACACGCCTGTTATCGTGTGACAAAAATCAGGCCCTTTCAAAATGTCAGCCAAGCTAGAAATTCAAAGTGCTATAACTCAGCTATTTTTTAAGATATAGACGAAACAAAAAATGCTCCGGAATCTTTGTATCAAGGTCAAACACATAAGAAAAAAATATTTTTCAATTTTAAATTTTTTGATACCACATTTCAAATTTTAAATTTTTTTAAAAATTTTAAATGGCCGCCATTTTGAAACAAGATGGCGGATGAAGCTGGCCAACGAACTCGGTCGAGACATTTGTATGTACTATGTACACACCGAGTTTCATCCAAATCGGTTCATAAATACGAGAGTTACAGTGTGACAAAGATCAGATATATATATATATATATATATATATATATATATATATATATATATATATATATATATATATATATATATATATGGATATATATATATATATATATATATATATATATATATATATATATATATATATCAACTTTTGAACGGAGGGTGGTTTCGGGGTTTGGGGGTCATGATCGATGAAAATATACCAAAATTTTTTGAAATCGCTTTCCTCCGAACGGCTGCAATAGGTAGCTTTTTGTAATGAAAGCTACCTAAAACGGCCTTTGTAGGGATCAATCTCAGCTATACAATGCAAAAAAAAAAAAAAAAAAAAAAAAAAAAAATGAAAATATTGAAATGCAAACGAGATATCTTTATATATTTCTTCCGTAGGAATTGCATTAGCGAGGTGGTCTTTTCGCGTGACTGAAGTAGCCCCTTACTACAAATGCTTTTAAGAATAAATTTTTAAAAGGGGATAACTTTTTAAGGCTCAAATCCAAAGGGGCCACTTTATGACACAAGTTTTAATTCATTTTTGTTCGGAAGCGCATAAAATTGGCAGGTGATGTTATTCAGAAACTATGTAATTGAAAGACGTTTTTCAATTTTTAGGTGCGTTGACAATTATATAAATACCGAGTACCTACAGTCGGCGTCTGGTCCGTCCGTATATAGCAGCGCAAAATCTACCCAACCAAATGATTTGAAATTTAATATATGTAATCGTTGCAGAATTTTATCGGGTCAATTCAAATTTTATGAAAATCGAATCAAAACTTAAAAAGATATTAATAAACGTTTTCTGCATTCTATTAAATCCTATCGTACGTCATTAATTCAATGATATCCCATGATAGGTAATGATTCTAGGTTGCCATGGGGATTTCGTCCTATTTAAGATGGAGTCCTATTATTTCCGTATTGCTGAATTTAATATATATAGTCGTGATAAATTTTGTATTCATGCATTTTTGCATAAGAGTGCAACAGCTATTGCTCCAAGATCTGCATATTTATAAAACTAGTTACAGTACGAACGCACCTGATTTGCCACGTTTGACGCACAATTTCGGACTTATTGGTGAATGTAAAAGATCTTTCAGAAAATACGGCCAAAGTTGGTGTTTTGAAACGAATTTCTGGACTAAAGGAGTAAAAACAGCCAAAGAGAACCTGAAAATCGCTTACAGCGCCGAAACTAAGGGAAGGCAGAGGGGGCATGGGCCCCGAGCGCCAGAACGAAGATTTATACCTTTGGAATGGATCATTTTCTTCTGATGGACTGATGGCTTCCATTATTATGAAAAGCCATTATTAAGGAAGTGTTAGGTGAAGGTGAAAGAGCAGTTGTAAAAAGTTAGAACTCTGATTTTCTGGTCAGAATGGGGGGAGGAGGGTGGATGGCCATTTTCGAGTCGGCGCTTTTACGTGATACCGATCCCATTGGTCGTTGGTCTCTCTGCACTGCCGTAGAAATCCCTTCGCCGGCTAGTATTTATTGACGGGCATGAGATCTGGAGCTAAGATTTTTGTGTTTTGAGTTGTTTAACATACTTCATCAGAAAGTGAGATCATCTTTAAAAACAAGGAAGAACTTAATTTTCATCCTTTAACAATGTAGAGTGTGATGGAGTCAGAGCATGATTATCTAAAAGGCACATGAAGCACGAGCTTCCCCTCTAAAATCAAAGCAGTCCCAAAAATTATTGTAAAATTGTTCCTTTTAATTTCCATATTTACTTTTCACATTGTGTTTTTATTTTTTGAGAGGGCAATTGCGTAATGCAATATAAAATTCACACTACTTGAGGAAATTATTAAACTAGGAATTATGAATATCATCAATAGGCTATTAACTGATTCTACGGCATCCTGATATGCTGGTTAGAAATATATCTATAGAAAATGTTAAGGAACATAAACTGTATTATGAAATGTATGTGCACTCAGCTAAGACACGCCTGAGAATAATATTCGCAGCAGCGAAGAGTTTCTATGTATATTAGAATTTAGAAAACTTTTCCCGAAAGGAAGGGGGAGTCCCAAAATGACACTGTGCTTGTCTTATCTTAAGGCTGTTCTTAACTGCTTTGCTCAACAAGCGCATCTACAAATTCATTTTTAACGGAAAGGTATAAAATTGGAAAGACTAGCCATGGAAGCGATTTGGAATTGAACTGTTTTTTTCCATTTTTTGATCAACCAATTACCTAATGGAGTTTGATTCCGTGACAAACACGTTTTTCGCCCGCTCTTGAGCCTCTTTCTTCCTTCGCGCGGAAATTCGGCTCAAAACGCCCACTTTGACATTATTTTCTGAAAGATCTATTGCGTTTGCAAAAAAAAAAAAAAAAAAAAACGAAAAAAAAAAAAAACAGCTGGATTACATAGTTTCTGAACAACAACACCAGCTAGTTTCATGCATTTTGGAACAAAAATAAAATAAAAATAATGTCAGAAATTTGCTATTTTATATTTGAGAACACCCTTAGAAGGTTAATTGGACCCTGGGTGGAGTGCCAACTGTTGAAGAGGTGGAATGCCATAATTATTCTTATTTAATGAGATGGATTCGTAGTTGTGGCAGATGTTCTACTTATGTTACAGTTTTCGAGTGATCTAATAAATATGTTTCCATGACGGATAGCTGCCTTTTTTACGGGCATACACCAAAATTCTTTGATCCTGTACCAAATGTAATAGGCTGCAAAGTTTTACAATAATATGCTATTAACGAGTTTCAGTAAAGAACTTCCATTTAATGGAATGGTGCGATAGTCTTGAGCGGAGTCTTCGCTAATAAAAACAAGAGAGAGGAAACTATTATGGTAACCAGAGAGCCGTAAATTTTCCAAAAAGTAATTACCCAGAGCTTATTCCCACAACATACCCGGTGTTCCAAAAATGACTGATGGATTTTAAAATTCAATAACTTGCAAACGGTGACAGATTATTAAAAAAAAATTCTTGCAGGTATGTTATGTAAGATGGCAGGAGTTTTTATGAATGCATTGAATGGATTCCGAAGTACCAAAAATCGGGTCTGGACTGAGCGCCTATCGCTCTCAGCGCCATCTGTTGTTTGAAATTCGAACTAAAATAAAAAATCACAGTTCAAAAACTCTTGACATTATACATAATCCTCCTGCAAGAATTTTTTTAATATCTGTCACCGTTTGGATGTTATTGAATTTTAAAATCCATCAGTCATTTTTGGGACATCCGGTACATGTTTATTTCTATCAAACTAAATAGGCAATATAAACCTAAAGAAAATATTGTAAAACAATTAATAATATTACAATATAATAAATTGCATTTTAAATGGATAGGTAATAAGAGCAAAATAAAAAGAACGGAACAGATGTTTCTGAATTACAGAAATATTAAATGTCAATTGTGCTTCCTTTGTGTTTAATAATTTCAATGCAGCGTTGTGGCATAGAGTTTACAATGTTTCGAACTAGTCGAGGTGACAGAACATGCTATATCCCATAAATGACACATTTTAATTCTGCTTTCGAGTTATACTGGACCATTTGACCATTTTTTCGGCAGATATTGGGCACTATAATAATACCTATATAATAAAAGCCTAAGTCATGTGACTGTCATCAACAGTTCCGGGGTGACCGCTTCACTTTTTGCATGCCAAGCAGCCAATTTGGTAATTTAATGTTAGCCGGGAACAGGTGATAAATCGCCAAATATTGTAAATATCATGTCATCAGTATTATAATATTCCATTTCATGCAACTGTCATAAACAATTTTTCACGTAGTAAATTAAAACAAAGCTTTGATGTAGAAATTAAATGTCGTGGTTTATGGTATTATTTGATTACTTTTCTTTTCTTTTTTTAAGTAATAATTGAGAGTCATAAATTTTAAATATTTCAGTTTTAAATTAAAGTTTTGCATTTTAAATAAAATGAATGAAAGTACTATATTTTAAATGAAAAACGAAAAAATACAACGGGAACAATGTTTGGCGATTTATCACCGTCGCCCGGCTAACATAAAAATGCCGAGTTCAGGATTTCTGTATCAGAATCTTCAGATTTGGAGAAGGATTGAGCAAATAAATTAAATTATGTATAAAAGTAACGTGATATAATGCTTAGCATATGTTTAAGGGTGTATTCGAGAAAATATTTTTCCACCCTCAACAGCTCGAAATTTTCTGAGACATTTTCAGACTCATTTTTAAAAGTAAAAACATGAAAGTTGCTGGGGTGATTTTTGAAGAGTTCTATAAGATGCCGTGTGATTTCATTTTTCGCTCAATTCATTAGAATTTGATTTTTAAGCAATTATTTTCTCAGTATGACCATTTTTTCATCCCCAGATCTCCCGCTTCCGGAAATTTCGGTTCAAAACGCCGATTTTGACAGCATTTTTTACAATATTTTCTGCATTTATCAAAAAATCGAGAAGCACGGCACATTATGTAGTTTCTAAATAAGAGAATTTCTTAGTTTGATGCGTTTGAGAGCAAAAATGAATTCAAAAATGAATCAGAAAATAAGCAGTTTGGATCGGAATACACCCTTAAGGGAGACCAAACTGGTCGCCAAGGGCGGCTAGTACCTCAAATATTCTCCAAACGATATAGGCCCGGGATATTGGCTGGTCAATCAAATGTGGGAATTTTATTATATTCAAACCTCTTGCTTGTGTCTTTTGCAGAGTGAATTGAAGCTATGTCTTGTTGAAAAATATTGTTAAGGCCGCCAATTTTTTTCACAATTGTTCAAAATATGGCGTAAACTTACCTCCTGCGGAGAAAGCAGCCCAAACCATCAGGGAGCCTCCACCTAGTTGACGCGTGGAAAATACGTCCTTTTTTCCGAAGGTTAGCCAATATGAATGAATACCTTCCGGGCCATTCAAATAAAATTTGTTTTACATATGTAAGAATTCCTGACATTTTTATTGCTCTACTTATAGTCCATACTGATGCTGGCGTCTGTATCTGGCTTCCGATTTCCTTTGCTACCATTCTTTTGCTTGCGACTGTGCGAACAATAAAACTTTCGGATCGTTTCGAATATATTCCGACCCTTCTGTAGATTTTGCAGTACCATATGAGTAACTGAATTTTGGACGAAATTAAAAATGAGTCTTTGAACGTTTAATTTTGTCAGCAATTTTTTGAAGTGACTTTCGGCTGTTGTTATTATAAGGTAAAATTTGGCCTCTTTAGAAGTCAGAAAACTTGCTTTGCGACACTTGGCGAAATATCGCCAATATTGGCGACAAAGATAGGTCTCCATAAATGAAGCCAACTTGGAGACAGCTAACTAATTTTTAGAAACTCCCAGTCAGATTCAATATTCACAAAAACTGGCAATCTTCTAGAATCGGGTTCCAGGTATTTTAGCTTCACGTGTTTTAGCAAAATTAGCTGAATACTAAAAGGTAGGAATAGGGAAGCTAACTTTTCTGGTCGGTACAGGCCGGGAGGACTTTTTTTAATGTTAGGCCGTTTTCTTTTTTTCTGCTCGTTAAAACCGGATTCTCGTTAAATCCAAGCTCCCTATAAGCGTGTTCACCTCTAAAATTTCTGACGGCAAAACACCGAACTTCGAAAAGTAGATTTCATGATGAGTAATCCTGTTGTGGCATTTCCCTATAAGTTAAAATGTGATTTTGCGATGACCTCAGACATGTCACCCTTAACAGCCTATGTACTTGTGTCCCAATGCAGGGCTCTTTTGAGACATGATCCGGAGCTACTTGTATAAATAGTATTTCATCTGCTATTTACAACATTCCTTTTATCATTTCCCTATTAAAAACCCGCATCACGGAATTAAAGAGAAAAAAAAAACGGAAATACCCCATAAGATTCATACAATCGAAGGAATTAAAAACATCCCAGGTACAATAACACAACCCGGACTCGACAGGTTGACTCACACTCCGACATCAGTTTCACCCCTGACTCAACCACAGTTACAGTTAAAGAGGAAAAAATAATAAAATATGAAGACAATAGCATTATCACGCAACGTTACATCCAAGAGATCGGCCACTTAGTTGCAAAACTGTTGTTATCTGAAAAATGGTGGCCGCAGGCGATAAAAGAGAGGGTGGGTGGGGGGTGGAGGTGTCTGTTCTGAGTCATTCGTGGTGAAAATTTTCACTCTTCAAACAGGGGTGAGGTAGTAAGATCTTTAGGTCAGTGAACCTCTACGAAAAAGCTTTTATGAAATTTTGTATTTGTTTTATTCGACTGCGAGATTCAGTGATATAAAAAATTATGATATGTGTAGGGACTAGAGGTTCCATCGGGTCGGGTAACTCAATTTTACCCAAACCCGGCCCGACCCGCGATTCGGCTGGTCGGGTTCAGGTTGATGCTAATTTGTTTCGTTGCGGGTCGGTAGGTCAGATTGGCTTTAAATATTTCGGGTTCGGGTTGGTTTCGAGTTGAATTTTGATTCTTTCTGATCGTATTTTGGTTGACCCGATTTTTCAAAAGGAAGTCCTGAGTATTTTTCTAAGGAAAAAAACTATATAGTTGAATACTAATGAGTTCATGTAATGAGTAACATGTTCAGTTTGTAATTCATATTAGAGATATAATTGTAGGCTACTTTTCCACAATTGTATTAAAGTATGGATTAATTCGGGCTCGACTCGGGTTTCGGGGTTGACGATTTTTTCTTTTCTTTTTTTTTGGAGGGTGGGGGAGGGGGGGGGGGGGGTCGGGTCGGCAACGCCTGGAAAAGTTAAATTTTTGGTTTCGGTCTGGTACAACTCGATTCGTGGAATATTCTAGTTGGGACCTCAGAATTCGATGCTTACTCTAGGAATGCTCAATTGACCAGAAATACATGTCGACGTTTCTTCTTATTTCCTTTTTTCTTTGGTCGCATATTAAATTTATTGATATAAAATTCTCGACATATCTCCAAACACAAAAGGAAAAAGAAGGGGGAAAGTATATAGTATATATCTCTTTATGCACAAAAACTTTGGTGTCGCGAAAATATGAAGAAGTTTTTCTTAAAAATTTCTTCATGTTTTTAAAGCGCCATATCTATCGAAAGTTGTAAGTAGATGGAATATTCTTGTCGTCGAACTTTATGTTTAAGGATTGTTTTAAGGCTGTTCTTAAAACGGTCTATTTTCCGATATTTTCACGAAGTCCTTTTTTTTATTCGCACTTTTATGCAATTTGCGGATATCCCAATTCATGTTTATGAATGTGACAAGAACATTGGCTTTTTATTAAGAAAGGGGCGAAATGTTGAATAACCTATTTATATATTAGGAAATGATTTCCACTTTGTATACTTCGATCCCAAAGGTAAACATAAAGAAAAGAAAACGGACATCTGACTTGATTTACAGCACAAACTTTGGCAACATTTTCTGAAAGATGCTTAACATTCGCAAGAAAAGATGTGTAATTTTTGAAAGAAATTGTACAAAGTACGATATTCTCATTTTTTGTTTCATAAATAAAGCTGTTCTCAAATCCAAAGGTGTTATTTTCTGACACATTTCTGAATTTATTTTTGTCTAGACGGTTAAAGTGACTTTCTGTTGAAATTGGCAGATATTCTGGTAGAGACTAATATGTGATTAAATGGTGTTTTCCATTTTTTTGGCACAAGCAGAAGATCTTTCAGGAAATACTGTCAAAATGGTCGTTTTGAACCAAATTTCCGGGGTAGGAACAAAACCGCGGTTGTCACGTGACAACAATCACGTATAAATCGATAAGTAATTTATTTATCAAAAAAGAGAAAGCACCATTCAATTTCAAATCGCTTCAAAAGTTAGGCCTGCAAGTGCTATGCTTTTGCGGTTAAAAATGAGTCCGTGAATGTTCAGAAAGTTTCACGTTGTTGAGCGGGGAAAAATATATTTTGAGAAGTTGTCGGACAGCCAGAAACATAACATATCAATATCAAAGAAGAACATACATCTGTGCATGCAATATGACACCTATTTTTAAAACAATCATTTTAAAAATTGAGAATAATAATTTTCGTTGCATATTACAGGTCGAATATGAAATTTTCCATTCGGACAGTTTATTTATACCCTAGTAAGGGATATTTCTACTCGCCGGTCACTCATAAATTGACTAGTCGGTGTGCCTCTCTCCTATTGGTTACTGAACTTTACAGTTTTATCCTTTCAGATTTATTCAGCTATATTTTACAGTTGTAATTTGTTTGGTCGGGTGACTCTACTGCCATTGTCTAATGAACTTTAGAGTCGAATCCTTTCAGTTTTCTGTAGCATTTATTGACTGTTTGCAATTTTTATTACTTTTAATGATCTTTATATTGCATGTTGTCGGATTTGGGACTTTCTTATGGGGAGCAGTGATCTGTTTACTTTTCTGTGTTTTGCCCTTATTTCTGCCAGTTTCTCTGGATTTTATGAACTTTAATGTTATACAACTCATCAATTCTTACTGTAGGTGAGGGGTAGAATTTTTTTCCTCCTGGATAATAAGAAATATAAGTTTCATTTATCTACGAATGAAAATTTGTGAATGCTTAAAAGAGTAGCGAGTAGTTAATTACAACGTTAACTCTTTCATCGCGGCAATGGCGCGCCTTTGTCACACCCTCTGCGCTAAGAGCCTGAGCCACTCCTCGCAGCGCTAAAATTGAAACAAAACACAAATTCATTTAAAACTTGTTTATTTTACTTTGAAAAATAATAATCAATAACATTTCTCCCTCTAATGATTTATTTGTCCTTACAAACATAAAAAAAAATAATAAAATGTCGTCTCCGTTTGGGAATATCAATTCGCACCAGAAAATTCTGCCCGGTAATTATTAGACATTAGATATCGGAATCAATGTCTAATAATTAAATGACAGAATTTTCCGGTACGAATTGATTTTCTTTGATTAATAGCTAATATTCCTGGAAGACGAGTTATCTTGTCCCTAGCGATGAAAGTGTTAAAGGATTTTAAAAGCAAATAAGTTAGATTTCATATTTAAGATCTTACCTTTAAAAAAAATATTGTATACATTGCCATGATCACACACAAGGACAAATTTATAAATAAACGCAGCTTACTTCGTTATCGCAAATTAACATTCCACGTTCCACACTTTAAAATTACAGGGTAAGTATACCGCTATACACCTTCAAATCCTTAAAATTATTGTAATACCACGTTTCTCTTGCTTATTTAAAGCAAAACCAAGATCACGTTTTAGCATATCAAACCCAAAGTCTTGTGGAACTTCCATCTTACACGCGAAAAAGAGATTCGTTAAATAGAGAAAAAAAATCTTTAGAACACTTTATTACTGTTCTTATCAATTTATCTGAGCACAATGCTACAAAACAATCATAATCGGCAATTAAATTGAAGATAAAAAAAAAAAAAAATCGCTTCAATAAAAAGACCAACCTCGCGAAATACACATATGTAATTTTCTTCTTCTATAGTATGTAATCCTCACTTTTTTTTTTCCTGTCGCTTTTTGTTCAAGGCCTCTTGGCAACACCTAAGTCAAATGCTGAATTGAATTGTGAAACGCGTATGAAGAGATAAAATGAATCTCATTAGATGAGAAGGAAAAAAAGCTCATTGCCACCGTGAATTTAATTACTTTTAATAATGCATTAAGATTCGTCTAGAAAAAAAATTTTCAGCATGTCGTGCATTTCTGTTCCGGGTATTTTTAAGAGACTTTCAGAAAAAAAATTACCGATTTAATCTGTGTACTACTTCGTGTATGTACTTTAACATTTATATATTTGTTCACTTTTATTACATTTTTTTATGATAATTGTTTGGTGTGTGTGTGTGTGGGGGGGGGGGGGAATTTCATTTTCACAACGGTCCGTATGTGCAGTCGTGGAAAAAAATAAGTAAATATCCTCTTAACTCTGCAACAAATTATTATAGAAGAAAGTTACTGTACCAAACGATTGGAAATAAAATCTACTTTAAAAGAATGTAGATAAAATTTGCTTAGGCGGCCATCTACATATCAAAACAAACCCAAACTTTGTTTTTTTGTTCAATAGCAATATCCAAGTTTGACACCATAAATAAATTTTACTCCCTTCATTTAGCCTAAATAAATAGCGAAATTTTCATGAAATTAGTGCGATTAGTTTCAGAGAAATTAATTATTTAAAAATAAGTATCTTTTAGGGGCGGTATCCAAATTAACGGTCGGTACTCGATTGTTGAAATGCTTACAGAATGACATATTATTCTATTAATGTATTATTTCTTGCCAATTTCACTCATTAAATATGTTTCGATTATTGCCAGCTCAAATGGTTCAATAAAATGAATAAAATATACTTTGTCTATCTGTTTTTTATCTTCTGTTTAAAGAAGTCTGTCTAACGAGTATTATGTAAGGGTGACTCCTTAAAAGCAAAATATGTATCTGGAAGGCCCTGTGTGACCAGAAAACAAGATGATAGAAGGATCCATAAATTGGCATCTACACAAATAATGATTGCTAACCATATTAAAAGTGATTCAGGACTTCCTTATATGTCAACGGATATGATTTGTAGATGAATGAAAATGAAAAATCAGCCAGCTTTGAAAATTCACTACAAATTGACGATAGTGCAGTGGGCTCGCAAATATGTTTCATATGGACCCCAGTAGGGTATTGTGATATTCAGTGAGAAAAAAAAAGTCAAAACTGGATGGTCCAGATGGGTGGGCATACTATTGGCATGATCTGCGTGAAGAGCCTCAGACTTTCTTTACTCAACAAGGAGGTATCTTTTTAATGATTTGGCTTTCATTTTGCTTTAAGGCTGTTCTCAAATCGAAAAGGGCAACTTTCTGACATAAGTTTTAATTTATTTTTGTTCGAAAATGCATGAAAGTAGTTGAGGTTGTTGTTCAGAAACTATGTCATTGAGCTGTTTTTTCCATTTTTTTGCAAACGCAATAGATCTTTCAGAAAATAGTGTCAAAGTAGGCGTTTTGAACCGAATTTCCGCACAAAGGAAGAAAGTGCACTCAAGAACGGGCGAAAAACGTGTTTGTCACGTGATCAAAATGGCTTATAACTCAGTAGGTAATTGATTGATCAAAAAATGGAAAAAACAGTTCAATTCTAAATCGCTTCCATGGCTAGGCTTTCCAATTTTATACCTTTCCGTTAAAAAATGAAGATATAAAATTGGAAAGCCTGGCCATGGAAGCGATTTGGAATTGAACTGTGTTTTCCATTTTTTGTTCAATAAATATTGAGTTATAAGCGATTTTGATCACGTCACAAACACGTTTTTCACCCGCTGTTGAGTGCTCGTTCTTCCTTCGCGCGGAAATTCGGTTCAAATCACCCACTTTGACACTACTTTCTGAAAGATCTATTACGTTTGCAAAAAAGGGGAGAAAACAGCTCGATTACATAGTTTCGGAACAACAACAACTGCTAGTTTCATGCATTTTCGAACAAAAATAAATTAACTTATGTCAGAAAGTTGCCCTTTTGGATTTGAGAACAGCTTTAATACTCTTGCATCTCTGGGTTCCTCAATGGTCACCAAACAACGCAAGACTACACACATACATTGGAGAACAATTTACAGGCATTTGGTGAACTTTTAGTCGGTGCAAAGTATGTATTTCAGCAGGATAACAAACCCATATAAGTAAGCGTCCTATCTTAAATGGGAGAGGTAACCGCAAGATTAAAGGCGAGGTCACATCAATCAAGGTCGCACGCCACGTAGCGGACGGGGTGAACTACAGAAAGATGCCTAATAGTTTTCTTCTTTATGGCTAATTTATTAATTGCACATCTATGAATTAACTGCGCAAGTGCAAACGTCGTGTTTTCATTTGTTTGTAGCATTTATATTCTGACAGTAATAGAATATGCTATTAATTTTTATTCGTGTTTTTTGACTTATTTATTATAGTTAATGATTTAAATAAAAGCAGTTATTTTAAGAACTAATATTATTTGTTAAAATGGCAAAATGTTGGCCATCGAATAACTGTAGTTTTTGAAATTGTAAGAAAATTCTTTTTCTTATAGAATTCATATCTGTCCTTTACCAAAGAATAAAACAAGTTAGTTACGTATTTTAACTTTAATTTATTAAAAAAGATAAAATATATATTTTAATATATATTACCAAATGTTTTTGGTTTAAATACGTTCGATTTTATTTTCTTTTAATGAAATGAAAAATGACTCATAGAGATTTCCTGTTAAAAATTCAATTACGAATTTCAGGTTGTTACTTACTCACAGAAGATGAATCTTGTTTGCCAGATTTATAGCAAAATATTTTTGTTACAGCTTGTTCTGATAAAAATATGTGTATTTAAAAAAAAAAGTCGCAATGTCATTTTAGTTTAAGGGTAAAAGGCAGTAATGCTTCCGTAGCATTAGTGCTTTTCTCCCGAAATTAAAATGATATTGCGACTATTTTTTTTTAATGTACATAATTTTATCAAAACAAGCTGTAATAAAAATATTTTGCAATAAATCTGGTAAACAAGATTTATCTTCCATAAGTGAGTAAAGGTTCAGAAAATATGCGCAAGAGATGCGCAGATAGTAGATATTCTGTCATATATGACGTCATACTGAAAACCCGCGTATTTGCATTATTCACCCCGTCCACCAGACGACGCAGCTGTGTCAATATACTCCAGATTCCAGTATTGACATTGCACGCTTACATATATCGCTTTGGCAGGATAATGCCTACATTCATTATGCACACAAAACAAGAACTTGCCTTAAGGGTGTATTCCGATCCAAACTGCTTATTTCCTGATTCATTTTTAAATTATTTTTTGCTCTCAAACATATCAAACTGGGGAAATTCTCTCATTTAGAAACTGCTTAATGTGCCGTGCTTCTCGATTTTTTGATAAATGCAGAAAATATTGTAAAAAATGCTATCAAATTTGGGGTTTTGAACCGAATTTTCCGAAGCGGGAGATCTGGGAGTGAAAAAAATGGTCATACTGAGAAAATAATTGTTTAAAACTCAAATTCTAATTAATTGAGCGAAAAATGAAATTACATGGCCTCTTATACATCTCTTCAAAAATCACCTCAGCAAGTTTCATGTTTTTACTTTTAAAAATGAGTCTGAAAACGTCTCAGAAAATTTTGAGCTGTTGAGGGTGGAAAAATATTTTTTCGAATACACCCTTAACTCTCAAAATATTACTTTTCGCGACAGGCCGGCGTGTAGATCTGATCTGGATCCAATCGAAAACCTTTGTGGCATCATCTCTTGTAAGGTTTACACAAATTTTTGACAATACTCTTCTTTTAAGGAACTTCGAGCTGGTGTTGAACATGTTTGGTATGAAATAGATCCCCAAGTGATGCAAGATTTAGTTTCTTCCATGAAAAGTCACATTTTTGCACTAATTGCAGGCAATGTGAGTGTAATTCAATTTTAATTTATGGTTATTTTTCTGTAAATATACACGTTGTCTATAGTTTTGCCGCAATGTTATTATTTTTTTTTTTTTGTCATTATATATTATGTGGAGTATATAATTTAAAATTTATTGTTTGTGATTAAAGGATAAGTAACATGTAATATATGGCAGTTGAGTTACAATTCGTACAGAAGCGTAATCTCAGTACAGAAGCATAATCGATCATTGCCTAAACTTTTGTTGCGCACTATACACATACTTTACTGATTTAAGGGTGTATTCTAATCCAAACTGCTTATTTTCAGATTAATTTTTAAGTTCATTTTTACTTTCAAACTGGAAAATTCTCTTATTTAGAAACTAGATACTGTGCCGTGCTTTTCGATTTTTTGATAAATGTAGAAAATATTGTAAAAAATGCTGTCAAAGTTGGCGTTTTGAACCGAATCTCCCGAAGCGGGAGATCTGGGAAAGAAAAAAAAAATGGTCATACCGAGAAAATAATTGTTTAAAAATCAAATTCTAATTAATTCAGCGAAAAATGAAATCACATGGCCTCTTAATCCCTTGGAGACGAACGGCACGTATACGTGCCGCATGAAACCCTCAGAATCCTTGTTTTTACTCACCAGTAAAATTTTACTGTAAAATTTGCCTTTATTTAATCAGCGCATTTTCTCGATTCAAGAAGACACAAATTTCTGTTTTTAAAAAACGGTGACAAATGATTAAAAATTTCGTAAAAGGCTCCCGTCCCGAAGGGGTTAAACATATCCTCAAAAATCACCTCAGCAAGTTCCATGTCTTTACTTTTAAAAATGAGTCTGAAAATCTCTCAGAAAATTTCGAGCTCTTGAGGGTGGAAAAATATTTTTTGGAATACACCCTTAAATGAATAGAATAAGTTAATAAAATATCCCTATTATATATGTGAAAAAGCTTTACATCAAATAACACTTTAAAGAAATACTTATTATTTAAACTTATTTAATAGTAGGTTTTTGTTACATAATGCATTCAACAAAAATATTGTCTTTTTGGATTTACCCCCTGAACAGGGATAAGCAGACCTTCTTATAAACAAAGCAGGTGGACATAACTCTTCCCCATTTTTTGCTAGTAAACATAACAAATACTTCGAACCTGGCTTCTCTAGCAACGAATTACATGCGCTCATGGCAGAAGAATGGGAATGGCGAATGTTGGAATATTCCATATTTTGGGATGAAATGAATTTATAATCATTTAATGCTCTTAATATTCATTTTGTATTTTCATAAAAATGGACTAAATATAAACATACTAAAACAAATATAAACAAATAAAAACATACTAAATAAACATACTAACCTACTGAACAACTAAATATCAACAAATAAAAAATATACTAAAACAAGTTGAAAATTGCTCTTCAAACGTGGCAAATGAGATGCGTCCGTACTATAACTAGTTTTATAAATATTTTTTGCACCCCATATTGTACTGAATGTATATTTTTTTGCACTTCATAAGTGCATAGTCTGTAACATCATTAAAATGCACTTGCGTCGACTATAGGTGCTTCGTATTTATATAATTACGAACGCACCTAAAAATGATAACAGACTATATTGATGTAAAGAAAAAGTTAAAAGAAATTTTGTTTGGATTAAAAATGATAACGATATCCAGGGGTCGTACGCTTATAGGATTTTTTCAGGACAAATATAGGTAACTATTTGTTTATAGGTTAAACGCGCGAAATTTCGCCTTATTTAAGGAGAGATTTTTTCATAACAAAATACTGGTACCGAAGAATTTCCCGGTCGTGAAATTTCAGGACAAGTACGACTCCTGGATATCAAAAGACAAATCCCCTCTCTCTTAGAGATATCTTACGATATCAAGTGTCAGACCTTCCGTCTCGCCGCTAATGTGATAATGTTAGAGCCCTAATACCAAAGAGCAATTTCGAAAAATTCAGATTTTTTCATTAGATATCCATACAGAATGAAGGTCTTTCGATCCAATATATTAGTAACACGGAGAAAGGAAACTAGATATCTGAGTCATAGGCAGCATTAACGACAAATGAACCTGTCTTGAAAATTAACACTTTCTATTTCCTCCATAAACCTTCATATAATAATTACTTTTTTTTTCCCCAACGATACACAATGATTGTTCTTTTGAAGGCTTCCAATTCGACGAATTCGAAACAGAACTCGAGGTCTATTATTTTAGTCCAGCGTGACCGTCGCCACCCACCAATGAAAGAAAATAATTGTAGAGCACAAAGATTATCCAACGAAAAAAGCAAATCGGAAAGAAAAGCAACGGACTTGAGCAATAACGTTCATAGAACACAACACTCCTTTTCTTCCAAATTCTAAGAATTAAAAAGGGATGAAAAGTGTAGAAGGAGGATCTTGAGACCCTTTTACGCAATTTACGAATCGGAAGAGATCCTGCATTTTCCTAGAAATTTGCTGAATTGGACCGCCTAAAAGATTTCATGAAACTGGCAACTCTGTTCGTCGGACTTATTGATGCCATTCAGATACTTTTACCATCTGCTGAAAGAAAATGAAGTCCAATACAAATTATGCTTCTGGGCTCCTATATAAATTCCATGAATATACTGCATGTGAAATCCTGTCTTTCCCAGAAATTTGATGAATTGGACTGTCTAAAAGATTTCATGAAACTGACAACTCTGTTAGTCGGACATGTTGATGCCAACGTATACTTTTACCATCAGGCCCGCTGAGAGAAATAGAGGCCAGGTACAAATTATAATTCTACGCTCCTATATCTAAATCCCATGAATACACTGCACATGAAATCCTGTCTTTATTAGAAATTTGATCAATTGGACTGCCTAAAAGATTTCACGAAACTGGCCTCTGTTCGTCGGACATATTGATGCCAATCAGATATTTTTACCATCAGGGCCGCTGGGAGAAATAGTGGTCGGTACAAATTATATTTCTGGTCACCCATCTAAATCACATGAAAATATATTGTATATGAAACCTTTTTGTAGATGTCATAGTTCCGTTTTCTTTTCTCCTTGTTAATCCGATGAGTGGTCTAAAAGTCCCTCGGCTGTTCTCAAATCCAAAATAGACTATATTCTCAAATCCAAATTGAATATTTTCTGACAAATTCTCAAACGCATTGGACTTGGGAGGCGCTCTTATTCAGAAACTACGTAATCCAAAAGTCCCCCCCCCCCCCCCACACACACCTTTTTTTAGGGGGGGGGGGCTGGAGTTCTTTTATAAAATGTTGTCAAAGTTAGATTTTTGACCCAAATTTGAAGATGCGACAGGGCTGCAAAGCAAAGAAAACTGACATCCTGAGAGAAATAGTTAAAACTCATTTTGTATTTCTTTTATCGAATAATGGAAAAGAAAATTGTTCGATTCAATTTAATTTAACAATCATGCCTGCAAGTAGTGTTGCCAGGTCCAGTGTTCCTAAAAGTGGGACAACGGTTTCTAAATCGGGACATAAAATACAGTAAATTGTATTAAAATGGAACTTGTCTATAGTGGAATCCTGTCTCAAATGGGTTCTCAAATCCAAAAGGGCAACTTTCTGACATAAGTTTTAATTTATTTTTGTTCGAAAATGCATGAAACTAGCTGGTGTTGTTGTTCAGAAACTAGTTAATTGAGCTGTTTTTTCCATTTTTTGCAAACGCAATAGATCTTTCAGAAAATAGCGACAAAGTGGGCGTTTTGAACCGAATTTCCACGCGAAGGAAGAAAGAGTACTCAAGAGCGGGCGATAAACGTGTTTATTACGTGATCCAAATCGCTTCTAACTCAATAGGTAATTGATTTATCAAAAAATGGAAAAACAGTTCAATTCCAAATCGCTTCCATGGCCAGGCTTTCCAATTTTATACATTTCGTTTAAAAAATCAATTTGTAAATGTGTCAAAACGTTTTGCGCTTGTTGAGCAGAGCAGTTAAGAACAGCCTAAAACGTAAAATGTTTATAATACCATACAATTCTACCTCTTAAGATGGAATCCTGTTTAAGACGGAATTTTTATTTGGTTTTTTGCGATTTCTTCTTAGCATGTTTTACTATACTAAATAAACACAACAATCTTATACAGTAAAACCTGTAAAAGTGGAATCCCTGGGACAGTAAAAGTTTTACTTTTAAGCAGAATTCCGTAAAAAACAATCCTGTTTTCACAAGGTTTACTAGTCAAAATACAGTAAAACCTGTAAAAACAGAATCGCTATGAACAACAACAACAACAAAAAAATCCGTTTCAAACAGGTTTCCATCTAGGCTGATAAATTTGTAATATATTCCTTTCAAAAGGACTCTAAAATTTTTCTGCTATATATAAACAAGTTATGTCTTCACGGGTTTTACTGCAAAGTTTCAATCGATGCAGAATAACAAATAACATGGTACGAAAAGAAATTTAAAAGATTTTGTACATCATGAAAAATCAGTACTTTTGGCGTCCGGTGGAGTGGTTATGCGGTACATGTCTTGAAGGTCCTGAAAAGCGGGATGTCCAGCGCACCTGGCAACACTACCTGCAAGTGTTATGCTTTTTTTTTTTTTTTTTTTTTTTTTTTTTTTAATGAGTCAGAAAGTTTCGTATTGTTGAGCGTTAAAAATTATATTTTGAGGACCGCTTTACGAAATAAAATCTCAATAATTTTAAAAGACAGTAGCTAGATGTTAGATGTTCGATTTTTTTAGGGCAAAAAAATACTGACAGAATAGCTCCATTTGTTACGGACTCTTCATTGCCCCAAAAGCTGCCGCTATTTAATTCATAATATAAGAGAAATCACAGCAGAAATCTTTTTCCGATTCTCTGCAGAGTATCTTGCTACATCTGACAGCTATTCCCACTTAATAATGACATCCATCAAACTGAATATTTGTGATCTTAGTTACAATTTAAACAGCTCTGCACTGCTAGCTAAACTGTCTATACAACTAAAATGCCACTTGTTACGAAATTTAGTTATTCTAGCAATAAATTTTCGTTATTAAGAAAAATACCATATCTTTCAGCACATTTCTGTGAAAACAGCATAGTTCTAATATCTATACTTTTGTGATATTGATTTTTTTTTGTATGTGTGCGTGTGTGTGTGTGTGACTTTTGGATTATCCGGTACATTATGAAACGTTTTGTGCTGGTTTGAACCAACGTTTGGTGCTGCAGCCGAAATCTAATTCAACATTTGCAGCTATGATTCAACAGGATCTCCAAATGTTGGAAGGAGGTTTCAGAATTGACCACAACCATATAGTAGATCAAGTCCATTTTGAAAAAAAAAAAAAGAGATAGTCCATTTAGAAGGTGCATAAAATCTGTTTTATCCACTCCCACAGTAAACCAAGTCTGTAAACAGATGTCACACATGAGAAAGTATGTGAAAACAGACTTAGTTCATGGTGGGAGTGAATAAAACAGATTTTATGAACCTTCTAAATGGACCATTTCTTTCTTTCTTTTTTTTTTTTTTTTTCAAAATGGACTTGGTCTACTATATGGTTGTGACCCCTCAATTTATAACTGTCGAAATTTGCAGCACTAAAAGTGTATTCAAAACAGCACAATATTTTTAGCAGAGTACTTCCAACACTCGATTCCACGGGTGTCAAGTGCCGTCGGGAATACAGTAGAATCTCTTTTATCCGAAACTCTTTTAACCGAAACTCTCGGTTAAGGGTGTTCTCAAAGCGAAAAGGGCACCTTTCTGACATAAGTTTTAATTTATTTTTGTTCGAAAATGCATGAAACTAGCTGTTGTTGTTGTTCAGAAACTATATAATTGAGCTGTTTTTTCCATTTTTTTGCAAACGCAATAGATCTTTAAGAAAATAATGTCAAAGTAGGCGTTTTGAACCGAATTTCCGCGCAAAGAGAGAAAGGGCACTCAAGAGCGGGCGAAAAACGGGTTGGTCACGTGATCGAATTAGCTTATAACTCAATAGGTAATTGATTGATCAAAAAATGGAAAAAACAGCTAACAGCTCCATTCCAAATCTCTTCCATGGCCAGGCTTTCCAATTTTATATCTTTCCGTTAAAAAATAAATTTGTAAATATGTCAGAACGTTTTTAGCTTGTTGAGCAGAGTAGTTAAGAACAGCCTTAACCGAAATCCATTTTTAAAGCTTTTTATTTTTCTACTATCACATTCCTTGTGTGCAAAATTCATTTTGAAAGCTCCCTTTTTTAAACACCATATTCCCTTTCCTTGTGTGCAAGAGGTGCTTTCCTAACAACGAGTACATGTAAATATTTTCGATCCCCTTTCTTAGAGTTCCTTTCCATTTAACTTGAGCTCCCGTAAGCTGCGGAATGGAACGAAGAAAACGAACAAATTAGCAATTCTGAAGCTTTTGAATGTTTTGCAAAAGGTTTACCATGGCTGGAGCAGTAGAAAGATTGTGATACTGCACTGGTGAACTAATAATATTAAAAAACTCCGCGATAGAGCTTCAAAGCAAAGGGAATCGAAACTGCGACAAACAAAACATTTTCTCAAACCCTTGTGATATATGTAAAAGGTACATAATTTCAAAATTAAAATTCAGATAATTTATTCTTGTTTCTATTTTGCTATTCCTTTATTTTTATTAAACACTTGTTACCATAATAAGAAGTATTGCATATATTTCTCCTTAATCTTAAAATTGAAGTATTCTCGATTATCCGAAAATTTCGATTTTCCGAAAGAGGGTCAGTCCCAATTTCTTCGGATAATCGAGGTTCTACTGTATTTTCATTCAGGAGCGAAAAAAATCGAGCGCCGAGTTCTTTTTTCCAACGAAACATCCACAATAAGAGTCGATTACAACCGATGACCACCTTTTCTTGAATGTCAATTCGGAAAATCAGTTTGAATTCCTAATTTTCACAGCTTTTTCGAAAGTATTATTTTCTTTGAAAAAGGCCGTTCTCAGATTTTAAAAATTTTCAGATGAAAATGGTGAATGTGTGTCTTTAGTTCTAGAACTTAAGTACAGTCGTGGAAAAAAAAAAGTAAATACCCCCTACTAACTCTTCAACAAATCATCATAGAAGAAAGTTACTGGTACCGAACGATTGGAAATAAAGTCTACTTTTAAATGATGTATATAAAATTTTCTTAGGGGTCATCTACATACTAAAACGAATCCTAACTTCATTTTTTTCAATGGCAATACCCAATTTTAACGAGATATTTCAAATCTTCGGTTCAAACTATGCCTAGACACCAAATTTCAAGTCATTTGAATGATAAGTTTTTGAATTATAAACATTCAAAATTTAGTGCTTCTAATGTTAAATAATTTTTTCATATTTTTATTTATATCTCCCGAAATTATGCTCCTAATGTTCTAATTTTTTTTCTGGTAATAATACTAATATACCCAAACATAAATAAGCTGAATTTGCAATTTTTATAATTTTATGATATGAATTATGAAATTAATATTCGAAAAAATTATGAATTGCAACCCACAATTTTTTTGATGGATTTAGATTTATTAAGTCCTGCTTTATGGATTTCACATTTTTCTATTCACATTGCTATTCACATTTTTCTTCCAAGTAGTTTTCAAATTATGCTTAAAAAACGGCAAAATGATGGTTTAAGGGGCCGTCTATGATGGAAGTGAGTAGACATTTTGAAATTTATTCTGCCGTACTGTAATCTAACACGCTTCATTGACTCCTTGAGTGGCGCTTAAGGTGCCTTGATCAAGGAAGGGGCTCTCTCGGTTAACAATCCAGTACGGAGCTTCAATTTGGATACAGCCCTTAAAATACGCTCGTTTTAAAATAATTAATTTCTCGGAAACTTATGGTACGAATTGCATAAAAATAACATGTAACATGCGGAGAACGCATGTGTTTTAGGGTTATGTTGCTGGTGAAATACCAAATTGTCAGTCCCAAGTACCACGCAAGTATTGTAACAATTTGGAAAGAAACCCAAAGTGGTTTTGGCTTTCTACGGGAAGTAATATAAGATATTTCTGTGGCTGTCATTTGCACTTTGTCCTGCTGTGGATTGTCTTCGTTCAATAACTTTAGCAAAGAATAGCTGCTAGCTGATTATAGCTGATTAGTCTGCTATTGCAATCCAATATACATAGATTCTTTTTTTCTTGAGGTTGTAGGTTTTGTCTAAATATCTCTAAAAGTTTTAAAAAAGGTTATTTGTAGCATTATCGAGATAGAACGAAACGAAATACTTTTACTTCTTAGTGTTTCAAGACGGAAAGACCCATCTTACTTTCAAAGTGGAGGTTTTTTTTTTTTTTTTTTTTTTCCCTGATGAGAAACAAAATGGCGAAGACTGTTTAACTTGTATTCTTGAAGATCTGTTGGGCTTCCAAGTAAGCTAAACTGTAACCTTCGGTCGGTCATACGAGGTATTCGAAAATTACGAGGTGTTCGTAAAAGCAATTGGACTGTAATTATGCAGCAAATAAAGGCGAACAGTGGTTGATGGGCTCGGCCGAGCAGATAATGTGATGTGCAAACTGTCAAAAAAATGATGGAAAACTTTCGAAGTCTAGACAGATTGTCTAGAGGAAAAAGTTATATAACAGAAAATCTCAAAGGTGATATGCAAAATAGGCCAGTTTATAAGTATTCTATTACCTATTGAAGAATATCCATATATGACTAGCAGATATTCTTCTGTCTCTCTATAATTAATGTCGAATAACGTTTGATGCTATTGTTAAATGAAGTTTTTAGAATAAGTTTGCAATTTCACTGAACAACTTTGTTGCACTGTCTGTTTGGAAGCCTCCATAACAGATTTTTTTTTTTTTTTTTTTTTTTTTTTTTTTTTTTTTTTTATTGTTGTATGAACAAGAAACAAAAGTAAATAGAAGTATATAACATTTATGAACAACTTGCATAAAAATAAATAATTCTTTTTTTGTTGTTGTTTTGCATAAATTCTGCAATATATAGGTAAAATGATGAGAAACTAATTTTATATTAAACTGTTCTTTGTTTATTCTTTTATCTATGAGAGCTCGGTGGAATGTCTTGCGTGTTCTTTTGGAAGTCTTGCGTATTCTTTTAGAAGTGTCGCATATTTTGCATAGAATAGCTTGCATATTCTGTCAAAAGTATTGACCTTTTTATAATTTTGAAGTACATTTGTGCAAAAATATTTTAAGATTGTATTGCCTGGGGAAAAACTTTCGAAAAGAAGACTAGATTTGAGAAAATATTTTGTTCTATTTAGATTAGTTTTCTTTTAATATTCAACGTAATGCTTCCATTATTTTAGGGCATAAATTTATACGATTTTTTATTTCATGACTCGAAAATGATTTCAAAATACTTACTTAGAAACGCTTTCTGTGAAATATTGATTGTATAGGAGAATTAAATCTTTAGAATTCCGTTAGAATAATCCTTAGAATAATCGTTGGAACATCGGAAAATATCAAGCAAATATTCGAAAAATAATATTGTGTTTGGATCTAAAAAGTATGGATCGATCAAAACAGGTTTTTAATACCGAAATTGAAACCGAAACCGAATTTCGGTAATCTTCCTATTTTCGGCCAAAAACGAAAAAGAACACGGCAATTTTCAAAAAAGAAAATTTAAGTAATTAACACATACATAAATATACATAATTTTAAATTAATTATACGTCTAATTATACGTGTGGTCCAAGTTTTGGCGCTCTGTGTCTCTGCCCTCTGACCAAAACTTTTTATTTTCATATAAAATAACATGAAATTAATTCATCAACGACACAAAATGACATTCTTTATACGAATTTCATCTAATTAAAAGTGTTTTAGGTATACATGCTTCGATTTATCTTTTATAATGATTTTTGTATAAATGACCTTCATCTACTTTACTACCCTTTTTCTTAGACAGCATTCGAAACACTTCTGCGGTTTCAAACTAAAAATAATCTGTTACTGTTAAGTCTGCAGCATTTAATGAGCACGTGAAAAACGTCTTCAAAGTTTAGTCATATAGGCATTGCTTGCTTTATAGTTTTTACCCGCGTCTTGAGTCAGTCATGACTGATAATTATAAACAGTGAAGTTCATAGCAATAAATAAAGAGCCGATACAGCTCAAATCAATGAATAATGTTGAAAATTTCCGAAGGAAGAAACGAGATTTTTGGAATACAGATAGTATCGGTCGAGTTTTGTCCCGGCCGAATTTATGGCCGCATTTTTGCCGAAACTCACATTTTTGTCGAAAACGAAACCGAATTTTTGGTCGATCTCTAGCAAAAAGTATAACGAGTTTAGATTTGAGAACCCAGAGCTTGCCTATAGAAACTTTATCAACTGCATGGTAATCTTGCGGGTTATTTTTATTCTTCAAACCTTGGTTATAAAGTTTCTGGTAGAAAGAAGCACAAGTAAGCTCTTTGTTTTTAGTCTCTTGCAACCTAAATAAGAAACTCAAGTAAAGAAAAGTTAATTTACAAATATAGATCCACTCAACTCAGCTCCCATTCTCGAGGTTGTTAATCACTTGTAATTATCGTTGTTACTTTTGAGTGATAACTGTTTTTGTGACTGTATGTTATGTTGTATTCCGATGAATGACATCAGTTCGGCCTACGCGAATCTAGCGATTTCAAGATAGTCAAAGGGACGTCGAATTCAATACTCGTCCGTATTTTAATTGCAAGTCCTCTCAAGGTATAAGAGTTTTTTTTCCGAAGTGAATCGACGCCTACCAGACTGGCGACAATTCTTTCCAATGTAGAACTGACCAGAACAATTACACCAGTCTGCCTTTTTAAACTTTTTGTGAGATGATTTCTTATGATCAAGTTTCCCTGAATCAATTTTTGATGCTGATTCCGGAAATGATTTCCATTTTTACTTTCTTCTATCTTCAATAGAAGAAAGTATTGTAATCGAAATTTTTTTCGACTTCCGGTTTTCAACGGATTTGCATGTTTTAGGGGTCAGAGATCCCCCAAAAACATGTTTATAGAAAATGTCTGTCTGTCCGTGCGTCCGTGTGGCCGTCGCCATTGTACTATCAAAAAGTGTATGAAGTTATGCATAGAATTGAACCAAATTTTTATTTTAAGTTCTTGGCTATGGCAAGCAGGTATTTGGAAAAAATTCACCGGTAGGGGGTGCTGTAATTGCTATTTGTGTGCCATTTTGAATATTGTACCATCTAAAAGTGTATGAAGTTATGCATAGAATTGAGCCAAATTTTTTGTGTTTCTCTTTGGTCATGGCTTGAAGGTCCTCCCTGAATTTGGAAAAATTCCGCTGGAAGGGGGCGCTATAATTACGATGTCTGTACCATTTTCTTTATTGTACAATCGAAAAGTGTATAAATTTAGGCATACAATTGAACCAAATTTTTTGTGCATGTTTTTGGCTTTGGCCAACAGGTCCTCCTTGAATTTGGAAACATCGCGCGGTAAAGGGGCTCTGTGATAGGGGGCCGTTCAAATATTACGTAAGCACCTAAGGGGGGGAGGGGGTTAGCGATTTGCTTATTTTTGCTGACAAGGGGGGAGGGGGGTTTGAATGATGCTTACGTAAGACATTTTCAGAATCTCTAACTTGTAAAAAAAAAAAAATTATAAAATTTCAAATTGAAAGAAAGAAACAGCAAAAGAATATAAACTTGAAGTTCTGATGTCAGCTATTTTGACCGCACAAGGAAAACATAAACGATCTCTTTTATCTAGAGGTGACTGTTCATGTTTGATGCATGAGGGCTTATTATCTCTGAGAACTTACTACTATTTCTAATTGTGAGAATAGAATATAATAGAATAGAGTGGACCGGTGCGATATGATGTATTGTGACAATATGAGTTTTCCAGGAAAGCTTCCAAAACGTAAATAAAATTCCATCTTTTTTGTTTCCACCCCTCCTCTGTCAAGTGGTTGAACCCCATAACCATAGTGACCGACTGCTCTACTGTCTGGTGTCTCGTGAGTTTTGAAAACCTCTCAGTAGAGATCTGTACGGGCCGGGCTCGGGCATATTTTCATTCACGGCACTCGGGGCGGGCCGGGCTTAGTTATTACTCTTTACGGGCCTTACTTTTTTCCTGGGGGATCGGGCCGGGCCCATTTTTTTCTGTACAGAGCCGGGACTGGTTTCACTCCGAGTTTTCAAGGCCCAAAATTTTAAGTCCTAGTTTTGACGCAGCCCGTATGAAAATCATTGTCTCGGCGTGGCCTGATCCGTTCAAAGGCCAGTAAAATTAGGTCAGGCTCAAAAAATTTTGAAAAAAATGTATACATTTTTAAATCGCTATTATTCTACAATTAAACATTCAAATTTATTCTTTTTTAAAGAATAGTAGATTTCTACGCTTATTAAAATATAGCTAAATGAAAATATAAGAAAACATGTGAGAAGGAACCTGTCTATGACGAAATCCTGTTATAAACTGAAAAACGTGTTGATCCATAGAAAATTAATATACTAATACGTAAGAATAGGATATATAATACATTTACAACTTGCTAAATAGGGCACTTGTCTATAACGGATTTTTTTTCTTTTTTATGCAATTCCGTTTTAGAAGATTTTACTGCATAGCATTTTTCAGATTTTTAGCACTTCAATACATGGAATATGGATTAACGATATTAATGATAGCGGATTCATTTGCATACAAGAAATAGAGATTGATTAAAAAAAAAATGTCGCAGCCTGCGCCACTTCTATAAAAATGAAGATTATAAACATAAAAAAATAGTTAAGACATATTTTTGGCCAGAACTCCTCGCACGAGACAAATCTTTAACCAAATCGACATAAAAATCAATGTTTTGTAGAAATTCAATCGGGCAGGGCCGAGATTTCAACTTTTTTTCCAAGTCGGGCCGGCTCGGGCCGAACTTTTAACTTATTTATCGGGCCGGGCCAATAATTTTTTGTACGGGCCGGGCCGAATTTTTTTCTCTATGAGTCGGGCCGGGCCCGGGCCTGGAAATTTCGGCCTGTGCAGACCTCTACCTCTCAGTACTGCAGTGTAGTTGGTGTTTAAAATAAATAAAATCAGAAATATGTCTTCATTTCGAGAAATCTTGTATAAAAAACTTTTTGAAAGTTTCAAAAAGTCTGCATCAGATAAACCTTTGAAGGATATCCAATGTAAAACTAATGATGTGTGGCGGCAGTACAAAAAGTCTTCTAAAACTGACAAAGAGTTAGAGGTATTGGTGCTAAAAAGAATTGAGGACGAACTGCGTAAGGCAACCAAAAAGAAATCAGTCTTTCTTGATTATTTTATAAAGGTAATTATAATCAATTTATTCTTAAAATTTTAAATATATTTTATCATAACTTTAAGTTTACATAATTACTTGTAAAAATTGGAAAAAAGATAGATAAGATAAAATGACCGTGTAGACTTGGCAAAACATGGTCAGTATGGGAAAAAATAAAGACCAAAAGAACGTCAAAAAACGAATTATTACTTTTTAAATATGGCGTAGCCAAGCTAAGCCTTATTTTTTCTTTTCAAATAACTCAAAAAGTAATGCATCCATGGGGGAAAAAATTAAAAAATATGTTAGTTTTGTAGCAGATAATCTTCTAACTGTTTTCAAATTTTGAACCTTACTAAAAATGAAATGTAACCCAATTGAATTGAAACCAATGTATCTCAAATTCAAAAACAGATAAATAAGGTTTCCAGTAATCTCAAAAAAGGAAAAACAATCCTTAAAAAGGAAACGACAAAATGCTGAATACCAAAGAAAACATCGAACCACCAAACGAACAAAGCTTGGAGAAATCTGCCATGATAATCCAGACATTAAAAAAAAAAATAGCTTTGAGGGAATCAGTAGGAAGACCAAGTTTAAACAACCATTATTACTTAAAGCAATAGCAGACATAGCTATTATTGGAAGCGCTGCAGATGCAAAAAGAAGAAACTAGTCCGAAGTGTCAAAACTCTCGATGACTTGACTGCAAAACTGAAAAAGGTTGGTTTTGCAATAAGCAGGAGTAGAACATATCTTCGTTTGCTTCCAAAAAATTCCTCAACCATCGAGTGCCGAAGACATGTCACCACAGTGCCGATAAAACTTTCTTGGATTCTGGCTGATTATCACCGATCTCACATTGATACCCAATTTGCAGTAATATCCATCCATTATTTAGAAACTTTAGCTTCAATTTTTGGACCCATGCAAGTGTTTCTTCTTTCACATGATGACAAAGCGCGCCTACCTTTGGGAATTACAGCAGCCAATAAACAGGCTCTGATACTGATGCATATGGAGTATCGTGTATCCTTAAGCGATCACGACTGGGTCATCGCTGAACGCCGCAAACTTATCCCATGTGTTTACGCTGCTATTGTGATTGCTCCTGGTATGGCAGGTCAAAGTAAAGCCATACATAGGTTATTCTGGTCCAACGTTAATAGCTATAAGAAGTGGGAAACACAGTTCTTCCACACCAAATACGCATGCTCAGGATTTTGAAATTCTATTAATACTCAAAGATTTTGAAAAATTAGTGAAAACAGAAGAGGGTTTCATCAAACCTGTAATCATAGTTACGGTTGATGGAGATCCAGACGAGAATCCCCGCTACCAGAAAGTTATATCGTTTGCTATTAACCATTTCAAAAAGCATGATTTGGATGGAATTTTCATAGCGTGCAATGCTCCTGGAAGAAGTGCATATAATTGAGTAGAAAGGCGAATAACACCACTCAGTCGAGAACTGTCTTGTCTTATACACCCTCATAACCATTGTGGTTCCCATCTCGATGAGAACGGTCGCACTACTGATGAAGAAATTGAGCAAAATAACTTAGCATATGCTGGTAAAACTCTCACAGAGGGCAGATATATGGAACTCATTAAACATTGACAGTTATCCCGTTACTGCCACATATGTTGATTCAGGCGAACTAGAGTCTCTTGGTTATGACTTGGATTGGTATTCGAAGCTCGTACAAGAAAGTCAATACTTGCTGCAAATTGTAAAATGCGAAAAAAACAATTGTTGCTCTCCTGCACGTAGTGGATTATTTCGTATATTAAAAGGACGATTCATTCCTCTTCCAATTAAAATGATACAATCGTCAAATGACATCATTGCAAGTGAAGAGGGGGAATTTATAGATTTAAGTCTCCGTCTGGCCTTAAATCTGAATAGTACAGAAAAGGGATTTTTAAAGATGCTGTATGATTATTTTTGCTCTTCCATAAAGTTCACGCAATTAACCGCAAGAACTTGTGGAAGTTGTGGTCAATATCATGCATCTCAGAAGTCAGCAAACAGACACAAAAAAATTCAACAGAGTGAAAAAAGCGAGAAGGACTGCCTTATACGACCATTGAGAATTGCTGCTCGTCGAGCAAATGAACTTATGCGCTTCGTAAGATTCGTGGAAGATATGGAAGATGTTGAGTGGATCAATGAAGATGAAGTTGATAAAGATTGCATCCGAACAGTAAGCGATGAAGATAATCAAGTAAAACAGGAAACCAATATCATAACAGATATGGAAAAATGGCTTGAGCAGCCGTGGTCAGCATCGGGATAGATATTGTCATGTTCAAATTTAAATTTTTCAAATGCCTAAGTTCTTCTAAAATTGTGATCTAAGAAATTTTCTTAAATAGAATTGTAAAGAAATAAAACAAGCGTTTATTATTATTTAGTAGTTATATTAGTCGAGTAGAGTTTTTTAATTTGTATTGTGTCCTAATTTTTTTTTAAATAGGGGGGGGGGGGTCCAATTTTCTTACGTAATTATTAAGGGGGGGTTCGCGATTTGCTTATTTTTGCTGACAAGGGGGTAGGGGGGGTCAAAAATAGTGAAAAACATGCTTACGTAATATCTGAACAGCCCCTAGCGATTTTTGTACATTTTTCTTGATTTTTCGTAGTTCTAATGTCCATCGGCGGCTCGTGCAAACGCAAAGGCGGGAACTCACTTCCTGCAAAGCCGGCTATTCGCAAACATCTGATAACAACAGAATAAGGAAAAACTATTAATTTTAATAAATATCATGATATAGATTAACTCGTTTTTAGTTCAATTAATTGATTGAAGCAGGAATTTAAAATGAAAATCAAAGTTGGTATAGTAATGAACTAATAATATTGAAGTATTAACATATGTAACTAGTTTTTGAAATATTAAGATGTATAAGATAGAAGAAAGTTTTGGGATTGGCACATCCAACTAGTTGTCTATCACGTCAGGATTTTACAAAAAATAAGAAGTTGTGTTTTCAATATTTTAATTAATGCAATTAAAAATTTATCACAATTTCATACAAAGTATTTCATTGAACACGTAAACAATACTGTAAAAAATGTCCTTATAAGATCATGCTATTTCTATAATAAACGAAAAGCAAACATTGTTCAATAAAACAGGCTTATTTTTGTCTTTTTTGCAGATCCTCCTTCATCATTTATGTCCCTCTTCAACATCCAATAGTACTCTGCATCATATTTACATTCCATCTTCGCCGGTACCTATTCTCCATTTTTTTTATATCCTGGTGAAAGCACTCACCTTGCACTTCACTGTAACATCCCAGATTTTCTGGAAAGTAGTCGATATGGGAATGCAGAAAGTGCATTTTTACACTTATATTACAGCCCAACTTCTTGAAATTTTCCAGCACTGTTTCAACAATTTACCTGTAATTTGGATCTTTCTTATTCCCTACACTGTAAAAAAATCTTAAAACAACAGAAAAAAATCTTCGGATTCCGACAGTAAAAATTACGTAACAGACTTCTTATGTCATTCCATCCTCATATAGCTTATTTTCATGTCAAACAACAAAAAATTCTGTTTTCTTTGCCATCAGTTTTCACTGCGACAATATAAGCTGTTGGATAACAGGAGAAACGCTTTGAAAGGGAGGTCACCCCCTATGACGTCTAGATGGTCATTTAGAATGACCAATAAGCATTGGTTATCATACACCCCACGCTAACCGCTTCTCTTCTAACTTGAATTTAAATCTTTGTTGTGTCTTGTCTCTTGTGTACTGCGTTTAAAATCGCAGGACGTTCAATAAAATACGTTCATCTAATTGAAAAAGAATAATATATAAAGAATTTTTAACAGAAAATTAAGAATCAATTTCACCACTGGAACCGGCGACACACACCTTTGACATCAGAACCGCTAAAAATGGAGTAGTTTTTTTCAATAATTAGGATTTACTGATCGAATACTAGAAAACAAACATAGCAAGGTATGTTTTCATCCTTCTTTTAAATATGTAACGGTTGGTTGGTTGGTAAATGGAGTTTTATGGCGCAAAGTCCCTTCAGGGACATGCTGCGCCAAATTTAAATATGTAACAATGTATGTAACAATGTTTTTCCGATACATAACAATATGTATGAAAAATATTTCCTATTTGCTAAAAGTCTTAATTAAGCAATTCTGTTTATTATTATTATTTTTTTATATAATGTATGATTTACTTAAATTATTAGTATTATTTTATACTTCATTATTTAAGTACATTAGTAACTTAGTTGATCTAATTCTGTTAATAACTGGAGATTATTTTTTGATCCGTTGTTTATTTTAATTTAAATTAATAATCTTAAGTTTATAATTAGTTTATAAATCTTGAATTTTTACATAGCTGTAGAATGATTGCTTATTATATTTAACTTTTTTATGACTAAGATATTTTACTTCATATGTATTAGTTCTAGAGATTTTGATTGAGATTTTAAATTAATTTTGTCATCAATTGACATACGTGATAGTTTTAATAATAAACACGGTGTAGCTGTGCATTAATTATTATAATTATAGATAACTGATATTTTCGTTTAACATTAACCAGAATAATATTTATTAGATCTGACGCTGTTCATATATTTTTATTGTTTCAATTTATCACATTTCCTACTATTTACTATGTTGTTTAAAATGGAGTGATTGATATTTTGTTTAATCGTTCCATATGTTGATTCTGAAGAATTTTTTTTTTTTTTTTTTTTTTTTTTTGTACAATCTTAGAATAAATGTGGTGGTTAAGTTAAAATTTGTAAATTTTATTCACTCCATTTAATGAAATAAATTTTGAGCTACAACTGTGTGAATTATTTTGAAAATAATTACTATTCATTTTACAGAATCAGCAAGTTCAATTTTGTTTAACATTTTAATTTAAATTATATTGTAATATTTTTGCTTATTTAGTTGATTATCATTTACTATATATGGAAAAACATTGTAAATTGTTAAGAAGGATGAAAGCTCATTATATCACTTAAGCTGTAATGAAATATTTTTTTCCGTATTTTTTTATGGTGATGTTTATATAGATTTTAATGGCTCTTCTTTTTCATTTCTCATCTTTGCTCACAGTTGTCAACTTTTACACATTTATATATACAAAGCTTTCTATTTGAAAAAATTATAAAATTTGGCAGGATATTATTTACATAATTAACCAACATCACTGATTTAACCTAATCAATTTTCAGAAATATTGCATGAATAAATATTAAAGTTCTTTTAATTACAAATCACATTCAATACATGTATTTATTTTATTAATAAATATTTTTATGGGGGAGGAGGGAGTTAGCTTATATCGTACATATATATTTTTTATTATTCTGGGGGGGGGGGGGAGTTTAAGATATCTTCTTTCACTTATTTCAGTCTTTAATGTACTTAATTTACAAATCTATATAAATTCAACTGTTTAAATATTTTATTGCGAATAAGCTATTTAAATTAATTTTGTAAAAGTTTGGAGGAGAAATTCCTATAAATATTTATTATTATTAATATAAACAATTCGATCGGTAAATAGAATTTTCCCGTGTACCTAACCTATAATACGCGATTCTTCTGTTAAATAGAACCCCCCCCCCCCCCCCCCTCGCCAACAGGAATCGACCAACAGATTTTGACTGTTGGGAAAAGCGCCAATTGTCAACACGAAGTGCCTGTATGACTACGTATTTCTGTCGTCTGATAGGCTTCGCAATATGTGGCACGGGTCAACTACACAATAGAATTCTCCCCACCTCCAAACGGTCTGTCGGGGCTCAGATGAGAAGGAAATATTTTCTTCTTTGCACTGGCCTGCTATTGATGCATACAGGAATCCATTTTGTTGCCTAAGTGGAAGCATAAATACAGAATGACTGCACGCGAGAGGAAAGACGCGAATAAAACAATAATAAGTGGAATATTTACGTAGCTTGTGCGTTCTTAAAATGCAGTTACATTTTTTTTTTCAATTTTAAGCCTTCGTGAAGGTTTCAAAATGTATAATATCAATGATTTTTAACCCCTAAAATAACAATTTTTAAATTTAAGAATTTCTTACGATACATATTTATGAATAAGATTATGAAGTTTTAACATGTATCATTGTTTTTCAGTTATACATAAATATTTTTCAACATCAAAAGTTAATCAACGCAGTATATAACTGAGATTTTAATTCCCATCAGCAGTATTTGTTTTCTATTTAAAATAAAAGCCACTTTTTATTTATTTATTATATATATGAATACTTTTCATTTTTTAAGGTGGGAGGGGGTATCTTTAAAAATTTTAATGTCATCTAATCCTCCACTTCCTTGCACAGAGTTTAAAATCATGAAATTTTTTTTCTTTTTTGACCATTGGCTTCTTAGTAATGACAATAAGTATCCGCGTAAAATTTTCCTTACCCACAAAACTTAAAACATTTAAAATATTTTTCTCTTTTCTTGTTTCTTTCAAATGTTAAGTTGTGTTAAATGTTAAATAAATAAATGACTTACCCTTCTCCCAAATAAAAAAATAAATTAATAAATAAAATATAAAAATAATTTCAAAATTTTTAGATTATTATACTGTATTTGTTATTCATTAGAATCGTTGATGTTAATTCTCTCCCATCCCCCCGGCAAATAGAGAATAATTAATAGCTGGTATTAATACAAAAAAAATTCTTTTTTTCAGCTTTTGTAGTCTTAAACCCTGTAAAAAAAAGGGAACACATTTTCTTATTTCATTGTAAGTTTCACACCTTTGTTTAAAATAAGCTATCTAAATCTGCAAAAATATGTTACCAATTTACCTTTATAAATGTGTGAAATTTAAATAGCAAGATTATTTTCCTTTATAATAATAATAATAATAATAATAATAATACTTCGCATTCATAATGCTTATTCTTTAGCTATTATTTTTTCCGTCATTACTCGGCGAATTTAGATAAAACATTAATTACTTTATCAAAGTCAATATTTTTAATAAATATTTCTTTATTAAACTGGGCTAACGACTAATTATTGCCAAATGATAATTTAAAATACTTTTATTGCTTAAAAAATATATAAGTTTCACATTTTTTCTTTAATCGTTTAAACAAACAAATCTTAAAACCCCTTTTTATGAAATTTTCATTATACTAATATTTTCAATAAACAGTATAGTGCAATACAAAATTTTAGTTTTATTTAACCTTTTGCTCTTCTTTGTGGAGAGTAACTTGCCATTTTTTAAAAATCTCTGCTACTAGGTGTGCGAAGTGTTAATGCAACAATAGCTTGGCTTTTTTTTTTCACCCATCAGTAACCCCCCCCCCCCCCCCCCAAAAAAAAAAAAAAAAAAAAAAAAAAAAGAGACAGAGAGAGAGAGAATTTGGTTCAAAATTCAAGAGAGTGTTCTTAAAGAAATTGTTATTCTTGTTCTAGGGATTGTTTTCCTTTTTTTTTTTTTTTTATCTATAATATTTTACATGTTTTCTTATCATGTTTTGAATAATTTAAAGTTTTTTTTTTTATTATTTTATGCCAGAATCCTCCCAGATTACGATTATCTTACGATTATTTATTACCAGCTGATTCGATTAAACAATAATGAACTTTGTTTTCACAAAAAAAAAAAAAAAAAGAATGATTTTATTATATAGTCAATCGTATAAACTACGTGCTTATGTACTTTTTTTGTATCACGACAGACAATTTTTGTATAAGAAATCAGGATTGCAATTCACTTCTTATTTAATCAAAAATATAGAATATGTCACTAAGCCGAAGTCTTATTTTTATTCCACGTTTTAAAGCCTTATAAAAGAACAATTTTTAATCTTTTATCATCAATAACTTGAAATGGAAATAAATCTTCGTTTATCTTAAATGCATAAATTCTGCGGATTTCAATATTCAAAATTATTGAAAGAAAATTTAAAGATTGTACGCATTCTAAATGTCCCGTACTATACGCAACAACTGTCATGACGTTGTTAATAATAATGTAGCTCTTGTAAAGATAATTTAAACAAACCTACTTTATTATACATGAACTATAATAACTCGAGAAGTACTAAAAATTTCTTTGGCTTACATCCAGGCAACACTGAGCTAGTTACTCCATACTTTGGACTCAAGAAAAAAAAAGTAGCTTGAATATTTTATTCATCTTTTAATTATACCTTTAATAGTTTCAATTCAAGAATAACATTTTCAATAATCAATTTTTCCTATGTTTTCCATATATTATTCAAGTTATTAAAAAATGACTCATAATTTTTTCATTCAAGAAATTCCTTATATTTGTATAATTTTTTTTCCTTTCTATTATAAGGAATTTTTTGAATGAAAAAAATAATATGTCATGTTTTTAATAGCTTGAAAGTTGTTTTGTCCTTTGAACTATAAAGGACAAAATATAAGTATAAAATACAGGCATTACAAAAGGCAGTTATTTCTGTCGATAAAAATTATCTAAAAAAATATTCATCAGTTAAATGCAGCATTTAATGTTATTAAACTCAAGAGAGAAAAACAAAGGCCGCGCACTTGAATTTTATGTTTTATTTTTAAATATGCAAATTTTTTATCAGAGTTCTTGGCAAAGTCTTTAGGTAAGCAGTTTGAAGATTGTGAAATCTTTAGTGGATAAAAATAGATTTTTAAATTTAAGAGAAATTTCAAAAGTTTCTAAGATTTTAGATAAAGAGTATAATTCGAGACAAAAAAGATGTAGTTTTGCATCAAAATGGATGCTTTACTAACTCCGCAGTCAAACCTATTCAGACTATCTTCCTTTAATCTCCTCCTAATCTACCCATCTTGACCTTTGGGGAGGAAAATGCAGGAAAAAGTAATTATACCGTGCGGAGCGCAACTATCCCCGTCTGATAACCGTCCCTTAACGCATCCTTTCGTTAACAGATATTTTCTTAAAACAGATATTTTCTGGTAACTTTTTGCTGCCAGAAATTTTCTGTTGTTTTACAAAAACATTTTTAACAGTGTAGAAAGTTTTCGGTAACACATTTGAAGGCGGTCCATGGGTCTTTTTCTTTTCTCATTCAACGTTTTTTCAAAATGTTTGTCCTTCACCAGTTTTTGATTTGAGGACCAACGAAATTTCCAGATTTTAATTTTTTCTGCGTGATGAAGGGAAATTTCATAGTAAGGTACTTGAAGCAATACCCATTTTGTGGTAGAGCATTTACAAATTGCTTCGTTAATCCTAATTTGATGTGTAATGGTAGAAGCAAACTTTTTTCGGGGTTTCCGAGTGGTTCATGCCAATCTTAGTGTATTCTAAATGTCGTTAGAAAAGTTGGCAAATATCCAGAAGTATATTTACGTTTTGTGCAACTAACACATAATGCTCGTTCTCAGCGAGGAATCTTTGAAATCAGCTCGGGTCGATTGCAAACAAACTATACGTGATAGAAGAAAACTAAGAACAGTTCTATAATCAGCATAAAAAAATGCATTAAGGGCACTCATTGGTTTTTAATCATCTGATACCATGCAGACTAGTGTTATCAACGATGATAAAACATAAAACTGTTTTGTAGAAAAATGAGATAACAGATTTTTTTTCCCTCACTGGCTTTTGATTAGCCCGTTAACGCCTAAATTGTTTTAAAATTTAATTTAAGGGTGTATTCGAAAAAATATTTTTCCACCCTCAACAGCTCGAAATTTTCTGAGACATTTTCAGATTCATTTTTAAAAGTAAAAACATGAAAGTTGCTGAGGTGATTTTTGAAGACATGTTTCACATGCCGTGTGATTTCATTTTTCGCTCAATTCATTAGAATTTGATTTTTAAGCAATTATTTTCTCAGTATGACCATTTTTTTCATCCCCAGATCTCCCGCTTCCGGAAATTTCGGTTCAAAACGCCGATTTTGACAGCATTTTTTACAATATTTTCTGCATTTATCAAAATATCGAGAAGCACGGCACATTATGTAGTTTCTAAATAAGAGAATTTCTTAGTTTGATGCGTTTGAGAGCAAAAATGAATTCAAAAATGAATCAGAAAATAAGCAGTTTGGATCGGAATACACCCTTAAGCGACATTTTTTTAGAATATCCTTATAACAGCAAAAATTAAGAATTCCTGTAGTTTTTTTTCTCATAATAGCAAAGCAAATCACTTCTAAAATAGACTATAGAAAAAGAAGCTAATGCAACGTGTTTCGAAAGAAGCACACTTTTTCATCAGACGCAAAAGAAGGACCTACCATTACGAGAGCAGAAAGAAATCTTTTTTTCACCAGAGCCGAAATTAGCCTTTTTTGCACCTAGGGTAAACATGGAGTTTGGCGCCCCCCCCGCCCCCCCCTCTTCCGCAAAGTATATTTACAAAGAGAATTTTACTAATTTTGTAATAGCCAACTTATTTTAAAATTTTAAATATGTAATCACAAAATATGTAATACTGAACTACGTAATCTACAATGGCGAATCCAAGGGGGAGGTCACAGGGGTCATGACCCCGGTCTGAACACCAGCAAAAATATTCTAAAGATCGTTTTTAAAATGAAATATACAGTAGAGTCCCGACTATCAGAGTCCTGCTTAACGGAGTTTCCGCTTTAACCGAGTTATTCGCTTCTGAAAAGTTGAAAATCTTCATGAAAAAGTTGATTAAAAAAAAAATGTATTTTATTAACAGCTGAAAATCTGGTAAGCTTTAAAGAGAATGATATTTATTAGCTTCAAAAGAAATGAAGAGATTAATATATTTTAATTAAAAAGGGAAGAAAGTTTTAATTATACATATTAGTTAAAGGAAAAATTTACTTTAATTTGGAGGATACTTAATGATAAGTAATTATTTGCTGATAAAAATTGACAGGCCTAGTAATTGAAGCGATTTGGAATCGAATGGGATTTTTCATTTTTTGACAAATAAGATGCCTTTGAAGTTATAAGCCATTATTGTCGCTTTACGACAGGTTATTCTTCTTTTCCGTGCTGTCGCGTCCGGAAATTCGGCTCGAAACACCAACTTTGACAATATTTTCTAAAAGCCTTTACCAAAAAATAACAAAATAAAATAAAATAAACACCATTCGACTACATAGTTTTTGAATTACACCTGCCAATTTCATGCGTTACCGAACAAAAATGAATTCAGAAATGCGCCAGAAAATAGCTCCTTTAGATTTGAGAACAACCTGAATAACATTTTAACTATGCCAATTCAAAAAATGATTTGCGAAAAAAAAAAAAAAAAAAAAAAAAAAACCTTGATCAAGGGGGATAAAACTATTTAAAAAATAATTAATTGTCTCATATGCAATCGAGAAACTACACTGTTAAAAATTTGCAGCATTCTGGCAGGTCATTTGACCGTTTTTTTCGAATACGGTTACACAACTGTAATTTAAATACTATTCTGACCATATTATGGGCCATTTTATGGTCAGAATATAGTTAAATTATGGTTATGAAACCGTTTTTTTCAAAAAACGGTCGAATGACCTGCCAGAATGCTGCAAAAATTTTAACAGTGTAGAAAAGGTAATTTTTTTTAGCAACATATATACTGTTGTTTTATACGAAAAAAGATCCGAAATGTTTATTTCCCAGCATCGACCCAATTTGGGAGGTGAAAGCACCCCTACAGGCAAAGGGTTGGGGGATCTAGGTTTCACAGGCACCAAAAGTACCAGTGAGGGGATACAAGAACTCTTTTAATTGGGGCGGGTGGGGAATGTCACTCACATTAGGGCCACGTGCAGCGTGGGAAAATCTCTCTATCGATTGGTGCTGGCACACTTCACAATCGATTCATCGACGGGAATGAGTCACTACGGGTTTTCACCTCAGGCGGGATTAGCAAGAAAAACGGATTCATCTCTTACTCCAGAGAGTTTAGCAACAATCCATTTATTCATGTAACAGCATAGTGGTTAGTCAGTTTATTCTAAGAAACTTTATGTCTGCAAATCTGAAAATAATTTTCCTCCCGACATGCGTGAAACTTTCACCTAGCCAATTTCAGTTTTTTAAAAATTTAAACCGCCTTTTTTTCCCAGTATTTTTTGCACTTTTCTTTTTGCCTTTATCAACGCCGAAAGTAGAGTAGATCGCACGAAAAATACGAGAGAGAGTATTTTATACAAAGAGAGAAGATAGTTCTTTTTTACGTAAAGAAAATTTTAATAAAAATAAATAACTACTTTTAAAATATATACAGTATTCTAATAATAAATAACGTGAAGGATCCGTGCAGAAGGAAAGTGCCCCCTCTCCTTCAAAAGTAATTACTGGCCTTTCTTTTCCAACCGGTCTGTGGTTATTGCAAAAGGAAACGGAATTGCAACAATGAAAAGAGGCAGAGATGGATTTGACGGAAAGATTTCCGTGCTTCAGAATGATCCTTCAAAAGCAATAGAAAATGAAAAGCACAGACGAACCTCAAGAAATACACCGGCAGTTGAAGGATGCGTGAACCAGGGAGTTGATCCAAGTTGGGCCAGGGAGAAAATCCTTTCTACAAAAGGAAAGATATAGAGCATTGAGCGAATGCTGGTAGAACAAAATGAATCTTTCATAAGTGTATTAATTAAATCAGCATATTTAATTACATTAAGGTTATTTTTGAATTCGGAATCGGGAAATATTCTTTAACATTTTGCGGCAATAAAGATAAATGCTTTACTTACTTCGAATTATTTTTCGGTGTTTCTGTGTTCATTCTTCAAATCAATGGTTTTTTTTAATTTTGCTTATAATTTTCTATTCTTAAAAAAGAAGTCTAAAGTTATCTTTCATCCCTATATCCTACATATATAAAAGTTTAATATTCTAATTCAAATTTCAAAATAATGAATAGATTTTTCACTTTTTATTTCATTCCTAAGAGTGATGTTTTCTTTATTCATTGTTTGCTGTTTATTTATTTATTTTTCAGGTCACTACTATTACCCGTAACCCGTAACTACAAATTAAAAACTACAAATGTGTTCTTCTCTGGCGCTGGACAGAATAAACATCGTATACCAACATTTTTAATACAATTCTTTTCCGGATATATCGATTAATAATATTGATTGGAGTATCTCATTAATATAAATTATTAAGGCTGTTCTCAGATCCAAACTGTTAACTTTATGACACATTTTTAAATTAACTTTTGTTCTCAACGCGTGACATAAGCAGGTGCTCTTATTTACAAATTGTGTAATCGAACAGTTTTTTCCCTTGGTAAAATGAAACGTTCTTTCGGAAAATGCAGTCAAAGTGAACGTTTTGAATCGAATATCAGGACGCGACAACACTGAAAAACAAGTGGGTAAGTGTGATCACAGATCGCACAGAGGGTTTCGTTTAATATTCCTTTCAAAACACTTTATCCTTTTGAAAAATCAGTTAGTTCCATATTTCAAAACCAGGGGGCGCACTTGATTCTAAACAAACCTGTATCCGAACGAAAATCCGTTTTACATACTATCCGTAGATATATTAGTCGAGGGGATTGGGCCCATAGCACCCGAGATAAGTAGGCGCACCTGGCGGGAAAAAATGGAACTAAAATATGTAAGGCTATGGTGCATAATATGAAAGAATGGTCAAAGGGGTGTCGGCAAAATCTGGAAAATTTCTCCCTGGGTTAAAAGGGCGCAGGTTAGAAAAATTGCTTAAAATACACAAGTTAGAGCCCAGAGGGGTAAATAATAAAAGACTTTTTGAAAATTTTATAATTTGTCGTGTGGTCTGAGGCATTCAGCTATACGTATGCAAAATTTCATGTCACCAACTTAATTAGGGGCTCTCTTAGAAAGAATTGCTTCAAATACATATGTGGTAGCTCAAAGGGTTAAACGTAAGACTTTTTCAAGATTGTATGATTTGTCGCCTGGCCTCAGGTGTTCTGCAATAAGTATGCAAAATTTCAAATCTCCAATTTAATTAGGGGCTCAGTTAGAAAGAATGGCTTAAAATACACAAGCTGGAGTTGAAAGGGTTAAACATAAAACTTTTTCAAAATTTATTATTTGACGTGAGATCTGAGGTGTTGAGCTATATGTATGCAAAATTTCAACCTAAATAGGGGCTCACTTAGAAAGAATTGTTTAAAATGCACATGTGGGAACACAAAGGGTTAAATGTACGACTTTTTCAAAAAATTTATGATTTGTCGTTTGATGTGAGGCGTTCAGCTATAAGTATGCAAAATTTCACGTCTCCAAACTAATTAGGAAGCTCACTTAGAAAGAATTGTTTAAAATACACATGCGCAACTCCAAAGGGTTAAACGTACGACTTTTCCAAAATTTTATCATTTGTCGTATGATGTGAGGTGTTCAGCTATAAGTACCCAAAATTTCATGTCTCTAACATAATTAGGGGCTCACTTAGAAAGAATTGTTTAAAATACACGTGTGGGACCCCAAAGGGTTAAATGCACGACTTTTTCAAAATTTTATGATTTATCGTTGTGTGCGAAGTGTTCAGATATAAGTATGCAAAATTTCACACCTCCAACTTAATTAGGGGCTCACTTAGAAAGAATTGTTTAAAATACACATGTGGGACCCCAAAGGGTTAAACGTACGACATTTTCAAAATTTTATGATTTGTCGTTTGATGTGAGGTGTTCAGCTATAAGTATGCAAATTTTCACGTCTCCAAACTAATTAGGAGCTCACTTAGAAATAATTGTTTAAAATACACATGCGGGAGCCCAAAGGGTTAAATGTAAGACTTTTTCAAAATTTTATCATTTGTCGTATGATGTGAGGTGTTCAGCTACAAGTACCCAAAATTTCATGTCTCCAACATAATTAGGAGCTCACTTAGAAAGAATTGTTTAAAATACACATGTGGGACCCCAAAGGGTTAAACGTACGACATTTTCAAAATTTTATGATTTGTCGTTTGATGTGAGGTGTTCAGCTATAAGTATGCAAATTTTCACGTCTCCAAACTAATTAGGAGCTCACTTAGAAAGAATTGTTTAAAATACACATGCGGGAGCTCAAAGGGTTAAATGTACGACTTTTTCAAAATTTTATGATTTGTCGTATGATGTGAGGTGCTCAGCTATAAGTACCCAAAATTTCATGTCTCCAACATGTATAGTTTCTGAGAACGGGCTCTGTGACGGACAGACAGACAGACAGACAGAGGAGCGAGACGAATAGGGTTTCGTCAGATGAACGAAACCCTAAAAAATGACTTCCTGAGACAATAATAATTTTAAACGAAAGTTGTAATTCATGTACGGAAAAATGAAAAAACTGCTCGATTATAAATCACCTTTACGTATAAAAATGATTTAGAAAATGTGCTATATTTTCTGCCTCATTTTTAAACGTCAGACCTGAATATTAAAGCGATCTGGAATCGAATTGTCTTTTTCATTTTTTGATAAACGAATTACTTATCGAGTTCTAAGCTACCGTAGTCACCCGACGGCGAGTTTTTCTCTTTTCCGTCGCGTTGTCGCGTCCAAAAATTCGGCTCAAAACGCCAATTTTGACAGCATTTTTTGAAAGATCTGCTGCTTGTATCAAAAATGGAAAACACCACTCAATTACATAGTTTCTGAATAAGAACACTTGCCAATTTCATGCGTTTCCGAACAAATATGATTTCAGAACTGTGACAGAAAGTAGCTCTTTTGGGTTTCAAAACAGACTTAAGGCTGTGTTCTCAACTGCTTTCGTCAACTAGCGCAAAACGTTTTTACACATTCACTAACTCTTTTAAAATGTAAAGGTACATAATTGGCAGAGCTGATTAGGGAAGCGATTTGGAATCGAGCTGTTTTTGCCATTTTTGATCAACAGATTACCTATCGAGTTATAAGCGAAATGGGTCAAGTGAGCGAGGCGTTTTTTCTCCCATCCTGACTCTTTTTTTTTTTCCCCTCGTCTAGAAATTCTGTTCAAAACGTCAAGTTTGACAGCATTTAATAAAAGATCTATTACGTTTACAATAAAACGGAAAGAACAGTTCGATTACACAGTTTCTGAATAACAATACCTGCTAGTTTTATGCGTTTCCGAACAAATATCAATTTAAACTTATGTCAGAAAGTTGCCCCTTTGGATTTCATAACAGCCTTAAGGCTGCTCTTAACTGCTCTGCTCAACAGGCGCAAAACGTTTTGACACATTTACAAATTCATTTTTTTAACGGAAAGGTATAAAATTGGAAAGTCTTGCAATGGAAGCGATTTGGAATTGAATTTTTTTTTTTTTTTCATTTTTTGATCAATCAATTATCTATTGAGTTATAAGCGATTTCGATCATGTGACAAACACGTTTCTCGACCTTTTTTGAGTGCTCTTTCTCCCTTCGCGCAGAAATTCGGTTCAAAACGCCCACTTTGACACTATTTTCTAAAAGATCTATTGCGTTTACAAAAAGATGGAAAAAACAGCTCAATGATATAGTTTCTGAACAACAACACCAGCTAGTTTCAGGCATTTTGGAACAAAAATAAATTAAAATTTATGTCAGAAAGTTGCCCTTTTCGATTTGAGAACAGCCTTAATAGAAAATTTGGGAAGAAATTTGAAAATCTGCCGGGCTCCCTCCATTACCCTGTAATAAATCCAGCCCTAAGAGATGAAAAAGATTTCATGTTTGTAGCGCTCAGTTTTTTAATCGTGTTTTGAATTGAAACTATATGACTGATTTGGGAACAATCTGTTCAAAATTGCGTCAACAGAAAACATTCCTTAAAAGGACTGTGAACTCGCTCGACCCTCTCGATACGGAAGTGAAACGAATTGAAAGCTCAACCCATTCTTCTATAGCAAAGGTCATCGAAGGCAAGGAATAAAGAACAACAACAAAAGAGAAAAAAAAATTTCCTTCAAAAATTGCGAAATCTGAAAATGCTTACAGTTTCACCTCACCTCCCTTCTATCGAGCGAGCAAATATAAAAACAACACAACTCAACTCGATTTGGCTTTCCTTCCTCTTCCACCACCTGTCTTTGCCAGGCAGATGGTCAGAGTGGGGCAGGTTTTATTATTTTCTTTCAGCCTCTTGACTTTTTCTGAACCTTTTCTTTTCCTACCTCCTTGCCTCTATCAGTTTTCCGATTTATTCTAGAAAATGTATGGTGTTCTTTTTTTTATATGAATTTTTTTCGACCTTCCACCTAAGTGCTCTATTCTTGTTTATTTACATTTCGGTGGAGGTATTTTAGAGTCTACTGTTGCCATCACCTGCCTAGAAACTATCCTTCTAATTTTTGTAACGTGTTTTTCACAGGAATCAAATTTAACATTAAGGCTGTTCTTAACTGATCTGCTCAACAAGCACAAAATGTTTTGACACATTTACAAATTCATTTTTTAACGGAAAGGTATAAATTGGAAAGCCTGGTCGGGGAAGCGATTTGGATTTGAACTGTTTTTTCCATTTTTTTATCAATTAATTACCTATTGAGTTATAAGCGATTTTGATCACGTGACAACCACGTTTTTCGCCCGCTCTTGAGTGCTCTTTCTTCCTTCGCGCGGAAATTCGGTTCAAAACGTCTACTTTGACGCTATTTTCTGAAATATCTATTGCGTTTGTAAAGAAGGGGAAAAAACAGCTCAATTACCTAGTTTCTGAACAACAACACTAGCTAGTTTCGCGCATTTTCGAACAAAAATGAATTAAAACTTATGATAGAAAGTTGCCGTTTTGGAGTTGAGAACACCCTTAAGGATATTTTTGAGCTCACTAGATTCAGAAAATTTCAAAATCATGTTCTTCTGCATATACCAAACAAAAACTGAAAATCATGCGTACGGCATGGATTATGAAACACTTTCCAGCACGTTCAGAATACTACAACAAAACTTCACAGTTTATTAAGGTGAAAGATGACGTCTAAATGAACAATTTGGAAAACGCATAACGCATTTGAAAACTCAATTTCTGCTATTACCAGGAATAGTCGGGAAAATATGTTCGATTTATTTGTGTAGCCCTGTAGATAATCTATAGATATGTATGTATAGTAAGTACATAGTATGCTAAAAGTTAGTTCAGTTAAACGTAAGGGGTTTCACAAAAACGACTTTAAGGCATGCTTTTATGATTGGAAAAAAACGTTGTCAGAAGCGCATTGCAGATGAAGGAGATTGCTTTGAAGGAGATGCAATAAATTTTGACCAATAAATTGATACCTTTAGTTTTATACCACCATTCCGTGTACTTTTTGGTCACAGGAGTATACCACATACAAAGTTAAAGATTTCAATAAAATGCACATTCTAAATCATCCTATCAAATCCATATGCCATAACCGGATGCTACATATTATTACTGCTCAGCTGTAAGCTCTACCATGTTCTCTCTTCGTCATGAAAACAGAGTCCGAGAACTTTTCTTTTCCATAGAAAAGGGTATTTCAGCTTAAATGAAGCATTTCTAACACCAGCTCAATTGTAATTGAGAGAAAGTGCATAGTATACCTATGCCTCATCTATATATCCATCATCTATATTTTATAATAACCGCCACTTAGGTATCCTGGCGGCGCGACCGCCAAGTAAAGCCTTCTGCGCAGGACAGCACCTGTAAAATGTAGCATAAAAACAAAAACATAAAGAACAACAATATTTTATTTTCTATGCAAAACAAACAATAGTTTTAAAGTTCTTGTCATCGTAGAGGCAAATAAATAAATAAATAAATCAAATCAAATCATAAATAAACAAAATAAATAAGTAAATGAATAAAAACTAACAATGTGCTAAAGACGCCGTGGAACACAAAAATTATAGGTAACGTCACCGTCAAAGTAGATTGTTCTCAAAAGAAAAGGATCTCCTTTCTGACACATTTCTGAATTCATTTTTATTTTGAAACGCATGAATCGCTAAATTCTGATTGTGCTTGTTAATATTATGCAACTTAAAATAAAAATATATTTATAGTGGATTTGCCTCACTTTCAAAATCAACACTGATACTGAAATATATTACAACTTTTAAAAAAATCTATTTAAAGTGGATTTGCCTCACTTTCAAAATCAACACTGATATTAAATTACAACTTTAAAAAAATGTATTTAAAGTGGACTTGCCTCACTTTCAAAATCAACACTGATACTGAAATATATTACAACTTTTAAAAAAATCTATTTAAAGTGGATTTGCCTCACTTTCAAAATCAACATTGATATTAAATTACAACTTTAAAAAAAAAAATGTATTTAAAGTGGACTTGCCTCACTTTCAAAATCAACACTGATATGAAAATATATTACAATTTTATCAACACCGATATTAAAATATATTACAACTTTTAAAAAATCTATTTAAAGTGGACTTTGCCTCACCTTCAAAATCAATACTGATATTAAAATATATTACAACTTGGAAAAAATATATATTTAAAGTGGACTTGCCTCACTTTCAAAATCAACGCTTACACTAAAATATATTACTGTGAATCGATTAAAAACATAAATTTCAGGTTAATTTGTAATATGATTTAGCCTTAGTGTTCACTTTATTTATTTATTTATTTATTTATTTTTTCAAAAATAGGCATTCCCAACTTTCAACAAAATCAACGGCTCCTTTAACGAGCGAATAAATCAGAAGTCGAAAAAAAATCTAATCGTCGACAACGTGTTTATGACTTTTAAGATGCCCTTCTCCATAATTCATTATTTCCAGTCTTCAAATCCAAATATGGAAAGCCATGTAAACAAACACCGATTTATTTATTATTTCCTTCTTTTTATATTATTAATTTAGTTTTATGTCATCGCCACGCCAAGCGTTCATTAAAGTACCTGTTATCAGGGTCTATCATAAAAGCAAATCCCGTTTCTGTAATAATAATAACAATAATAATAAAAGGTCGAATCGTGTTATTATGGTGCGCGCGTAGGCAGCGTTTTGATGGTCGAACAATCTGGCCGTGAACGCGACAAAACGAGTTTTCACTTATATTTATGTGTATTCCGAGTTTTTAATCTGCTGCGGGTGAAAGAAGAATATATACGCTTGGTATATTTTCGGCAATCCAAGGTTTCCCGTTTTTTAATTAATGCATCTGCTCGACTAGAGGTCGTGTTCTGTCGCTGTCGAGAGTTTCTGTTGGTTGTTTGGGTATTAATTTCGTTACGTGTTTATTATTAATATTGACTAAGAGATCCGACCTGGAATTTCCAGGTAACAGAACATAGATGAAAAGCTGTTTGTTTAAAATTGAAAATTCTAATAGATTTTTTTTATATTTAATATATTTTTTTAGATTGCCCACTGGCAACACGAAAACGCATTTTTTATGAAAAATGTATTCAAATCTGTAATGTAATGAAATAAAGTTTTGAAATTTATTAAAAGCGATACTTTCGTCTTAGGGGTTGTGCATATATAATGTAATCACTTTAGGGGAGAGGAGGGGGGGGGGGGTCTGGCATTTGATATCGTAAGATATCCCTGGTGGAGGGTGGTGTTGCTTTTTGATATCGTTATCATTTTTGACCCAACCAAACTTTTATTTTTTCGTAATTTTTTCTTTACATCCAAATAGTCTGTTACCTTTATTATTATTATTATTTTAATGAAAATACAAACCTATTATTAAAGCCAATAAATGTTTAGAAAATCATTTCATTCCAAACTTTGGAATAAAACAAAGTTTGGCATTCCTGTTCTTCTGCCAATGCGCATATTATTCGCTGTTAGAGAAATCAGGAGCATAATACGAGTATGTAGGAAATTATACTTACGTTTACCAGTAAAGAAAGACAAAGAATGTTGTCCACTGTTTTGTTGATAAGTTCTGTTTTTAACCTCTCCGGGCAGAGGGCAAATGCAAGAAGGCAATATTACTGTTAAATACATTATGTAACAATAAGCTATTATTAAATATAAATAGTAACTCTTTTAGATGTTGTTTTTGATATACATTTATTTCATGTATTGATTGACTTCGTAAAGAATGCGACTAATAAATGTATGATCATATGTATATATCACTGCAAGCGTATAAAAAGAAAGAAAAAGAATGTAAAAATAAAATTATTTTTAGACATTGATAACGATATCGTCGGTGGGGAGGGGGGGGGGTGTCCAAAATTAGCAAAATATTGATAACGTTATATAAGTATAGTCCCTTAGTCGCATGTTAAAAGTTAATAGGCGAAAAAAATTGAGAGAAATTTCGCTACTTACAAAGCCTTTTTGATTCTGTTTATTTTAGTAGTTTAAGCGCGTAATTCGATTAAATACCTGTTAAATTTGTGTTTTATATATACTATTTTCTTTATTATTTATTGATTGATGAAGTTTTAATTTCGCTGTGGCATATAAGTCGGAAACAAATGCTGTACTATTTATGTTATTTTAAGCACCAACGGATCAATTTTTCGTAATCGAGCTGCACGCGATGATAGATTTAAAAAATTCATGCTTAAAAATTATTTAAAAAAGTATTTAAAAAATCAGTAAGTTGAGATGCAGTTTTAAGACGAATTGCTTTTGAAAGAACTTTTTTCCCCCAGTTCGATGCTCTAATTTTAGAAGGCTTGCGATGTTTAGAAGTTAAGGTAGTTCTCAAACTCTCTGCTTAACAACACGAAACTTTTTGACACATTTTCAAACTCATTTTGAAACATAAAGGCATAAATTTGGCATGCATGACTAATGAAGTGATTTGGAATCTAATGGTATTTTCTATTTTTTGATAAATAAATTACTTATCGAGTTATAAGCGATTCTTGCCACGTGACGACAAGTTTACCCCTTTCTCGAGCTGTCGCGTCGGGCATTCGGTTCAAAATGCTTGTTTTGACAGTATTTACTGAAAGTTTTCTGCCGTTACTGAAAGACGGAAAGGCCATTCAGTTACATAACTTCTGATTAAGAACACCTGACAATTTCATGCGTTTCCGAACAAAAATTAATTCAGAAATGCTTCAGTAAGTAGCTCCTTTGGATTTCAGAACAGCCTTGCTAGATTTATTAATTTAGGGTTAAATATTGCCACTGTCGATCTGATGCTACTCATAAATCACAGGCATGTTTTCGCTTTATAATATAGATTTTCACTGCTGAAAGATTGAAACTGCATTCAATTCTAAATCACTTCAATGGTCAGTCCTGCCAGTGCCATGCTTATGCGTTTAAAAACGAATCTGTAACTGTGTCAGAAAGTTTCTCGCTGTTGGGCTTAGAAAAATAATTTGTGTCCTAAGAGGATTTCATCCCTACTCTGCAAAAAAATTACGTAATGTTACTCCATAAAATTGTTGGCAACATGCTGCCTCCAGTTTTATGGAGTGATTTAACTTATATAATAGTGTAAATTAAAATGATATAATTGGTGTAGTATTACGCATTAGTGTAAAGTAACACGAGTTATATCGGTTAAATTACTCAATAAAATAGAGGCAGAAAGGCTGCCACCAATTTTATGGAGTAACGTAACATAAAGTTTTTAAAGTGTGTGCACTAAAATAAATAAATAAATAAATTCTGTTTTTAAATTTAATAGTGAATAAATATATTCCTAAAAAGCAAACAGTAATACCGTTCGGAAAATTCTTCGTTTTACAGTGTGTGCACTAAAATAAATAAATGAATAAATTTAATTCTGTTTTTAAATTTTATCGTGAATAAATATATTCGCAAAAAGCAAACAGTAATACCGTTCGAAAAACTCTTCTGTTCTTTGGTAGTGTTTGCTCATATTAGATTCATAGAAAAAGATGTTATTACATGTCTGTCTTCATATTTCAAGCATCCATTAGCATCCATCAGTCCCACTGTAAAGTTCGTTCCCGCGCAACTACATCGTCGTAAATGCAAAACAACTTTTACAGTCAAATGATCCGGACGGTGGGGAAAAACAACTCTCATCCGCGCAGGCATACTCGCTGCTCAAAACAAGCGTGGTGGCACGGACGTTGCTGTGACTTCACTGAAATGTCATGAATGTGGCAGTGACAATTGTGATGTTACAGAACATTACAAATGTGATTGTCATTTATGACAAATACAGCCGTTCCCAATATACAATGATGGAGTATTTGAAGCGAAAAACGAAATGTATAAAAAATATAATATATATCTATGTTTTGAAAAGAATAAAATGTATAATAACGAAAGCATTTTACTTATTTGAAGCGTTCAGAAGACAATCCGACTAACTCCATTTTAAGTGGCGTTTTCTTAAACAAAGGAACATTGAAAATTTTCGTGTATATTTATACAGTGACAAAAAGTTACCATTGATTAAGGCTGTTCTTAACTGCTCTGCTCAACAAGCGCTAAATGTTTTGACACATTTACAAATTCCTTTTTTAACGGAAAGGTATAAAATTGGAAACCCTGGCCATGGAAGCGATTTGGAATTGAACTGTTTTTTCGATTTTCTAATCAATCAATTACCTATTGAGTTATATGCCATTTTGATTTTCGCCCGCTCTTGAGTGCTCTTTCTTCCTTCACGCGGAAATTCGGTTCAAAACGCCCACTTTGACACTATTTTTTGAAAGATCTATTGCGTTTGCAAAAAAATGGAAAAAACAGCTCCATTACATAGTTTCTGAACAACAACACCAGCTAGTTTGATGCATTTTCGAACAAAAATAAATTAAAACTCATGTCAGAAAGTTCCCCTTTTCGATTTGAGAACAGCCTTAAAAGAAAATTAATGAGTTCAATCAAAATATCGAGAAAAAAAATATTACATAGATACAATATTTTTATAGTTACAATAACTTTACCTGTTTATACCGAACATTTTCATTTGATGAAGTTAATCGATTTGTGCACTGAATGGCTCATTTAAAACATTCATATGTATCTATATTTTTTAATTTGGTAGATTTTCCAATTCATGTGATGTTAAATTTAATTTAATTAGAGCCAGAGGAAAGAGTACAATTAACTGAAATAATTCCTATCCGAAACTCTTCATTCAAGTACTATGAGATAAGCAGTGGCATGGAAATTCAAAAATTATGAAAGGGACTTGTCACTTTCTAATGAATTGAGCAATTAAGATTATGTTAATTATATATTAATAAAAAAGCTATCATGCTTGTGCATGTTCTTTCGTGTTGTGTATTGAACAAACCGCTGCTCACAAAGCTACAAGACTTGGCAAGAAGGTACAGTAGAACACCGCTAGTCCGAACCCCGCTAATCCGAAATTCCGGTTAATCCGAACCGATTTTATTTTTGAAAGTCACTGGACTTGAAGCATACCGAATTACAAAATTTTCCGGATTATAGGATGAATATCGGGAAAAACGTGTAGAAGTTAGAATTAAACACAAAATGGCAGTAAAGCATATTTTTTATCTGTAGGCCTAATCGTAGAAGCCATCTTAAAAAAAAAATCTCGAATATCAGTTTGTTTGCCAGTCACTATAAAATTCTTTTCTAAAATGCAAAAAGTGTTTAATTTATATGATAAAAATTTATTTTTCCTCTCAAGAGTTTGATTTCGTAAATTATCTACAGAAATGCTTTTTCTTCCCCCTAGTCGACGTGGGGACTGGGATATTTATAAATTCGCGACTTTTAACTGTTTGTAATGGGTTGTTACGTAATTCCTTATTCTGAAGTTCCGTGGATAATTATAAACATCAGGAGTGATTAAACAAGGAATAATATTTTTTCCCGAAAGTCATGCCAGATTATCCAGCATACCGGACTTTAGGAAGCTGGATTACAGGATGTTTACTGTACTACTGAGTACTCATAACTTACATTTTTTTTAGCACACATCTTTTTCTTTTCTAATTTTATCGGAATTCGGGTAATCCGAATTTTTTTAAAACCGAACAGGCACCGGTCACAATTAGTTCGGATTAGCGGGATTTTACTGTATTTGTATGTCTAAAGTTACGCACCTCAAAACAAAAGTTTTTGGATTTTTTTTTTTTTTTAAATAAGATTTTTCAGGTAAATTTCTAATGCGATTTTTAATGAGTTTTTTTTTTTTTTTTTTTTTTTTTTTCTTTTCTTTGCGTTTTGCGGTAATTTGTGCACCTTAGTAAAACAAATCAGGTTTAATCTTTTAGTTCAATATAGCGAATTTTGTCCTCTTTTCAAAAAAGTTTATTCGAAATTCATATAGCTATTTTTAATTTTTAGAGAGCTTTTTACGCGATTTTACAGTGCTTTAGCTTTTCGATTTTTAGACATGCTCCCGATTTTTAGTAATTCGTAAAAGAATCCGGTTTGAGCCCAATATAACAAAATTTGTCCTCCAGAATTTTTTAATTTTTCGCGTTTTTTATGCGTTTTTGGGGTTTTTTCGAGTTCTGTTGACATTTTAACCTCATTTTAAAAGGAATCGAGTTTGAATCGTTTAGTCCAATATAGTAAATTTTCTCCGTCGTAATTTTTTTTAGCAATTTTTCATCAATTTTTAGCTTTTTTAACCATTTGGAAAAATGGTTACTGTCCTCTGTCAGAGTAGGAAATCAAAAACATATCTGAAGCGTTTTATTAGTTGAATCCGCATTTTATTCGTTTTCTGATTGGTCTATACAGTAATCTGTATTTCCCCTTTACTTTCAACAGAGATGGATACTTCTGTTGCCACTATGACAAAAAAGTAATAAAAACTACACAAAAAAAATTAATAACTCAGAAACAAGATACAGCTTTCAAACAAATTGCATTTAAAAGTACATTTTTTCTCTATACGACGGTGTAAAAAGTAATATTGTGGGTTGTTTAGAAGTTTAAGAATGAAATTTCATTTAAAATTGGTCCAGGAATATTAATGTTTAATCCATGGCGTACGTAATGTATGACCAGCTCCGTAGAAGTTTTAAAATTTACAGTACCGAAAAATGTAATCCATGGTGTACGTAATGTATGAAATTTCATTTAAAATTGGTCCAGGAATATTAATGTTTAATCCATGGCGTACGTAATGTATGACCAGCTCCGTAGAAGTTTTAAAATTTACAGTACCGAAAAATGTAATCCATGGTGTACGTAATGTATGAAATTTCATTTAAAATTGGTCCAGGAATATTAATGTTTAATCCATGGCGTACGTAATGTATGACCAGCTCCGTAGAAGTTTAAAAATTTACAGTACCGAAAATTGTAGAACTGAAATTTCTTTTAAAATTTGTTCATGATGGGTCCAGGATGTTAATGTTTAATCCATGGCGTACGTAATGTATGCCGTGCGATTTTTTATGTCTTAAATTTTAGTCTTCGAAAAAATCATTTTCCAAATGATCGTTATAATTTGTTAAATTGCTTTCTTTTTTTTTTTTTTTTTTTCCCTCTTTTCTTTTTTTTTTTTCTTTTTTTTTTTTTTTTTTTTTTTCGTTTCGCTGCGATTTTTTCAAAATAGTATATTTTCAATTATTATTCCAATTATTATTAGTAATATTTTCAAAATAATCAGGTTTCAATCTCCCAAACCTAGATTTGTTTAATGCGAGGTTCATTTGGCATAAGCCATAAGCCGACCAGCGAAACTCCGCTTAGTATTAAAATATCTGTAAGAATAGTTATTCCTTCAAACTAATAATGCAGTCATCACGGAATCAATAGTGTAATAATTTTGGATGGTCAATTTAAGATACCGAAACAATTATAGAAAAAAAAATGAGAAAAGTGGAAGTTTAAGGGGGAAAGTGCCTCCCTTATAGAAATATATTTATTCAACAGAAAATAATCAGTCCTGCGGAGTATCAGTGTATGCAACTGTATTTAGTGTTGCAACTTAATCCTGAAACTATACTTGGCGATACTAATATGAAAGAAATAAAATTGCGGATTTAATGTTTAAGATTTATAGTAATATAATAATAAAAAAAAAACTTTGTTTATTCGTAAGAGGAATTATCGAACTGGTGACAGCCTCTGCTCCTTACATAGTCTACTTTTTATGTCAGTACATCTGCCTTCAAGGGAAAACCAGAACGAAAGTTTTAAGGGTCTCAGGACTCTTAAAGCTTCAAAATTTTCGAAATTTAAATTTTTTTAGATGTTAAACTCCTATCTTTTCTGAATATTCTGATATAATTGTTTCCTTGACATTCCCATTAGAACAGAAGTTATGGTGTTTAGTAATATACCCGCTCAATAGCTGAAGCGGCGTTTCCGAAACTTTGAACTCATTTTTTTTTTCTTCAAATGACGGTTTTGGGTATAACGCGCAGGTTATCTCAAAAACTTATGAATATTTTTTCATGAAATTTTCAAAACATATACTTCATGTTAGTCTATATAAACTGAACCTAACATTTCATTTTTATTGGGTTTTTTTATGTGGTTATACTGTTGAAATTTTCAAAATTTTGTATCAGCTAAAGACAACTTTGTATTAAAAATATAAAAATGCTTTAAATACAAATTTATTTAGGTTCGTAGTAATTACTACGTCTGACGTATAATTAGGCACGAAAAATTTTCTTCTAATTGCAAAATTTATTTTGTTATCCTGCGCGTCAGCTGTTATTCCAATTTTCTGCTCGACAAATGTTTGACAGTTTGGAGCGCCCTATAAATACTAATTCTACATCTTGCAATTTATTAAGTATATGCAATAAAAGAACATACTTATATCTTTCACCCCCCCCCGCCCCCGCAAAAAAATGTGATTTTAAATTATATACATTTTAAGATATTAAATGTTGAAAATGGTCTTTTCTTTCGTTTGAGTCCTGAGACCCATTAACCCTTTATGTACTGAATTATGAATTCATGAAAATTTTATCTTCTAAAGCATTTTTCGTGATTATTTAAAACTACATTAGAAGATATACATGGCATGAAGGGGGGGGGGGGGGCATGAGAGTAATCTGTTAAAATTGGCCAAAAGTGACCAAAATACCCCCTGCAAAAAATAGAACGAATTATATCATTAGAAAACTAATGAATATAACTTTATTATAACAACTTAGTATTCCGTTGCTTTCAGGAGAAATTCTTTACTGACGTTGTCCTCATAACGAGGCAAGTTAAAACCACTTATGATGACTAATTGGAGCATTTTCCTTTTTAGATATATTATGACTAATTAGATAAGCAAAAAAAATCCCTGCCGGCTCGGGCCTACAGGCGGAGGTAGATTTCGATGTTAAGTACTAAATTCTCCAACAAAACTTAAATCAAGATTAGAGATAAAACCCAGTTTCTTTACAAAGAGTGAGCTGTAGGGAGCTAAACTTTTTGTGAAAATTATGATATACACGAATACACACACACGTGTATATGGAATAGGTTTAAAAAATGGCTGCAAAAAATTCAGAGAACCTTAAAGTGTTAAAATATGTTAATATTTCCATATTCGGGTTTTTATCATGTCTTAATACGTTTCTTCAAACTTACATGGCGTTACATATTCACCTGCTGAGGTCCATTATATTTCCAATATGACGCAATATACATATTTTTTTAATTCGTCAAACTATTTATTTTATTTTGCGTTTTCATGCTGAAATCTTGCTCTAGAAAACTTATGACGTAATATTCAATTTGTTTTCAATTTGTCAAACTATTTAATTTTACACGTGAAAATTTTGCAAAAGTTTGTAATTGTTGTGGTGAGAATTTTATTGTTTTTTTTTTTTTTTTGTTTTTTTTTTAATTGTTGGCAACTGTTATAACGAAAAACTTTTATTTTTTTTTCCTGCCATTGTTGTGTAAGAGCTGGTTTTATCAGAATCATGTTAAGACAGTATTCAAAATTTTGAACCCACCCCATTTCCACCCTCTTTGGCCGATTTCGCCAATTTTCAATCCCCGCCGAGATATTAGCCATATCAAAGTTGCTGGCGAGTTTGAGGACAATCCGTGCATAATTGCGACTTTTATCGTGCGGACAAAATTTAGTACATACATTTTTGAGTATTTTATAGTAAGTAAATACAAGTATTTGATAAGGATGTTGATTTGATATTTTATATGTAATTGGTGACTTTCATTAACATATTTAGCTTAATTAAAGTTTTATCTTATTTACAATCATTTGTTATTAAATTTTAATTCACTAAGGACAATATCATATTAATTACTAATAGTATGCCATTTTTATAGTGATTAATATACATATAAATATATTTAATATAAATAAAGTTATACTGTATGTATTAAAATTGGGTAATTATTTTTATTATTATTCCTCTATTCTTTTTAATATTGATCTATTTTCACTTTGTGTTATAAAATTTATTATCGGTTTAATGTGTTTGAATGTCCCACATTCATACTTTTAGGATTTTTATGGTTGTATGAAAATAATCCACACACTATATTTGAGATTTTTAGGTTATAGGAATTTAAGTATCTGATAATCTTCTATATACTTACATATGTTTTTTATTTACTGTTCATTTTATAATTATCTTATATATAATAGTTATTATTAACGATTTTTATATTATTTTTAATATATATTTTTATTAATTATTATTGAATTTATTTTATTTTATAGCATATAGCTATATGCTATTATATATTATCAATGTCATAGAATTATTCAAATTCTTAGTGTAGTTTTAATGAGTAAGATAATAGAATTTTGAATGCTTTTTTAAAATTTTATTGACAATAGTTTTTTAAAAAATATATAGTGTGGTTTATATTAGGTTTATAATTATCTATATATAAGGATTTGTTTGGTTTTGCTGTTAATAAAATTTTTTACATTCAAAAGCTTTCAATTGTTTATCTTGTGACATTTGAATAATAAACATACTACTAGATGGCAGCACCAAAATGTGTCTATTGACGTTAAGTTATAAATTTTATCTTTTGCAGCTCCTATTCAGTTATAATTTCCTACACCAGGTGTTTTTTTTATTTTAGCTAAATTTTGACGTTATTGTTAAATAGTAATTAATTAATTTAATAGTGCATTTTAGTTATTTTAAATAATGTAATTACTTTCTATTTATTTTATTTTATATTATATTAATTGTTTTTATCATGGTATTTCAAAATGTATTAACTGCATCCTTTGGTATTTATTACTGTGATTTCTTAACTGTTTTATTCACCTTAATCTTTACGATATTCTGGTAGCCATGTGCGAGTGGATTTATTGAAAAATACTGAAATATTAATCGGTATGTTGTGTATTATTTCTATTTTATATCCTGTAAATATTTAAACAGGTTTTATTGATTTTTCCATTTCATATTATTTGTTTCTATTCTGTTTTCATTTTAAATTATTCACTTGATTATAATGGTTGTTCGGTCACAGAGAAGGATAATTTTTAGCTTTAGCTTATTCTACTCACAGAAAACAACCATATTGCTTATATCATTGAATTCTGTGCCCTTGAAAACGTAATTCAATATATAAGCTTTTACATTATTTGTCGGTGCCACTTTCTTCTTTTTTCTTCCATAATAATTCTTATAATAAATTATTTGGCATTTTTTTTTTTTTTTTTTTTTTTACTTACAGCTTTAATTCATAATATTACGGTTTTTGATGGTGGTAGGTTATGTTTAATTAATGGTTATATATGTATATATATATATATATATATATATATATATATATATATATAAACTTTTTAAGTGGGGGTGGTTTTGGGTTCCTGGGGTCCTATAATGAAAAGTTATGAAGGAATTTTTCAAAAGTCGCACCATGGTAACGACTGCAATAGGTAGTATTTCTTACGAAATCTACCTAAAAGGGAAAATTTGCAAACAAATACCCCGTCAACCGAACTATATATTTTTTCCCCCTTCTTTTAAGCTGTGATCATCTTTCTTGTGATACCCTTGTAGTAATTTTAAGTTCTTGTTAATAAAATTGGTAGCCTTGGGACAAGAAATTATCAAATTTATATAGTAACTCGATTTATTTACAGGATTAACTTAATGCAAGGTAATATTATACACAAATATAGAAAAGCTGGGTTCGTCGTCGATTTCAATGAGAAGGTCCCAATTCACAAATATTTCCATCGAACTACGGAGTTCTAAACTTATTGAAGAGACGGGATGTCTCTTCCAGGAATGGAAATTACCAGCGTGCCACTGTCTGCAAAATCCACCTGACACTTCCCACAACTCCCCCGTTATGGCACTTTTTAGAGTTTTATCCCCGCTGCTCACTGGAGTCAAACACACTCCACGCTTCTTCGACTCTATTTGTCTTCTCTTCTCGTCTCGTCCTTCCTCCGCATCCTCTCCCTCCGGAGAAAAAAGGGGGCGGGGCTTGCGTCCATTATTACGGCATTTCCAATCTCTGCAAAGGGGCTTCATGCTTATTGGAGTACTTTGTTGTCTTTTAGATGCCAGTGATGCCACCGGCTGTATAGGGCGCAGTTGAAACTTTGGCCAGAGAGGATCAACTGGAGGAGAAAGTCATCTATCAAGGTTGTGCTGTGACGAATTTTTAGTGTCACGAGGCACAGAAAAAGATACTCTGCGATTGCCTGCTCATTGTCCGTGCAAGACGGATTGTTCTTTCCCCGTGGGTAACTGTCGTCTATTGTAAAGTCTAAATTCGGGCACTGTTCTGTAAAATTAATCACTAATTAGTGCTAATTATTTGAAGACTTTACACCCTGCATACACATGTGAATAGTACCCGTTACAAAATTTATATACATACAATAGGTATGAAGTTTAGTACTAGTCACTAATTCACGAACATTTTCCATGAAGGGGGGGGCAGAATGATGCTTTCCCCGGGGCCCTATCCAAGATAGCCTAAGTCGGGCCCTGAGCCTTATACATTAAATGCGCGTTTTCTATTTGATGCTACACTAACAGTTTGAATTTGTAAACCTGCTGAATAAATATTGAAATTTTTTATTCAAAAGTTAATAATTCGTGAAAGAAATATAAATGAATGTTACGCTCATTAATAAAATTTATAATTATACACAAAAAAAAAGTATCAAAATAAATTTGTAACACTTTTATCGCTAATCTGAAACAAAGCTATTTATTAAAAAGTATAAAAAGGAAAAATTAAGGAAAAATCTGAAACTGCTGCATATATTTTTCAACTGTAAAAGGTTTTTTTTTTTTTCCTGTGAAAATGTAACTTTTTTTCTATTTAGCTTATAACTTCAATATTAATCTGAATCTTTTAACTTTTTTTTTTTTTTTTCCCACAGCATTCAGAAATGTTGAAAATATGAGAATATGTTAAAAATAGAAAACTGATATTGATATTTGACACGTTTAAAGAAAGGTACTGTAGTTCTTTACATTGATATTCCGTAGTCCCAAGTAAAAATTATCTACGAGTTGGCATTCATTTTTAATGACCAGTTTGGAATAATTGTGTCTGAAACGAAAGTATATTGATTTGAAAAAGTCAATAAGCAAACGACTTCGTTCAACCTTTCCCGTTCCTTCGAAAGAATTTTTCCTGGTCTCCTCTCGAGATGTCCTTCGTTTGGCGCGAAAATAATGCCCACGCCACTTTCTCACGCTCCTTTTTAGAGGTGAATCGAAAGAGGAAAATAATAAAATACATCACTTACTTCTTTATTAAGTGAAAGGTTGATGTACTATGATTCGGCAAGGACAAATTGCTGCGGATCGGAAAAACACAGATAATAATTGTTGGATCGAAACAGAACATTATTAAAAAATATATATCTGGAATTTAGGTAAATACTTAACCATAAATAACTTAAACTTAAATAAATAACAACCCTTAAACAGTACAAGAAACTTCCCAAATATTTCAGCTATTGAGCTTCTATCTTCATATGATCTTTCTAAATGCTTACGTTTTCACCGAAACGTTTTTCTTTTCTTTGTTTATTATGTGTGTGTAAATAATGGGTTTGCAATATTAGTAAATAAATAAAAAAAGCTAAAAATCTAAATCTTTTTACAGAAATAATAAAACTTTTGTTTTTAATGCAAACGTTTAAATAAGATTTTAAGGCGAAAATAGCTACATTCATGTTGAGTTGAAAAAATGCATATACTATATTGAATTATCCTGATGAATAAGCGACATTTATGTTCTTTTTACTCCCCCTCCCCCTTTTTAAACCTACATGTATTATACAACTTTTGCTAAGTTTCACCGCCAAAGTTGAATTGTATTATCGTATCTATGCTTTTATAGTTGTAAGCAAAAATATCCTGGATATTTTAATTTCCGCATGTCAAATACATAAATATTTAATTAGATATTTAAGGGTGTTTTCAAATGCAAAATGGCAACTTTCTGACTTAAGTTTTAATTTATTTTTGTTCGAAAATACATGAAACTAGCTGGTGTTGTCCTTCAGAAACTACGTAATTGAGCAGTTTTTTTTTTTCCTTTTTTTTTTTTTTTTTTTTTTTTTTTTTTGCAACCGCAATAGATTTTTCAGAAAGTTGTGTCAAAGTGGACGTTTTGAAATGTATTTCTGCGCGAAGGGAGAAAGAACACTCAAGAGCGGGCGAACACCTGATCGAATTCGCTTATAACTCAATAAAACAAGCACCGGGAACAGGGACCGAATTCTTTGACATCACCCGTGCATTTTTTTCTCTAAATGAAAGGGGTCTGCTTATTTTTAAGCATTTTAAAGCAGCATTTCAATGTATCATGAATTAAAAACTGTATTACTTAAAGTTTTCTTCTTTTTTTCGTGAAAGAACGTGCTTGTGTTTGGGCCGACTGTAGCTGATTTTAGGGTTACTTTTTTGGCGTCACCGCCAGCCACCTTAGCGCAAAGGAAGAAAGAGCACTCAATCCAAAAGGTTTTATACCTTTCCGTTTTGCTCCATCTATCTCTTTCCTCCATGGGAAGAGATAGTAAGAAATAATTAAGAAAGAGTTCTTCCTCCGTGAATCGAATTTCGAATCAAAGAATATATGTTAAAAGTATGGAATAGAACATAAAGAAATTTCACATGTACAGATAAATTTCTAAAACTTGTTAGATGTTCCCCCTTGTCAGGTGATGCTAGTTAACGGTGTCAATACAAATTTTGCTGTAACTCTACTATTTTGTATGTTTATCTATGGTTAGGCGCTGTTTATTCATGTGATCACCTCAAAGGAGAACAGGTTTATTTATTTATTTATTTATTTTGTTTTTAAGGCTGTTTTCAAATCCAAAAGGACAACTTCCTGACATAAGTTTTAATTTATTTTTGTTCGAAAATGCATGAAACTGGCTGGTGTTGTTGTTCAGAAATTACGTAATTGAGCTGTTTTTTCCATTTTTTCGCAAACGCAATTGGTCTTTCAGAAAATAGTGTCAAAGTGGGCGTTTTAAACCGAATTTCCGCGCAAAGGAAGAAAGAGCACTCAAGAGCGGGCGAAAAACGTGTTTGTCGCGTGATCGAAATCGCTTATAATTCAATAGGTAAATGATTCATCAAAAAATGGAAAAAAAAGTTCAATTCCAAAGCGCTTCCATGGTCAGGCTTTCCAGTTGTATACCTTTCCGTTAAAAAATGAATTTGTAAATGTGTCAAAACGTTTTGCGCTTGTTGAGCAGAGACAGGGGCGCCATTGGGGAGGGGGGGGGGGAAGTGCAATAGCCCCCCCCCCCCCCAAGGAATTTGATGTTTCAAAAAATTTATCAACCATCAAATGCAGGGATGCAAGGAATAGTGATTTTTTCCTAATACTGAATGCCAAATATTTGGCCTGCAGGTAAACCGAATACTGAATGTTCAGCCAGCCGAATAGTAACTGTTAGGCCGAATACCGAATATTAGGGTCAAATACTTTTATATCTCAGTGTTTAACGTTAAAAAGTTAAATTTTAAGCAATTTTATATAATATTTAGCACAGATACTTCCATTTTGACAAACAAGTCTATTTTTATAAGTAAATTTTGTACTAAAAAAGGTACGTTTTGAGTTATTATTTAAGAAGAGGATGGTTTAAAAAAATTTTAGATAACAAAATTTAAATTCCATGCCTTCTTCAATTAATTCAAATAAATGAAAAGAATTCTCTTATATTGAACGAGAAGCAACATATCATTCTACATCTTTTATCAAAAATGAAAGGTGTACAAGCCGTAGCAGAATTTTCATTTATATTCTTGAAGATATTTTAGCGAAATTTGCATCACATTAATTTACTTGTATAGAATGTGATGATATTCTTGGAAGAGACTGGATTTTGGCCAGTTGTACAGTATAAATATTGTTAGATGCAGACTGAATAAGTGCATTGCGATCCTGATTTACTGGACAAAACATTGCCTGTTTTGATGCCTATTATTACCCTTGAAATTTTCTTCCATTTGGTTTAGAAATACCCTGTTTTCGAAAAAGCAAGAAACGGATTATTTACCAGACAATGCTCAGTAACATGCATTTCTACATTTAATAATTCCCATTATTTCCCAACATTTAATAATTCCACAAATGACATGTCATTAATGGCCAATTTTTTTAAGTGACATTTTTAAAACAACAAATAAATAATATAAAATCATTCTCTTTTATTTAAAGATTCCAATTATTCTGAATATCTTTATTAATTGACAATTAAAAGTAGAAGCTGTGTAACGTTTTAAAAAATATTTTAAAGAGGTTTTTTAAGTATTCGGTTTGGGTGAATAGTTTGATATTTGGCCAAAACGAATATTCGGTAGGCCGAATAGTTTGATATTCGGCCAAGGCGAATATTCGGCCCAACCGAATATTCGGTTGTATGGCCGAATAGGAAGAATACCGAATATTCGGTGCATCCCTAATCAAATGTCAGACTCAAACAAACATTAGAATATTGCTCAAACTCTAAAATAACTTTGATTGCATTAAAATAACATTGATTTGATTGCAATGAAAAATAAGCAATAAATAAATGCTTATGCATAGAAATTAATAATTATCAAAAAAATTTCCTAAAGCTTTACTATTCGAACTACCTCAAGGGGATACATATATCTTTAATGAGTACTTTGGTTAATTTAAAAAATACATGTGAGAATTTTTTTTATCAGTTGCTTCTCAGCTGTGTGCAAATTGATCATGGAAAAACTCGTCAAAATCATTGACACAATAATCACAATGATTTTCTTCCAGCCAATTCTCGAATAAGCGCAAAGAAAATAATAACATGTAAATCCCACTGATGACGGTCTTGTGATGACTGAAAACGTTCTGGGTTTTTCTAATGTATTTTAAATAATTTTAAATTACATGCATGCACATGAAAGTAATTCCTGTGCATTTATTTGTGCTTTTTATATGAATATTAATTATAAATTTTACCTTTTCTGTAGAAAAATGAAGATATATACTTAGTATTCATTAATGTTCAAATATGTAGTTTTTTTTAATCTGAAAAATATTTAGAAAAAAACCCTTTTCTTTGAAAAATCGGATTAACATGAAACCATCTCATGATAGTGAAAACACAATCCGAAACAATTAACGCTTTACCTTTACTTTCAGAAAATCACTAACGAAAATTTTCTTACTTATACATCACAAAATTTGCAAATTTCGTGACCTATTCATGACGTTCGTTGGATGATTATCTCATGACTGATTGAATTTCATCATTTTTTTTTTTTTTTTCGCGATCATCTAACGAAATTTGCGATTTTTTCCGTGATCGATTCACGGAATTTACGATTTTCTTATCTGCAAGCGTTATATGAAATGGAATTTTTTTCGCGCGAGCACTTGCCGAAATTCACAATATTTTTCCGCGACCAACTGACGAAATTCGATATTTGTTTTCGCGATTTTTTTGACAAAATTCACGATTTCTTATCACTATTCATTTATTGAAATTCGTGATTTTGTTTCCGCCACCGACTAAAAATGTTTGTGATTTTTTTGCGCGAGAGTTAGACAAAATTTTGGATCCTATTACGCGATCGTTTGACGAATTTCTCGTCGATTTTATTGCGCGATTATTCGACTAAATTTTCGTGATTTTTTTGCGCAATCTTTTGACGAAATTCGCGCTTTTTTGCGCAATCCTTTACAAAATTCGCGCTTTTCTTCGCAATCCTTTTACGAAATTCAAGATTTCTGCTTGTGCAATCATTCGACGAAATCTGTATTTCTTTTCGCGGTCTCTGATGAAATTAGCGATATTTTCCACGATCGTTTGAAGAAATTAGTGATTTTTTAAGCGACCATTTTGGAGACTTTTGTTTTTCAAAATTTCCAAGATTCGCGATTTTTTTCTGCGACCCGTTGACGAAATGATTTTGCTGATTTTGAAGGAAAGAAAAATCGCGGACTTTCACGAAAATTAAAAAAAAAAAAAATTGTGGAATAATCACATGCTTGTGAAAGATATTATGGAGACAAAACCACGTAGAGCATTTTTTATTGTGCGGGATTTTCTTTCTGTGTGATTTGTGCAGTTCTGCAATTTTCCACGTTCCCTGCTCCTCAAAGAAAAATTTTCCTTCTTCTTCGTCAGGAAACTCATGAAATGGCGCCCCTGTAAGTAAAATTTCGAAAGGGACTAGAAAAAAGCTCCATTTAAACAGGTCTCCGTCTTAGCAAGTATAATTGTATGATGTTTTATCAACGAAATTTGATTTTTCTCCCTTCAAGAAAGAAATCTGTTATAGACAGGTTTCGTTTTCACAAGTTTTATTCTACTAGCAATACATCTCTTTTCAGAGCTATACTATAGAGCGGATGGTTTAACAGTCAGTGAGGATACTTGTAAAAATGAAACCTGTCTATAATAGAATCCTGTCTAAAAAGAAAAAAAATCATGTCCAATATATTAAAATTTTATCTTCTAAGACGGAAACCTGTTTAAAACGAAATATTTCATTGGTTCTGAGTTTCCGTATTCGAAGTTTTTACTGTTAATGTAAGCATAAGTCAGTAAACGTTTCTCATGTTGGAGTTTAAGTGGCCTATCAAGCCAAAAGCACCCCATTCTCGATAGCAGGAATTCGCTGTCTCATATTTAAACAATTAGAAAAAATCTCTTGTGGCTATGCTGCTTTTGAAATGGAAATAGGTAAAATGCGCTTACCTGGGATTCATCAATATCGCGATGACGTATAACTTCATCGGTGTGGCGTGGTCAGGGGTTTATCCAAAAGCTTCTTGAAGAAATTATTTTTATTTTATTTTGTGAAGCATTATTTATCCTTTAAGTATCCTTTGAGAGCTTAATATGAATCCGCTAAATCCATGGGAAGATATAATGTAATATGAATTAGTATTGTGTGTTTTTACGATAAAGAAAGATTCAACTTTTAGCTTTAAATACTTATAATTAAACATATTACTGGAGTATAAGAAACTCCGTGTTAACAGAGAGGCTACATGATTAAGAGTGATAATACATAAAGCTGCTAAAACACATATTCGCAGCGTAGAAAAAATATACAATAATTAAAGGTGTCTGGCAAAAGTCAAAATGTTCAGATGTTCCTTTTAGTTACATATTAGTGATGAAATCTTAGTTATTAGCACATATGCTTTAGAGAGTTACTCAAGTGGGCTGTAATAGCACTCATTATCAAATGCGGAAGTAAAGAAACAGTTCGTAAATTGGCTTGTTAAAATGATCTGTGTATGGTAACAAGTTCTTTCTTTTCTTTTTTTTTTTAATCACTTTTAGCAGTTGCCGAAGAACATCTGGGGAATTAAATTTAACACCCCTCCTTAATCTCCTCAGATGGATAAGGTAACAAGTTCATAGTCTTGATGTTACACAAAAGTTGAGGTTTGGGTGTGGGCTTCGTCAAGCAGTCAGCAATCATGTATTGCGTGGGACAATATTTTAATTCGATAATTTTATCCTCCTTTAATTGTCTTATGGCGTGAAAGCGGATATCAATGTGTTTTGTCCGCTTCGAAAATTTTTCATTTTCTATCATCTTTATACTGCTTTGGTTGTCATGGTAAAGTAAAATAGGTTTTACTTGATACAAGTTAAGATCTTCTAGCAGTTTTAATAGCCATAAAATTTCTTGTCCTGCCGTTGCTGCAGCAACATATTCCGCTTCAGCCGAAGAATATGCAATGCTTGACTGTAATTTTGTAGTCCATTGAATGGGATTATCACCCAGAAAAAAATATTGCCGGTGGTTGATTTTCTATTTTTAGTGTCCCCAGCCCAATCAGCATCAGCATACGCGATGAGTATTGGTGGTTTATTTTTACTTATTGTTAGGCATAGGTTTTTTGTGCAATTGAGGTAAATAATAATTCTTTTTGCCGCTTTCCAATCCTTCTCGCGTGGCGTTGCACTTCTCCTACTAAGTATATTTACTGGTGCCATAATGTCGGGTCGAGTGACTGTGGCAATATACAAGAGCGAACCGATCGCTTGCCTAAACTTTGTATTGTTCGGAAGTAAATTGTCGCTATCTTCTAATTTATAGAAACCTACTTCCATCGGTGTACCAATAGGTCTTGCATCTGTTAAATTTAACTTTCTAACCAAATCTTCTATTTTTGACCTTTGGTTTAATTTGTAACCATCATTCGTTTTAATTATGTTGGTTCCTAGGTACTGACTTATTTCGCCTAAGTCTTTTACTCCGTACTCATTTTGCAATTGTTTTATTACATCTTTAATTATTTCACTTTTACTCGCGATTAAAATATCGTCAACGTAGACGATGATATAAGTGAAATTTTCCTTTTCTTTTCTAGTAAACAAACATGAGTCAGCAGTGCTTTGCACAAAATTCATGTTTTTTAATGATTCTGCGATCTTTTTGTGCCAGGCTCTAGCTGCCTGCTTTAAGCCGTAGATTGTTTTATTCAGTTTACACACTTTGTTTTCACAATTTTTTTCTATAAAACCCTCTGGTTGTTTCATGAAAATTTCTTCTTCTATTTCGCCGTGAAGAAATGCAGTGTCGATGTCAATGTGTTGAACAGAAAGATTTTTGTATGCCGCTGAGGCTAAAAATGTGCGGATTGTTGTGTGTGAAACTACGGGTGCGAAGGTTTCATCATAATCTTCGCCGTACTTCTGATTATATCCTTTCGCTACTAAACGGGCCTTGCATTTTTGTACATTTCCTAAATTATCTAACTTTCTCTTAAAAATCCACTTGCAACCAATAATTTTCTTATTTGGTGGGGGATCCACTAAGTCCCAAGTTTTATTTTTCTTTAATGAGTTGATTTCTTGTTGAGCGGCTTTGAGCCAATTTTCTTTTTCTACTGGGTTGTTCATGTTTGTTATGTCATAAAAATCGGTTGGTTCGAATGTTTCATTTGTTTTTACGTGACATACGTATCTGTCGGGTGGTACTCCTCTATTTGATCTCTGAGACCTTCTCGGTTCTACGTCGGGTTGTTTGGACGCGGTTGGTTCTTCGTCCGAATTACTTAACTCTGTTTGAATGTAGTTGTTGTCATTGTCTGAGTTTTCTACCTCTTCGCTTTCTTTTAAGTTGTTTTCACTATTTTCTATAAATTTAACTGTTCTCGCTATTATTATTTTGTTTTCTTTTGTGAATATACGGTAACCTTTTGATTTGTTGTCATACCCCACAAGTATTCCTTCCTGCGCTCTATCATCTAATTTGTTTCGCTGATGTTTCTGTATATAGGCATAAGCTTTACAGCCGAATGTACGCAGGTAGTGTAAGGTGGGTTTTCGGTTGAACCAAATTTCGAACGGTGTTTTGTTTGTTATTTTGGTTGGTAGCCTATTCTGCAGGTGATTGGCGGTATTTGTGGCTTCTCCCCAGAATTTTTGAGGTAAGCCTGCTTCGGAGAGTAGACTCCTAGTCATATCTAATAATGACCTATTCTTCCTTTCCGCTACGCCGTTTTGGCTCGGACAAAATGGTACCGTAAACTGGTGTTGGATACCTCTTGCCCTTAGGTATTCTTCCGTTTGTTTACCTAAATATTCCCCTCCATTATCGGATCTAATAGCTTTAGGGAATCTGCCGAATTGGGTTTTCACCATGGCTACATAATCTTTTAACTTTTCGTGAACTTCATTTTTATGCGAAAGTAAGTAAATTACTGTGAACCTTGAATAGTCGTCTATAAAAGTGACGAACATTGTTTTTCCCCTGATAGTAGGTGTACCGATAGATGTGCACACGTCCGTGTGTATCAGATCGAGCACTTTGCCTGTTTTGGGACAGTTTGTTGATTTCGGATATGGGGCATCACTTATTTTTGTTTGGATACATATTTCACACAATGCATTATGATTACAGTTATTTATTTTTATACCGTCTGCTAAGTTTTTATTTATTAATTCTTTTATCGCATTATAGTTACGATGGCCAAGCCGTTTGTGCCAAACTTCTATGCAATTTTTATTTTTACATTCATGTGCAATGTTTACTTTATTAGTTTCAGCGCTTTCTAATAATTCGACTTGATATAAATTATTTTTCATTCTTGCTTCAAGATAAATATTCCCGTTTCGGGATAACGTGCATTTTTCTTTATCGAAAATTAATTTATAGCCATTCTGTGTTGCTTTGCTTACCGATATGAGGTTTGATTCTAATTCTGGTACGTATAATACTTCTTTTAATGTGATTGTGTTTATCCCTCCATCGGATGTTTTTGTTTTAAATGTCGTTTCACCTGTACCGTGTGAATTCAGCGTTTTGCCATTGGCAATGATGACTGTCGTCTTTTCAGTGTCGTTAAACTTAGTGAATGCATCTTTACTGTTTAGAATGTGTGTCGATGAACCTGAGTCGATTATCCAGGTTTGTTTTCCTGGTTTCTGGACTAAAAAAGCTGCGTCGCTGCCTTTTCCTGAATTGCCCTGTGTTTTGTTAATCCGAATTGGTTCTGTTTCACGGTTTTTGTTTTCTCTATAATAGTTTGCGTCTTCATAACATAACGATGATGTGTAATACTTGGATTTGTGCGGCTGTTGTTTTTGTGACGGTGAGTAAGTGTTTCTGTTCTTAAGATGCCAGCACTCTCTGTATGTATGGTTTTTTAATTTACAGTATGTACACTGTTTGTCCTTTTTATTATAGTGTTCAGCCGGAAACCTTTTATGCGTTTTAAACGCTTTTGAGGAATTCTCGCTCTGATCTGTGTTTTCTAAACGTCTTGTATATTCATCAGTGAGTTTTCCTTTTATAAACTCTGAATTAAGTTCATTTTCTGGACGGGCCTCGAGGGCTATAATTAAGGTGTTGTAGCTAGGTGGTAATGAACAAAGTAACAGAGCTGAAATGTGCGAGTCATTAATAGTTTCGCCTATGGCTGAAAGTTTATCAACAAGTTCTAAAATATGTGTAATGTGTTTTATTAGATTGCCGTTTTCTGGGAGTTTTGCTCCGTATAATTTTCTCAGCAAATATAACTTGCTTGAGAGATTAGCCCTTTCATGAATTGTTTTTAAAGCTTGCCAGGTTTCTCTGGCAGTGTTTAAGTGCTTTACATGCACGATCTGTGAGTCTTCAATACTCAAGTTGATAATTGCACGTGCTTTACGGTCCCTCTTCGTCCAGTCCGTGTTAATTGGATCTGGGGGATTTTGTGTTATTACATCAAACAATTCTTCTTTTATTAAAATCATTTCTGCGCGAAATTTCCAATTTGCGTAGTTTGTCGAATTTAATTTTTCGACTATTTGAGTTTCTTTTATCCCTGCCATGTTTATTTTTATTTGTTTATGCGACCAACCTATTTCCTTTTTATTTATTTATTTACTGTAAAATGTAAAATGAACGATTTCTTTTTTATTATTATTATTACTCACAACCAACAAATTGTTCATTCACTAATTATTTAAATGTTCATTACATAAAACATAAATATATAAATGTTTCTTTTTCATTCACCTTTATATTTCTGGTACAATAACATTCATAATTTTATTCAATGCAGCATCTTTTTATTTTTTTATTCAGAACATGAATATTTTTAATATTTATAATCTAAGCCACTATATAAAATTTTTCTTCTTTTTCGCTAAACATGAGCACTTTATCTGTCTCATTAATCTTTTTGTTGGAGTTTAAGTGGCCTATCAAGCCAAAAGCACCCCATTCTCGATAGCAGGAATTCGCTGTCTCATATTTAAACAATTAGAAAAAATCTCTTGTGGCTATGCTGCTTTTGAAATGGAAATAGGTAAAATGCGCTTACCTGGGATTCATCAATATCGCGATGACGTATAACTTCATCGGTGTGGCGTGGTCAGGGGTTTATCCAAAAGCTTCTTGAAGAAATTATTTTTATTTTATTTTGTGAAGCATTATTTATCCTTTAAGTATCCTTTGAGAGCTTAATATGAATCCGCTAAATCCATGGGAAGATATAATGTAATATGAATTAGTATTGTGTGTTTTTACGATAAAGAAAGATTCAACTTTTAGCTTTAAATACTTATAATTAAACATATTACTGGAGTATAAGAAACTCCGTGTTAACAGAGAGGCTACATGATTAAGAGTGATAATACATAAAGCTGCTAAAACACATATTCGCAGCATAGAAAAAATATACAATAATTAAAGGTGTCTGGCAAAAGTCAAAATGTTCAGATGTTCCTTTTAGTTACATATTAGTGATGAAATCTTAGTTATTAGCACATATGCTTTAGAGAGTTACTCAAGTGGGCTGTAATAGCACTCATTATCAAATGCGGAAGTAAAGAAACAGTTCGTAAATTGGCTTGTTAAAATGATCTGTGTATGGTAACAAGTTCTTTCTTTTCTTTTTTTTTTTAATCACTTTTAGCAGTTGCCGAAGAACATCTGGGGAATTAAATTTAACATCTCATACGGGAGGGGGAGGGGGTTAACCCCCTGGATCCTACCCTTAGCTATATAGAATCCCTCAAAAAATGTTTGCCCCCCCCCCCCCCCAAGAAAGTTCTGAAATGGCGCTTCTGAGAGCAGTTAAGAACATAGCCTTAATGCAGAAGTAAGTTTGAACGCCTAAATAAGCCGCTATATTTTGGTCTTCCAAAAGGAAGAAAATGGTTTTCATTTCATTTTGAAATAATATTGACTTGGGCATGAAAACAGAATCGTTTGTGTTTTTAAAATTATAGCATGGGTTCCAGAGAAGGAACAATGCAACTAAAATGTGTTTCATCTATAATTCAAAATTATAAATACGGTGTAAATTTGTATATAATTAAAAGCGTAAAAATAATCAATCAAGAACTTTTCCTAATATAATTATCAAAATAAAGATTTTCACCATCAAAATTTAGACATCCCATTCACCCGTGGTGAGTTTTTAAAAATTGTCTCCCAAATTTTAGGTATTTTTAAGAATATGATAGAATTTAGAGATTTTCCTCTTGTAAAAATTTTAAAGGTTATAGAATTACTTTTTAATATTGAAAATTTTTGGAACAATTTTTAAAAACGCATTACCTAGTCATCGGACATCTACTTTCTGATAGTGAAAACCGTATTTCAATAATTGCATTAGGTAATGAGTAATCGCCTATTTAAATTTTGTCATAGGTTAACATGGAATTTCGTGACAGAGGAGAAGAAAACCGTTATCGGTGAAGCTTCCCCTAAACCTAAACATTGATTCAAATGAACCACAAATGTCATCGAATCGAAATGCAGAAAGTTCACTGCTATCAAAAGTATAATCTGCATTAAGGCTGTTCTTAACTGCTCTGCTCAACAAGCGCAAAATGTTTTGACACATTTACAAAATCATTTTTAACGGAAAAGTATGAAATTGGAAAGCCTGCTCATGGAAGCGATTTGGAATTGAACTGTGTTTTCCATTTTCTGATCAATAAATTAAATGTCGAGTTACAAGCGTTTTTGATCACGTGATAAACACGTTTTTCGCCCTTTCTTGAGTGGATATTCTATTTTCGCGCGGAAATTCGGTTCAAAATGTCCATTTTGACACTATTTTCTGAAAGATCTATTGGGTTTGCAAAAAAAAACAGATAAAACAACTCGATTACATAGTTTCTGAACAACAACACCTGCTAGTTTCATGCATTTCCGAAGAAAGATAAATTAAAACTTATGTCATAAAGTTGCCCTTTTGGATTTGAGAACAGCCTTAAAGCTACTCATCATAATCAACCATTTTCAATCCACTGCTGGATGTAGGTCTCGCCCAGATTTTTCCATTTTTTCCTGTCTAGTGCCTGTCATCCAATTAACACCAGTCACTTTTCTAATTTCGTCACCAAATCCAAACTGTTACATTTCTGATTTCATTTTTATTAACAAACGTATCAAACTGGCAGACGGCTGTTATTCAGAATTTTTTATATCGAATAATACTTTCCATTTTTTGGTAAAAGCAGAGGATCTTTCAGAACGCATAGCACAGTTGAAAGTTCTCATTCCGCAATTTCCGTCAATAAACAGAAATGTACTTGTGATCTTTTGTGCAATCCTGTATATCATCTATAGTATTTATACACGCCAAGTAATATTAAAAAAATAGTTAAATTTAAAAACGCGTACCACAACTGAAAACGCACTTCCAGCAGTTATTGTTCATAGGCAGTAATGTAAAAAAATTCTTTTGTGTGTGCGTTTCTACACTGTTCGGGACTAGCAACTTTGTTCGTTAAATCGGAATAATCAAAGGAATTTTTTTTTATATAACAGCACAAGTTAAAAAATGGCTGTGAATAGAAAGAAGATTGCTCTCTTACCTTAAGGGTGTTCTCAAATCCAAAAGGGCAACTTTCAGACATAAGATTTAATTTATTTTTGTTCGAAAATGCATGAAACTAGCTGGTGTTGTTGTTCAGAAACTATGTCATTGAGCTGTTTTTTCCCCTTTTTTGCAAACGCAATAGATCTTTCAGAAAATAGCGTCAAAGTAGGCGTTTTGAACCGAATTTCCGCGCGAATGAAGAAAGAGCACTCAAGAAAGGTCGAAAAACGGGTTTGTCACGTGATCGAAAATGCTTATAAACTCAATAGGTAATTGATTGATCAAAAAATGGAAAACACAGTTCCATTCCAAATCGCTTCCATGGCCAGGTTTCCAATTTTATACCTTTCCGTTAAAAAATGAATTTGTAAATGTGTCAAAACGTTTTGCGCTTGTTGAGCAGAGCAGTTAAGATCTGCCTTAATAACGATTTTAAACATTTGTTGCTTTACGAAAATACATCGTATAAAAATTCGTTTTTTTTTATGCACCGCTATAAATCACAATCATTTAAATTAAGAAAATATCTCATTTATTCAAATTTTGTAGATAAATTATAAGATATCTTTTATAGATGTTTGTTTGCTTTATTTCAATTTTGTATTCCAAACTTGATTTATCGATTGTTACCTGAAGCTGTGAAAATAGTATTATCAACATTATAAGCCATCAAATTTAATTTCAAAAAATCTAAACTGCTAACTGCTTCTTTGAATGTTGAATGCTTTCATCTCTATTTCATCTTCTTCATCCGATCCGTTACTACAGCATGAATAATCTGGGTATTATGAACATTTTCGTATGTAGTCAGCATGATCTGGGTCATATGATACATATGCAGAAAATCAATAATCAGGAACACTGAAAATATTTTATAAATATTAGAAAGTTTCCTCAATTTTTCCCTTTTTTTACATAGAAAGTTATTCGTTAAATCGGGATTATAAATTCGTTAAATCGAAGTATTTTTGTTCCATTTTCGACGGGACCATAAAAAAATTCGCTAAATCAAGAAATTCGTTAAATCGCGATTCGTTGAATCGGAGCTGGACTGTATATAAATTTGAATATGTTTAAAATTGTGTAATATCATTACAATACACCGCAAACGATTTTACCCCATAAACCGTTATGTGACGGAATACTTTTGAGTGTCCCTGTAAAAGAAATGTAAATGCTACATACTTCATTTCCAGTACGGAACATGCCAGTAAATCCCAATAACATATCGTACCCTTGCTTCAAAAGTGGCACAACTCAAAAATTGGGTTTTTTAAGTTATGGCTGCCATTCTACTTGATTTTTACGCCTCTACCAATCACCTAAGTACCGGATAGTGCACTGAAAATCCTGCGAGCAGGTAGCAGTTTTGTTTGCAAGGCAGCCATTGTCCCATTGACCCTACCACAGCAGGAAAAAATTTTCCTCCTTTCCTGAAAAACGGAGTTTTTTGAGTTATGACACTTTTGAAACAAAGGTGCGATATATCAATTTCATGGTAATCGGACTATATTTACGCGAGTTAGAGCAAGGACAAACTGCAGACAGACAGACGAACCGAATTCATAAACATCTTTAAACTATGTTAGAAAGTATTAAAAATGAGACAGAAATTGCGTCAGAAAGTGTATAGCATTGTTGAGTGGGGGAAAATGTTAATGAAATAATAGAGGTAAGACCTAAGTTAATAGAAGAACATAGATCCTTTTGTAGTTCCAATTAATTTTTAATGGGACTACATTTTTCATAAGTTGATTGTACTTTGCGGTATCGGTATAACCACAAGAAAGTTATATCAAAAGAATAATGAACGATAGACAGATGATGTTTCAATGGCCTTGACCGACGGGCCCTTATAAGCGGATGTCCGTTGATCATTTCTTAGATCAACGGCCATTTTTTTTTCACTTTTTTTTCTTTAGTCACATGCTAATGGACCGGTGTTTCGCCGCCGACCAGCTGGACTTTGCTGTTACGCAAGCGGCGGAAGGCAGATGGTCAGACAAGACTGAACATTTTTATTTACTAGAATCACAACGAAAAATACAGTAGGAGAAATCCAGTAAATATTTTAACCCTAGAATGACACACATATATTTTTCGAGCAAATCTGACACGGGGGGGGGGGGGGACTACAAAACCAATTGTGTTAGTTTTATACAGGGTAGTTCAAAATAACGTGGCCAAAATGAAAGGGCAAAGCAGGCATACAAAAGTAATCAAAAAAACACATAGGAACATGGGGTCGCAAACGCCATCAGGGGCCGCTAGAGGGCGTTGCAAATTGTATGTAATACAAGAAGAATAAACAAACATCATTCTACATCATTTTATTTATACTGTTTTTCCACACATGTTACGAATTTAAGACCACTACTACTACAGGAGATGCTCAAAGTTTTTGCTAAGACGCCTGGAGACACGCATTACATCGACGCTGCATGGACTGGTGCACTTTCTCAAACATATCAGGTGTATCTCGAACACATGCTGTGGCTGCAACAATTCTTCCTTCTAAGTCTTTCTGCGATGAAACAGGTGTTTCGTAAATAAGTTCTTAAAAAAAAACCATAAGAAAAAATCTACTGGAGACAAATCGCGGTGGCCATGCGATTGGTCCACCTCGACCAATCCAAAGCTTGGGAAAGGTAGCCTGCAGATGTGTTCTGACCTGTCTGCTGAAATGTGCGATAGCTCCCTCGTGCTGAAATTATACGCGTCAAGTCAACCGCCTAAAAGTTAGCCCTCTCTTGACGGAAAATGAGAAACAGGCATATGCATCTCGTTTGATCATCGTTTGATCAGATTTGATCAACAATTTTCATCGTTTGATCAACTTTATTTCATGAGGTATGATTATCAACTCGCTCAATTTGCTCAGTTCGTGTTTTCATAGAAACGTCCTCTAGCGGCCCCGGATGGCATTTGTGACCTCAAGTTCCTATGTGATTTTTGATTTTTTTTTTGTGTGTGTGTGTCTTTCTTGTGTGATTCTTTTTGCATGTTTTGTTTTGCCTTTTCATTTTGTCCACGTTAATTTAAATCACCCTGTATAGACTAAACGATAGGAAAAAAGCTGAAAAAAGAAAAAAGTATGTTTAATAAAAAAATGTGTGTGCCCTAGAATGAAACACATATAATTTTCGAACAGATCTCACGGGGTCTACAAAACTCAAAAGTTTTTTGGTCATTTTTTTTTATTATTGATAACAACTAGACCTCATCGAGTTCACGGCTGAAATTCCAGAATTAGTTAAAAATCAATACGCATATTAAAACGCAATCCGGTCTGCCAAGTCATATCTTGGTGGAAAACACTTGAAAACTCGATTTTAGCGATTGACTCGTACGTTTACTATTGCGTTTTCCTACTCCCAGTCCTCCATGTTTTCATACTTTTGGGTGCAGGAAAACACAATGGTAAACCTACGAGTCGACCGCTAAAATCAGGTTTTCAGGTATTTTCCACCGAGATATGACTTGGCAGATCAATTGCGTTTTAATATGCGTATCGAGTTTTTAACTAATTCTGGAATTTCAGCCGTGAACTCGGTGAGATGATTCTCTGTGCTGCCGGCTCTCGGTCTAAACCTAATTGGTTAGTTTTACATAAGACTAAACCGTAAGAAAAAAAAAATATGAAAAAAAAACACAAAGTAAAAAACTGCAATAATTAGCAAGTTCTTTGCATTTCTCCGACTGTCTGCATCCAGCTATCTCAAAGTTTGCAGAGATTCCAAACGATATCGAAGTTGGTATCGAATAGCTGTCAATCCTTTGGAACAATGATGGTATCTTTAGCCAAGACACACATTATTTGAGACGCAGCTATCACGCGCATGTGTAGTGACACGGGTCGGAAAAAAAATGCCCGAGGCAGGGTGAGCGCATATTGCAACTGAGTTCTCATTCTGTTCTTAACTGCTCTGCTCAACAAGCGCAAAACGTTTTGACACAATTACAAATTCATTTTTTAACGTAATACGTAAAGATATAAAATTGAAAGGCCTGGACATGGAAGCGATTTAGAATTGAACTGTTTTACCATTTTTTGATTAATCAATTACCTATTGAGTTATAAGCCATTTTGATCACGTGACAAACACGTTTTTCGCCCCTCTTGAGTGCTCTTTCTTTCTTCGCGCGGAAATTCGGTTCAAAACGCCCACTTTGACACTATTTTCTGAAAGATCTATTGCGTTTGCAAAAAAATGAAAAAAAAAAGACCAGCTCAATTACATAGTTTCTGAACAACAACACCAGCTAGTTTCATGCACTTTCGAACAAAAGTAAATTAAAACTGTCAGAAAGTTGCCCTTTTCGATTTGAGAACAGCCTTAAGGAAATTTCGTCTTGTATATTTACCAATATTTAAACTTGTTTCAGTGGATAGATTTAAATTCAAAATCAGATACAGGCTAAAAGGATCATTAGGGTTTTAATTTGCATTTACACGAATGCTATTAGTTGCATATGATATTAATAATGTTATTCCTCCATTGAACAAAATATTAATTTCTTTAATACTAAAAAGACATTTAAATTCCAATGATTTTGAACGACCCATTTCCAACAATCAATTTCCAGAAAACCGTCTGCCTTGAAAAGAATATAATGGAATCAAAGAAAAGATGTTAGAAAGTATAGAATAGTGCATTAAGTTCTATTATTCACTTAATAATAGTAGCATTCCTATATTAAGTTTGAACAGTTTACCATGTTTTTAAAGTTGCCTTTCGCTTAAAATATTATTTATACACTTAAAAAGAGTATTTTTGTACAGAATTTATTTATTTTTGTTAAAAAAAAAAAAAAAAAAAAAAGTTAATGATAAAAGTTAATTGTATTTTCAATGCCATTTTTAGGTTTGAGCAAAATGTTTTGTAAATTACAGATATAAACATAAAAAAAGGAGTGAATTCCTGTTTATTATTGAAATATATATATAGATGTGTGTGTTCTAAACTTCAAACTTAAAAATTATAAAATTAAGAGATTCCGGATTGTTTAAAATGTCCTGATATAAAAATTGTCTAATTTACAATAATTTGTCCCGAAAGAGAACATTTATACAAAAGCAAAATTAAAAACATTTATTAAAATAAATCTTACTAATTATGAATTATATAATTCGAAATAATTAATCACACTAATTTGATATTTTTAATAGTATTATTTCTAATATCTTGCTTTGAAATATCCAGCTTGTTCTACGAAAGCAAAATTAATCATGTGACAGACCAAACTCGCAATCGAAACCGCGTTCCACGTACAAGTGACAAGCACGACCTGCGTCAGAAAAACTGTGTGTGAGTCAATATGCGTTCTTGACTCTTCCCTTCATTTCAATCTTAGAGGAGGAATTGAATAAGATATATATAATATTGTTATATATTTTGTTAGATATATATAATATTGTTATATAAGAAGTCTGTGATTTCAATGACAAAATCGCGGGACGTGGAAGCTTTACTTGCGGTTGTCGGTTGCGTCTCAATGTGCGTGTGGTCGACTGAAATTGTTTGTGATGTAAAACCACACTGTGTCATTCTAGGAACTCACCAGATAAAAACTCGAGATTTGTGAGATCCCAGTGTGTCATTTTAAGCTGTGTTCGCACCATCCTTCTAACTATTATCAGTGTCAGCATCGATTGTTGTGGCCACGCGATGTTTTTGATTTTTAATGACTTTAGTTAGGAAAGGGACTGATGTCCAGCAAAAGAGGAATATTTCCTTCAAGTAGAGTCGAGCTCTTTATCTCCTGACCCATTGTTCATTCCCTTCATTCTTTTGAGAATAAACCGCAGATGGGTTTAGAAGAAAAGATTTCCACGAAAACAGAAGTCTAGCAAAACAGACAACGGAAAGGTATAAAATTGGAAAGCCTGGCCATGGAAGCGAATTGGAATTGAACTATTTTTTCCATTTTTTGATCAATCAATTACCTATTGAGTTATTAGCCATTTTGATCACGTGACAAACACGTTTTTCACCCGCTCTTGAGTGCCCTTTCTTCCTTCGCGCGGAAATTCAGTTCAAAACGCTCACTTTGACACTATTTTCTGAAAGATCTATTGCGTTTGCAAAAAAAATGAAAAAAAAAAAAAAAACCCAGCTCAATTATATAGTTTCTTAACAACAACACCAGCTAGTTTCATGGATTTTCGAACAAAAATAAATTAACCTTTAACTGATGTCACAGAAATTGTCACATAACTAGTGTGAAACGGTCTGTGAGACCACTCCATCGAAAGAAGAATAAAAGCCACTCATAGGATGATGTTTTTGTACAAAACTTTTTGTATAGGACTGTTATAATTAAAATTCGTCTGTTCAAAAGTATCTGGTGATAGTACTAAAGTTCTAAACGGAAAAAAATATCGGTAGTGTTTGTAGTTAAACTGAAAATTGCAAATTAAACTATAAAAATTGAAAAAACTCGCGGTCTGAGAAACCGGTAATATCAGTTAAAGGCTAAAACTTATGTCAGAAAGTTGCCGTTTTCGATTTGAGAACAGTCTTAAAGATGTCATTAGCAGTGAAATTGCATTACATAGGGTTGCCATGTGTCCCGATTTGCACAATTTTCACGGGCTCCACAATCTGTCTCGCGTAACCACTGCGTGGGACGTCAAACGTCCCTATTTTCATGATTCACAAGTTCTTTTAAATTTCTTTTAATACCGCGCTATTCATTAGTCTACATTGAGTAGGATTTAATACAACGAAAATTGTGAAAACAGAACTTGTCTTTATCGGTCTTGTCTAATACTTGTCTATTTTTTTTATTATACGTGGGAAAAGAATATCCTACCAATATACTTGTTAAGATGGAAAGCTGTGTAAGATTGAATACTTTTCCGATCTCAAATAATTCTGTTAATTACAGATTTTATTGTACTTTGTTTAGTATAAACCTGTGAAAAAGGAAATGGTTTACAACGAAATCCCAGTCTTAATCCTACACATTTCATAGTTCCAATGGAAGGAATAGCACACAATATTATAATTGTTCAATCGGAAACCTTTCCATAACGGAATTTGTTTCGGTTCCTGAATAGTGATTCCACTATCACAGATTTTAATCTGTGATAGTGGAATTGCTATACATAAGATTATTGTGATTATTTAGTACAGTAAAACCAACTAAGATGGTATTTTAAGACTATGCTCAAATATAAAGGGACAACTTTATGACACAAGTTTTAATTCATTTCGTTCGAAAACGCATGAAATTAGCAGGTGTTGTTATACAGAAACTATGTAATCGAAAGGAATTTTCCATTTTTTTTTTCTTTTAATAAGCGTAAAAGCTCTTTCAAAAAAAAAAAAAAAAAAAAACCTTTAAAATTGCCGTTATGAACCGAATTTTCGGAAGAAAGTAAACAAACTGGTTGTCACATGATCGAAATTGCTTATAACTCGATAAGTAATTTATTAAAAAAATCGGAAAACTCATTTCGATTCCAAATCTCTTCACTAGCCAGCCCTGCCAATTTTATGGCTTTACTTTTAAAAATTAGGTAGTAAATGCCTCAGATAGTTTCGCACTTGTTGAGCAGTGCACTGGAGAATCGCCTTTTAAGGCTGTTCTTAACTGCTCTGCTCAACAAGCACAAAATGTTTTGACACATTTACAAATTCATTTTTTAACGGAAAGGTATAAAATTAGAAAGCCTGGCCATGGAAGCAATTTGGAATTGAACTGTTTTTTCCATTTTTTGATCAATCAATTACCTATTGAGTATAAGCGATTTCGATCACGTGACAAGCACGTTTTTCGCCCGCTCTTGAGTGCTCTTCCTTCCGTCGCGAAGAAATTCGGTTCAAAACGCCTACTTTGACACTATTTTCTCAAAGATCTATTGTGTTTGTAAAAAAAAAAAAAAAAATGGAGAAAACAGCTCAATTACATAGTTTCTGAACAACAACACCAGCTAGTTTCGCGCATTTTCGAACAAAAATAAATCAAAACTTATGTCAGAAAGCTGCTCTTTTGGCTGTTGAGAACACCCTTAACCCATGCCTGTGGAATATATTTGAGAAAAACTTGCCAAAAATGGAATTTTTTTTTTCTCTGAATGAAATTTGAGAAGTGGATGAGATGAATGAGAGAAGAATGAGATTTGATGGTTTGAATGAAATTTGTGAAAAGCTGCAAAATTACAAAAATTCAACAAATGGCGCGAAACTGCCGAACTTTTCGCGGGAAAGTATCGCCATCTAATGGGAAAATGGTAAATTATATATTATGCATTGGACGAACTGAGTTCGAGCTTCAAGGAATTGAAACACCGATCTTTCTCTTGCCCGAACTTAGATCGGGCATTCCAAAATTGGCGCGTTTGCGTTGCCTGAACTGAATTCGGACGTCCCGGGCAAGGGGTCAATATTGACAGATGTTACGAAATGTAATCTCCAAATGAAGATGATAAAAAAAATTAGTCTCATAATTAAATTTTTTGGAAGCATTTGAACTTATCCAACAACATATTTGCGTGAGATCATGATTCCCCAAAATTTATTTGGCGTTCAGTTTTGAGATGCTATTAACTTTGGTGTAAGTAATAATTAAGGTTGTTCTTAACTGCTCTGCTCTACAAGCTCAAAATGTTTTGACACATTTACAAATTCATTTTTTAATCGAAAGATATAAAATTGGAAAGTCTGGCCGTGGAAGCAATTTGGAATCGAACTGTTTTTTCCATTTTTTGATCAATTCATTACCTATTGAGTTATAAGCGATTTTGATCACGTGACAAACACGTTTTTCGCCCTTTCTTGAGTGGATATTCTACTTTCGTGCACTTTGACACTATTTTCTGAAAGATCTCTTGCGTTTGCAAAAACATGGAAAAACAGCTCGATTACATAGTTTCTGAACAACAACCCCTAAACTAGTTTCATGCATTTCCGAACAAAAATAAATTAAAACTTATGTCATAAATTTTCTCGAGATGTTCCCAATTGCATTAAAATATAGAATGCACGGAATTAGACATTTTGCTTAGGCAATGAGAAAAAACAAGATATTACTTGTGAGTTAGTAAAATATTTGATCGTTATATCTGAGTATTTCTCATTTCAATTCAGTAGTCTACAATGCTTTTTTTTATTATTATTTAGCTAAATTTTTCCTTTCTTCTTGGTTGTTAAAACACAAATTTCATTAAATCAGACCTCACTATAAAAGAGTTAGACTGTACTTAATTTTTATGTTTTAAAAATGATTTAACTTACGTAAAGAGGAAAAAAGCCAATGCAAAAAATTGGCTTACGCCCAGGGTCGCAATAAATAAGTAATTACATACGATAGGGAAAATTCGTGATATTTAACCACGGCCCCGTCATTTATTAAAAGGGTTACCTCTCTGTTAACCCACCCAGAATGCTTCCGTGATTCAGCGGGGTTATATATCTGGTTCTAAGAGCATGCTACGTGACACGCTCTGATCTATCCACGCCCCGGCCATCTGTCACAGTCCGCGGTGTGCCGTTATCGAAGTTGAACTTTCTTTTTTTTCTAAATTCAACCTCCCGCAGGCTCCGAGGGCGAACGCAGCTGCTAATGGCAGAATCCAAATGCACAATTCTTTTTTGTTTTTCTAGACTTTCCACAAATGAAAAGCATAAAACGTGGGCGGTGTGAGTGAGTAAAGTAAGTGCCAGAGAAAGCACTTGAGTAGAGTAGAGATCTGGCCGGCCCGCGGCCCGAATCCGCTCTCATCGGGCCGGGCCCGGGCCATACTTTTCTCTGAAGGCTCGGACCGGAGCGGTCCGGGCTTAACTTATTTTTTCTGTACAGAGCCGGGACTGGCTTCATTCCTAGTCTTCACGGCCCAAAATTTTAAGTCCTACTTTCGACCCAGTCCGCATGAAAATCTTTGTCTCAGCGTGGCCTGGTCCATTCAAAGGTCAGTAAAATTAGGCCTGGCCCAAACATTTTTGCAAAAAATGCATACATTTTTAAATTGCCATTATTCTACACTTAAACATTAAAATTTATTTATTTTTTTTAAAGAATAGTGTAGATTTCTATGCTTATTGAAATATAGTAAAACGTGTGAAAAAGAACCTGCCTAAGACGGAGCCCTGTTTTAAACTAATATCGTGTTGAGTACTAACATGTAAGAAAAGACTATATAACACATTTACAGTTGCTAAAAGGGGAACTTGTCTATAACGCATTTTTTTTTCTTTTTTATGCAATTCCGTCTTAGAAGATTTTACTGTATAGCATTTTTTCAGATTTTTAACACTTCAATACATGGAATATGGATTAACAATATTAATGATAACTGAAACATTTACATACAAGAAATACAGATTCATAAAAAAAAAAATAATAAATATCGCAGGCTGCGGCACTTCTATAAAAACGAAGATTATAAGCATAAAAAAAGAAAGTTAAGATAAATATTTTTGGTCAGAAGGCCTCGTGCGAGGCAAATTTTTAACCAAATCGATTCAAGGGTCAGCTAGGTGGGGAGGACTACCAAATGGCTTAAGCACTCACAAGCCCCACCCAGCGGTTTCCATCTACTACCGCCGTCACCATAACATATAAGTTTTAACCAAATCGACGTAAAAATCAATATTTTGTAGAAATTCACTCGGGCTGGGCAGGACTCGGTCCAAACTTTTAATTTTTTTGCCGGGCCGGGCCAGGCCAAAAAAAATTTCTACGGGCCGGGCCAGGCTAGGGCCAAACTTTTAATTTTTGTATCGGGGCGGGCCAAATTTGGCCCGGGCTTGGAAATTTCGGCCCGTGCAGACTTTTACTTGAGTATGTTAACTCAATCATACTGATTGGTGAAATTGAAATCGTGTCTGCCGGATATCATTCAGGTAGCTCCATTGGTATAGCGTTGACAATGAATTCTGAATTCGTCTCATAACCTGAACATTTTTTTATTCAAAAGGAGACCACCAAACGTTCGGTTTACCGATTTGCCCAGCACAGCACAGTACAGCTTAGTAGAAGACCAAAGGTAGAATTGAAATAATTAGCCTCCGACTCTCAAACTTAAAAAACGAATTTAAAAATCTTTCAAAATATTGAATTGGAAACGAGCTATTTTTAAAAATTTCTCCCGTAGGATTAACATTAGCGAACGGGTGTTTTCGCCTGAGTGATGTAGTCTCTCTGTCTGTTCGTCTAAAATCTTGTAATCCAATTTCAACTCACTTCCTATGCAATTGACCTAATTTTTAGTAGTGTGTCGTATTTTCGATGACAATACAATATTCTGTAAGTCAATATTTGAAATTTGCCTCCACTCCGGGCGAAAAACCAATTTGTCCAATAAAGGCTAAATGTCATTTATTGTGTCATAAATAAGCTGATGTTTTTCGATAGAGCGGTAGCATGATTGGCAAATGGGCCGTGTTTCTGTTCGGCGTTGAGGGTGAATGGATATGGGTTGGATCCTGAGCAATGGCGGATCCAAGGGGGAGTTCACGAGGGGTCATGACCCCCCCCCCCCCCTCTGAACATCAATAAAAGTATTCTAAAGATCATTTAAAAAATGAAATATACAGTAGAGTCCCGCTTAACCGAGTTATTTTTTTCTGATGGCTTCCATTATTATGAAACAGCCATTATAAATGAAGTGTTAGGTGAAGATGAAAGAGCAGTCCTAAAGAGTTAAAACTCTGATTTTCTGGTAAGAATGAAATAAAAAATGGCCATAATTTTTTTTTCCATCAGAAAAAAATAATGCATTCCAAAGGTATAAGTTCGGTTGAAAAAAACTACTGAATGCTTTGAGCAGAAAGAAGACCTGCAATTTTCATGACACTAATAGAATCACATAGCTGCCAATGTTTACGGTTTAGTTACCTCCAAAATTGAATATAAATTTTTGCCATATTAAATCGTTGACAATTTTATCGTTAATTTGCCATATTTAATCGTTGACTTTTTAAACTGAATTTACGGAAGTGACAGTCAATTTTTCCTTTGCGACGACATTCCTGTGGCTGCCAACTCGTAAAACTCGTTTAAAAATAATGCTAACTTTGAAAACATTTTCTGAATAAATCATTGCCTTTATAAGAAAATGGGAAACTCTTTAATTTCTTGGTATCTGAACAAAATCGGTAAATTTTATATTTTTACGAATATTAATGCAAATTTTTTGTATTTGCTAATGAAAACGGCTTCTCTTTAAAGTATCAGAAAAGTAGTTAGTTTGGATTTGGGAATAGCTTTCAATATAAAAAATTCTCATAACGAGATGTGATCCCCTCCCATCCAAAAAAAAAAAAAAAAAAAAAAGGAAATCCATGACCCGCCTCTAAATGGTGAGCTGGATCCCCCCGCCCTTCATCCTGAGGAGGATGTTGATAAATTTTGTTTTTGTTTTTTTTTCTTGCCAGGAAGTTGGATTTAAATTTGTAACATATCCATCTTTTCTAAACAAACTGATAAAAAAATTATTCCCAATGTAATTTATATCCATTAAAAAGGGTATTTATTTCAATCAATTGTCCTCCAACATTTTATTCCGTTTTAGCACACTATAATAAAGGCATGTCTGTAAAACATTTTTTTTTTTTTTTTACTTTTAATTCATTGTAATTGATCATTATTCTCGTAAGCTGTATTATGGCTACTCGTAAGTTTTAACATAGAAAGATTTATTGTGCATCAATTTTGAGAATGCTTAACTTATAGAACCGGCCTTGAAAGAGCCTATAAAAAACGGCAGATTTGCGTTGCAAAACGCTGGAGCGTAACAAAATAAGCAAGATCACACACTTTTAAAAGTTGCGATGAAATCTCACGGGATTATGGTGAGATTTAATTTGAAAGCTTTTTTCTATTTTGGTATGATGTCTATGTCTCACGTGTTTTCCGAACACGTGTTTCAAAATAACGTTTTGGTTCAGTTTATGCCATGTTGTTATTTATGATAGAAAAAATGAAATAGAGATAGCAAGACGCAGATGGTCTGTTTTGTCGGTTACAATCCAATTAAGGCTGTTCTCAAATCCAAAAGGGCAACTTTCTGACATAAGTTTTAATTTGTTTTTGTTCGAAAATGCATGAAACTAGCTGGTGTTGTTGTTCAGAAACTATGTAATCGAGCTGTTACTATGTTATCGAGCTACTTATCCCTTCCTTTTTTTTTTTTCGCAGGCTTCACACCGTCGATGGAGTGGAGTGACCGCTGTACATTGGCAGGGCCGTAGCGACCGCCCCCCATACCCCCCATTTGGGGAGGGGGGGGTGAGCAAAGTCAGGGGCCCAGTAGTAAGCTATTGTACCTTTCAGCCAAATGTTTTTTTTTTTTTTTAACTTTTAAAAAATTATTTTTTTATAATAAAATGTTATTTTGTTTTATCGAAATTCATTTTTTTTTTTTTTTTTTTTTTTTTTTTTTTTTGTCAAAGATCTTAATCAGATTTAGAAATAGAAAACTGATATGTGCTTTTCTTCTATATCCACCATTCTTTATAAAAGTTTTTGAAGGCTGCAATTTCTACTTAAAAAATAAAATGGCATTTTAGTATTTTTGGGGTGCACCTATCAATGGGCGAAAAAGGTGAAACCAGAGGTTCAAAACTTCTTTAATACTATTATTTCCTCCAACCAAAACAGATATGCCCTTTTTTTCTACAGCAACCATTCTTTTTAGAGGGGCCCAGATGAAAGAAATTTTGCAGGCTCTAAATTCTTTTTAAATTGTCTTTTTTAGGGCCCCCTATAAAAGTGCGGAAAAGTTGGAGCCCGCAAGATTCAAAACTTTTAAGCCCATTTTTTTATTCAAAATTTTAAAAAATATGCTTTTTAATCTCACTGAGGGACCCAATAAGTTTCAAAACTTCGTTATACTATTACTTCCTTCAACCAAATGTGCGTCCTTTCTATAGTCATTATTCTTTTTAAAGAGGCCCAGATGAAAGAAATTTTGCAGGCTTTTAATACTTTTTAAATTGTTTTTTTGGGGGAACACAATAAAAGTGAGGAAAAGTTGCAACTCAAGATTCAAAACTTTTAGGCCCCATTTTTATTACTCAAATGTTTTAAAAATATGATTTTTAATCTCGTTGGGGGCCCCAACAAGGTTCAAAGCTTTCTTAATACTATTACTTCTTTTGACCAAAACAGATATGCGCTTTCTTTCTATAGCCAGTATTCTCTTTAAAGGTTCCTATAGATTAAAGACATTTTGCAGGCTCTAAATTCTTTTTGAATTGTCTTTTTTAGGGCCTCCTATAAACGGGAGGAAAAGTTGGAGCCCAAGATTCAAAACTTTTAGGCCTCATTTTTTTATTCAAATGTTTAAAAAACATGCTTTCTAAACTCGTTGGGAGCCCCAATAAGTTTCAAAACTTCCTTAATACTATTAGTTCCTTCAAACAAATGCGCTTTCTTTCTACAGCCAGCATTCTCTTTAAGGGTTCCCAGATGAAAGAAATTTTGCAGGTTCTAAATTCTTTTGAATTGTCTTTTTTAGGGCCCCCTATAAACATGAGAAAAAGTTGGAACCTAAGATTCAAAACTTTTAGGCCCCATCTTTTATTTAAATGTTTTAAAAATATGCTTTTTAATCTCGTTGGGGGCCCCAATAAGATTCAAAGCTTCCTTAATACTATTACTTTTTTTGACCAAAACAGATATGCGCTTTCTTTCTATAGCCAGTAGTCTCTTTAAAGGTGCCCAGATGAAATAAATTTTGCAGGCTCTAAATTCTTTTTGAATTGTCTTTTTTAGGGGCCCCTATAAACGGGAGGAAAAGTTGGAGACCAAGATTCAAAACTTTTAGGCCCCATTTTTATTATTCAAATGTTTTAAAAATATGCTTTTTAATCTCGTTGATCTCGTCTCCCCAATAAGTTTCAGAACTTCCTTAATACTATTACTTTCTTCAACCAAATGTGCTTTCTTTCTACAGTCATGATTCTTTTTAAAGGTGCCCAGATGAAAGAAACTTTGCAGGCTCTAAATACTTTTTTAATTGACTTTTTTGGGGCCCCCTATAAAAGTGAGGAAAAGTTGGAACTCAAGATTCAAAACTTTTAGGCCAAATTTTTTTGATTCAAATGTTTTAAAAATATGCTTTTTAATCTCGTTGGGGACCCCAATAAGGTTAAAAACTTTCTTAATACTATTACTTCTTTTAACCAAAACAGACATGCCCTTTTTTTCTATAGCTACCATTCTTTTTAAAGGTGCCTAGATGAAAGACATTTTGCAGGCTCCAAATACATTATAAATTTTCTTTTTTGGGGCCGGTCTTAAAAGTGAGCAAAATTCGGAACTCAAGATTCGAAACTTTTAAGCCTAATTTTTTTTTTTTTTTTTTTTTTTTTCAAATGTTCAAAAAATATATGCTTCTTAATCTCGTTGGGTACCCCAATAAGCGGACATCTATGTGCATTGCATATGCCGCCTATCCCCTTATGTTAGACCTGTTTCGTTTTTAACATTTCATTTCTCTTGTCTCGATAAATTACTTATGTTAACTATGCATAAATTATATTGTGTATTTATTTAATCTACTAGCAGAGCTTCGCTGATTGTTGTTTTAAAAATAGAACCTATTTACTGGAGTTCTCCATTGGGGTCCTTCACTGCCTTCCGCAGCGTAAACCTTTTCCGGATATTCCCGATCCGATCTTGAATCAAACAATCATTGAATTATTGTATTTTTTTTTTTTCGATAAAAGTGAAATTTTCCAGCACCGTAGCTCACGTTGCTACAGGCACAAATTTGTTATTTTTCCACTTCAGCTTAATTATGACAGCAGCAAAATGTACTGGATAATTCTTCGGTTTCAGAAAAAAAATGTCAAAAAAAAAAAAAAAAAAAAAAAAAAAAAAAACTCCGCAAAACGTGAAAAAAAAAGTGTAAAAATCTTATAAAAAAATTGGGCAAAAATTCAAAAATCGCTGAGAGAAAACTCATTATATCGAGCCAAAAGATTGAAAGTGGAATGTTAAAAAATCGCCGTGAAAGACAAAAATAAGCTAAAAATCACATAAAATGTTCGTAAAAAATTCAGAAATTTCTATGGATATATTTTCTATATTGAGCTAAAAGACTGAAACCTGATCCCTTTTAGGGATGTCAAAAATCCGTGCCGCAGATGGCAAAATTTTTACTATATTGGAATAAAAGATTGAAACTGGGTTCCTTTTACACTCTCTCTCTCAAAAAATAAATAAATAAATAAAATAAATAAATAAATCAGTTAATTGAAGGATTTTTTCTGTAACTTTTTCTTTTGTTCAAATACACACAAAACAAGTTTTGATTTGATTTGCTCATTTTCCGCGAAAATATAGAAAACTCACCAACCTAACGTAAAAATTACCTAACATTCTTACTAAATATAAAGATACATTTTTGTCAAATCAAATCACAGGAGTGTTCCGCCAACTTTGCTGGATTGTACTTTTCCCTATTAGAAACTGAACTTTTACGCATGACTTTTTTCCTTCATTACACGAACGCGAATCAAAGATCAAAATTTCTAGAAATTTCCTTTCTAAAGACAAAAATTTCTTCAAATGTGAGATAAAATCTCTTCTAATCACAGGGGTCTTAAAAAATGAAAAAAATAAACGTTCGTGAAAAATTCAAAAATCGTAAAGGACGAAATTTAGTACATCGGGCTAAAAGACTGAAACCTGATTCCTTTTACTAATGTCATAAAATCACGTCGGAATGCGAAAAAAAGTTAAAAATCACATAAAAAATTCGCGAAATATTTAAAAATCGAAGAAGACTACTTTACTATATTCGGCTAAAATGAACAGATGGATTGGAAATAGATTCCTTTTATGAATGTGGGGGGAAAGCACGAAACTCGAAAAAATACAAAAACTAGCGCAAAAAATTAAATGAAAAAAATTCTAATAAAAAAATTTAAAAACCTGTTTCGAGGTGCATAACTTCAGGCATACAGGTAACCTTCCTGTCAAATTTTGTCCTGAACAGAAAAACATCTGGTCAGACAAAGAAAAACTCGATTTATAACATTTGTAAAAGGAATTCAGTTTCAAACTTTTTTGCCAAATTTTGTCCTTTGCTGTTCTTAAAATTTTCGAGAATTTTTATGTGGTTTTTAGCTTTTTTCACTTTTCTGGTAGTTTTTTTAATATTCGTAAAAAAAAAATAAACCCGGTTTCAATCTTTTAGCCCAATAAAGTAAAGTTTGATCTCTATGAATTTCGAATTTTTTTATGCAATTTTTGGCGTTCTTTCGCGTTATTCGGCTATTTTTTGACATTTTCCCCCCTAAATGGAAGAATACTCAGTTAAATTTTGCAAGTCCTTTGATTAAACTCACGTTGTAAGAATATGAAATCTGTTCCTGTAGCAACGTGAACAAAATGTTGAAAATTTGAATTTAATCTGGATCGAAATAAAAAAAATTACAATAATTCAAGGTTCGTATTATTCGAGATCGGAGCGGACATAGCCCCTATGAGTGTACGTTGCCGAAAGCAGTGCAGCCCAACTACAAATTCGTTCAATTTGAAGTTCGTTTTGGAAAATCCGACCAGCGAAACTCCGCTGGTGTTGTTATAAAATGGGACTCGAATGGAAAATTAAATATAGATATTTCTCTAAAATCTTAGAGGGGGGGGCGAAAAATATGTTTTTTTTGGGGGGGGGGCTCTGAAGACCTTGCTACGGCCCTGTACATTGGCGAAAACACCGGGCACCTCTCCTATGGTGTCAGCAGCTACGGACATCAGAGCAACAAAGTCTTCAACGGAATCTATGGGACCATCATCGTAGATGAAGCTCTTCATGTGACCCCAGAAGAAAAAGTCCAGATATGACAAATTGGGTGAGCGGTCCGGCCACTTGATTGGTGCAACTGCACCCTTTGGGTTTCCCTCGCATTGCCGTCTGTCGCTCCGTACCAGGGTTGGCTTTTTACTGGTAAAAACTGGTTTTTTGGGCTTCGCTCGCACTGCCGCCTGTCGCTCCGTACTTCCGTACATGTAATGCATCTCGGCCTTCTCCCGATTTGAGTACGCATCCATCTCATGGATGATCCACAGAACGAATGAAGACAACTGCGGTGAACAGCCTTTTTATTGCGGTTACTGGGAGGCGCCCTCTAGCGCTTTGGGGCTTGCGTTCCGACCATGGATTATATGGTGATTTGTGCTTGTCTAGTTGTGTTTTATCACCCCCCCCCCCTAACGTATGTACCCTGAGTTTAGGGACACCCTGATACACACCCTCCCCCCCTGTCTCGTTCATACCTTTCTCAATAAAGCTGCCTGTACCAAAAAATAAATTAAATAATTTTATTTAAATAAATGTTTTCTTAAGGGTGTATTCGAAAAAATATTTTTTCACCCTCAACAGCTCGAAATTTTCTGAGATATTTTCAGACTCATTTTTAAAAGAAAAAACATGAAACTTGCTGGTGTGATTTCTGAAGACATGTTTAACGTGCCGTGTGATTTTATTTTCAGCTCAATTAATTAGAATTTGATTTTTAAACAATTATTTTCTCAGTATGACCATTTTTTTCATTCCCAGATCGCCCGCTACGGAAAATTCGGTTCAAAACGCCAACTTTGACAGCGTTTTTTACTGTATTTTCTGCATTTATCAAAAAATTAAGAAGCACGGCACGTTATATAGTTTCTAAACAAGAGAATTTCCCAGTTTGATGCGTTTGAGAGCAAAAATGAATTTTAAAATGAATCAGAAAATAAGCAGTTTGGATCGGAATACACCCTTAAATAAATAAAACAACGGCTTGCTCTTACATCTTCACTGAAAGAAAAGTACTTTTCTTTACATCTCAATAACAGTTATTAAAAAGAAAATAAATAAATAAAATAACATTGGAAATTGTAGTGCATTTCTGAAAATCCACGTGTCATAAAACACTTGTAGTACTTAATGTGGCAGTCAACCTACCGGCAAGGGAATAATCCTCATCGTCTTCTGTCAAGATAACCATATCTTCAAGAAAATGAAAAAAAAGAAAAACGAAAGAAAAAGAAAGAGGGAGGGAGGGGGGGAGGGGAGCTTTAATCCGCTTCCGCGCCAGCTGTCGCGCGTAGGGTGCCTGTGCGCACTCAATTCGTCATCGGTTTTCCTTCTCGTTCTTCATCGTTTTCAGTTTTGTTTTTGCTGCTGTGTTTCTTCGAACCCCTGCTCATTGAGTTCAGACACTTTTCTTCAGGAGGGATTTCTGTGGCTCCGGGGGAGACATTATAGAGTTCCAGGAGGGAAATTACACTTTTTGACCATTGAAAATACAAAACATCAATTCTTCCGGGGAGGGGGGTAATCTCATTGCTCCGGGGGGGGGGGGGGGAGTCCACCTCTTGAATTCAACACTGAAGGCTCCTGTCCCTGCAGGCGCGAGCTAATGCTAAACCTATGGAGAAGTTATTTTCTAATATCTCGTTTGCATTTCGACATTTTTAAATATATATTTTTTCTTAAATTGGATAGCTGAGGTCCATCTCTACATGTTCCTTTTTTACTTTTTCGATTTAGGTTGCAGATATATTTTAAGTTACTTCATTTTCGAAACCGGTCCCAAAAATGAAGGTGTCATTCTAAAAAATATCTATAACCAAAATCGAAAAAGTAAAAAAGGAGCGATGTAGAGATGGACCTCAACTATTCAATGCAAAATAAATTATTTAAAAATGTTGAAATGCGATATATTAACGAGATATTAGAAAATAACCTTTCCATAGGTTTAGCATTAGCTCGCGAGTGTCTTCGTCTGCAGGGACAGGAACTTTAAGAACTTTCATTTTTAAACGTCAAAGTGTAAAATTTACAGGTCTGGCCATAGAAGCGATTTGGAATCGAATAGCCTTTTCCATTTTCTGATAAATATATTACTTATCGAGTTATAAGCGATTCTTGTCATTAGACGACAAGTTTTTTTTTTTCCCTTTCTGGTATTGCCGCATCGGGAATGCAGTTCAAAACGCCCACTTTTACGGTATTTTCTGAAAGATCTTCTGCCTTTACCAAAAAACGTAGACACCATTCGCTTGCATAGTTTCTGAATTAGAACACTTGCCAATTTAATGCATTTCTGAGCAAAAATAAATTCAGAAATGTGTCAAAAGTACAGTCGTCCTCGTGTAAACGAATATCGACGGTTCCAGAAATAATATTCGATTAAGCGGGGTATTTGATTAAACGGGGAATTATAACTGTAATATTTAATGCGTAATAAAAAGGCAAAATAACCATCATCTACGGTACATTTAATTAACAGCATAATAAATCGTTAATAGAATAACATAAACTAAAATAAATACAAATGCTAATATAAAGTAAATCCGTAATAATTTAATGTCAGTACATACATTTATATGGTTTACATTACACTTAATGCAGTTCATTTGAATTTGGTCAAAACTTTGCTACTTCTAATTTACTTTACTTATACTGCCTTAAAAAAATCGTTTAAAGTGGTTTGTTTAAGTGGAATTTTAAGGGAGTAAATATTGAGTTATTTTTCGAATGAGTGCAAAATATCACCACTACCATCTCGAGTCTCGAAGTGACGGCGCATTGCCTTTAAAGCCTGGTTAACAGCAAGAAATGATGGTGGGGAAATAATTTGACCTGTCCCATATACACCTGCCAGCCAAAACCATTGCAGGAAGAACTGAAAATTTGTTTTCAGCGTAAAGGAACCGAAAATGACAAAAGGTGGAAGGAAATTCCAGCTGAAACGTGCTTTTCGCGCCTATTTTCAAACATCGGTCACACAGTTGTTATGCAATAAAGGCTGTTCTTAACTGCTCTGCTCAACAAGCGAAAAACGTTCTGACATATTTACAAATTCATTTTTTAACGGAAAGATATAAAATTGGAAAGCCTGGCCATGAAAGCGATTTGGAATGGAGCTGTTTTTTCCATTTTTTGATCAATCAATTACCTATTGAGTTATAAGCGAATTCGATCACGTGACAAACCCGTTTTTCGTCCGCCCTTGAGTGCCCTTTCTCCCTTCGCGCGGAAATTCGGTTTAAAACGCCTACTTTGACATTATTTTCTGAAAAATCTATTGCGTTTGCAAAAAAAATGGAAAAAACAGCTCAATTAACATAGTTTCTGAACAACAACACCAGCTTGTTTCATGCATTTTCGAACAAAAATAAATTAAAACTTATGTCAGAAAGGAGCCCTTTTCGATTTGAGAACAAACACCCTTAAGCGCGGACATTCGTAAAAGGTATTTGGTTTAAGCGGGAAAAACTAACATGGAAACAATAGTAATAAATTCGGTTCCGGAGGATTCTATTCGAATAAGCGGGATATTCGATTATCCGTGACCCGAATAAGTGGAGAGGACTGTAGCTCTTTTGGATTGGATTTGAGAACAGACTTTATTGTTTTTGCGTTTTCTTTTTCTTTTTCTTTTTTGTTTTCGTTTAAAGCTGTGCTCCAATCCAAACTGATTTTAATTTATTTAACAAATCATTTCCTCGCCTACTAGTAGTTTTCATGAATATTCTAAACTGTGAAGAAGAAGGCTTTTTAAGGGTATTCTTTGTTGTTCAGAAACTATGTAATTGAGCTGTTTTTTCTCTTTTTTTTTTTTTTTTTTTTTTTTTTTTTTGCAAACGCAATAGATATTTCAGAAAATAGTGTCAAAGTAGGCGTTTTAAACCGAATTTCCGCGCGAAGGAAGAAAGAGCACTCAAGAGCGGGCAAAAACGGGTTTGTCACATGATCAAAATAGCTTTTAACTCAATAGGTAATTGATTGATCAAAAAATGGAAAAAACAGTTCAATTCCATATCGCTTCCATGGCCAGGCTTTCCAATTTTATACCTTTCCGTTAAAAAATGAATTTGTAAATGTGTCAAAACGTTTTGCGCTTGTTGAGCAGAGCAGTTAAGGACAGCCTTAAATAAAATTTTAACTATGCCTAAAACTGTTTTTTTTTTATTTCATTAACAGTAAAATATTTTATCTTCAGTTACATTTCTCAAGCTGAAAACTACGAATTTCTCTTAATGCTTTTTTTTTTTCTTTTTTTCTGGCTTGATGCATATTTTTAATTTTGCCACTATTAAGTAAAAGATTCATTTTTGCCTAATTATCTTCCATTTTTCTTATTTTTATTTACAGTAAAGCCTCGATTATCCGCGAGCGGATGATCCGCGGTGCGGTTTATCCGCGAAGCGAAATTATTATTTTTTAAATTCAAGCCAAATAGCAAGGGAAATACAATAAGCCTTACAAATAAATATAAACAGAAAAATTCATGTATTCGAAAGTAATAGAAGAATATTTCTAGATTTGGTTGCCACGTTTGAAATATCAGATATAAAGTCTTTATGTCTTTTCTTGATTTTATTAAACAAACGTAAACACATCAATTAAAATATTTAACAAAGACCATTATGGTAAATTCCGGTAGAGTACATCAAGAATAACTTCATTTTCCTGATAAAAATTATTCCATACTAAAAGAAAAACAATAGTTTGCAATTATACATAGAATGACACTAACCCGGTAATTCTCCGCCAACTTCAACCTCGCGTTTCGGAGCTTAACTCTCGGTTGAATGCGAAATCCAATTCTCCGTTTACCCAACCTGACGAAATTCGTGGTATATACTAACCTGGGGTTGACTAACTCAACCAAGGTCTGGTAGGTAGGTTAGTGAACCGCGCATGCCTAGTAGAAAGAAAGATGGCGGTCGTTTTAAATTGTGCGCTGATGCTTCTTTTTTAAAAACAAAGCTTTTTGGAATTTACTAATTAAACGAAGCATTAATTATTAAAGATGGTATTATAAAAGAATGTGTCACTTACATTTTCCCCCTTTTTTTTTGATATTTTTGCTCTATGAATGCAAAATTATACTAATTTGTGTGTCGAAAACAAAGCTTCAAATTTTATTGATTTACAAAGTATTTTGTGGTGGCGCCATCTAACAAATCTAAATGGAAATATGTACTTTCAATACCAATTTTGTAAAAATATATGATTCAAAACTCTTTCTTTCTCTCTCTCTTTTTTAATAATAATGAAAAAATAGAAAACAAATTTTCTTCCATTTGAGTCCCTCGTTCATAGTTGCTTAAAGCATGAATTTTCTACCGAATTGTGTATATGTGATCAATTGTTCATAATAGATAAATAATTATTTGTTTTATTACATACTTAGTAAGTTTGAAATAATGATTTTTGTTTTAAAGAAACATTTTTTCAGAAGATTTTTTTATATATAATTTCGCAATACATCAACAATATTAATACATGTTCTCGGCCTTCTTCTAAAGTTATTAAACATGATCTCTAAAAAAATGTGTAATAATCAATACAGGATTTTCTAAGGCCTCGTCTTTTTTTTTTTTTTTTTTTTTTTTTGCTACCGGCATGCTATTTTATCCAAGATATTTTAATTGAATCTGTACAGACATTTGTTAAATAAAATATATATGCATTAGAAATAATTATATGAAAATATCTTCACATCTAATATTCATTGTAAAAAATAAATAAATAAACCTATTGCGTTATTTACTTTTATTCTACTTAATACTACTAGTTTGATCAGATAATTGTTTATTAAACTTACATTAAAGAAAACGATTTTTTTAATCAAGATATTTTTTAATCAACTGTTTTTTAAGAATTTTATTGAAACTTTTGTTCTGTAAAAGAACAAAATCATGAAATCAAAATGGTAATTGCACATTTACTTATAAGAATTTTTTATTTAAAAATTAAACATGATAAGTATATGCATATCCAATTTCAATATTACCTTTAGTTTCGTTATTGAAAAGAAACAGATTAAGACGGTGTCAAGGAAGGACAGAACTCGCAGAGAGGATTGCTAGGTCATGTGATTCCTTTGGCCAATCAACTACGCAGATTTCAAGCGAGAGTTGACTAACTCAGGTCGACTAATCGCGGCTTGAAAGTTATCGATGAATTCGAAATATTAACCGGCGGTTAGATTTGTCAACGGAAGGTTTCTCAACTGAGAGTTGAACCGCGAGTTAAAGGTTGGTGGAGAATCGACCGGTAAGTGTATAACGCTTCCGGCCTTCCGGGGTTGAATTCATCCTTTTCCTGATAATCCAAACGCGGCCGCGTTAGGCTTAAGCATTCCGATGCCGTATTTGCCGACTACCTTATTGAATCTGGGTATCTATTCGTTGTGTAACATATTCTTCTTCAATTTTTCTCAAACCTTCAAAAAGTATACAATTAATAACGCTTTAAGATCTAATTTAAAAATAACCAGATACCAACAACAGGGTTCCGATGTATACAAGCGATTACCGTTGCCATTCATAAGCACAAATTACAAATCCAAAAACAAATGAATGACTCTTTCAGCTATTCATTAAATGCTCTTAAAATATTTTGAAAAAGTATATTAATATTTTGAAATGCGTTTTTCACTTTTGTTTACATTTATTTACAGTTTGAATTCAGTATACAAGGTTTAAAAATACTCTCGAAAAAATACCTCTGTTTTTGAAGGCTATCTATTTTCTGACCAATGAGAACGCTTCATGGTGTTCAGTGAATATAGCTATATTCTGTGATTCATTCCCGTGAATTATTTTGTACCGGATTAACGTTTCCTTTCTAAAAACAAACGTATTTCAAATTATTTAAAGGCTTTATTATGGTTTTACAAATATTTTAAGAGCAAAATCGGATGTCGACCGTATTTTTTAATGATTCGTTCAAATGAGTCGTTCAATTGCTTCTGGATTTGGATTGTGTTGTACATGTGGCATCACGAGTGAATGTGGATTTGATTTTCAATCTTAAAACGTTGAGTAAAACGTGCTTTCTTTTCCGCAAAAGTTACATTTTTAGACAGATTATTCAAAATAAATTAACATTTAAGTGATTACATTCAATTATCTAATATTCTGCTGCGATAACTTCAGTTAAAATTAGATTGGTAGCTTTATCTATCCCTATATGAAAGTAAACAAACGATTCATTCGTCTTGAACTTTTAAAATATTAAAACAAACGTTTATATGCACTGTTGCGCCATCTGTCGGTAGTTAAAAAAAAAGAAATTTTCTTTTTAAAATGTTTTTTGAATTCTGAAGACATTGGGGGGGGGGGGGGGGGAATGAATATTTCTTCTAAAATGAAATTAGAATATCAGAAATATGTAATGCCGTATATATATCAATGCATTATTATAATAAATAAAATTTTGTATTTTGTAGGGAAAATAAATTTGTAATTTAATAACAGAATTTGAGAAAATAAATTGTTAATGTAATTAAGAGTTGCAATTTACTTATGTGATAAAAGATGATTTTTAATTATCAAAATTTATTACAGGTTTCTTTTATGCATGTTTAAAAAAAATTGGAATTTTCTCTGTTCAACTTTTTAAAATTTAAGTTATATAATTATTATTTTGGCAATTAATAAAAACAAATAAACTTTCTGTTGGAATTGTCTTTTATTTTACCCCATACCATCAGATAAAATAGTTAATTGACAATATGTTTAAAATAGCATTATTAGTACTAATTTGAATGTTTTTGTGAAATATTTATTCAAATTTTGTGAGTGAAGTTCATTTGCATACTTTATGTCAGTATTTTACCAAACTAATTAATAATTTTCTTGCAAATTAAGTTTAAATGAAAAATGGGCTGTTTTTACTTTACCCCACCCCACCCTATCAGTCAGGCAAGACAAAATTTATTACTCCACAATTCTTTTTATAATGCAATGCTATATAATTTTTTTGAAAATGCAAACACGTCATTCTGACGGGCTATATTCTAGTTTAGAATAAAAATGTTTCCAAAGCAAGAAGCAAAAACAAGTGACTGATTTTTTTTAAAGGTGTAACTCGGCTCTTTTTGTACAGTATGCATGGCATTGTTTCTTGTTTACTGTTCCTTATTTTAGTGATTTAGACGTAAAACAATTATTTCTGATGTACTGTGCATATGTATGTATTTTAAACGTTTTATTATGTTTTTTGTACATTAAAACATGGTTTTTATGTTGAATTTTATTTTATTTTATTTTTTTTTTTCGTTCTTGCACCCCATTTACAGTTTTTTTTGGGTTATCCGCGGTGCCCTTGCCACCCAATTCCGCAGATAATCGGGGCTGTACTGTATTATTATTTCTTTTAATTCAGCAAAGCAGGCTGCTCTAAATTTAAATTATGCATAAAAACTTATTTTTGTTTATGTATTACTACTTCGGTTTTTAGGACTCAAACAATATATACAAAAGTCCGTAGCTTGAAATTGATTAAGGCTCCTGTCCCTGCCCGCGGAGACACTCACGAGCTAATGCTAAAGCGTCGTTTACACGGAGCGAGTTTACTAGCTACAAGCCGGCGAATTCACTAGCTGCTAATAAACTCGCCCCGTGTAAACACGTTGGCTAGCGAACTATCTGGCAGCTCAGCGAGTGCGAAAAAAGTTGAAAGCTCGTCTACTTTTTTCGTTACTCGCTGGCGTGTTAGCTATCTGGCAAGTAAACTCGCTGTGTGTAAACGTTGTTGCTAGTGAAATCGCTGCGAGTATTCGGTGGTTCGTGGTTCTGTATATGTAAACAGTGTCGACTGAAGTTCGTGTCGGCGTGAATGAAACAAAATAGATTTTTCGAACAAACTTAACAATTAGGATACCGATAATTAAAATATTTTTGAGAATTATTCACTGTTTGAAATAACTACCGCAATTATCACAAGGTGAATATTTTAATTACTTTAGATAGATAGTTGAAAATGTCGGGGAATTGCAGTTATCAAATTATTGAGACTGTACAGGGTTTAGAGGGCAATAATTGAAAAAAAAAAAAAAAATCGAGAAAAAAAGTTTTGGAGTATTAGTGCATATATTCGTATATTTTTCACAGTTAAACTACCTGAAAGTACTTTTAGTAATTAGTATTACAAATATGATAGGAATGATACTGAGGGTTGAATGTTTTAAATACTAAATAAAATAATTTCAAAATAAAACTGCAGAACTATGATGGCGTTTGAGGCCACTGATCTGCAGATTTACTAGTTCAATTATTACCATAGATTTCATTAATATTACAATCATTTTTTGTGAGAGATGAATAAGTAAATGTTTAAGACAGAAAATAATAGATTTTTAACAACTTCAGTAACTTAATTGTTTTTTTTTTTTTTTTTACGAATTGAATATTTCCAACTGAGCGAAAAAATGCCCAGGCCGGAAATCGAACACAGATCATTGGCTTACAGGGCTAATGCTCTACCGTTTAAGCTAACTGGGCCGACAACCGGTGAGCATATCTGCAAGCCAAGGATCTGTGTTCGATTCCCGGCCTGGGCATTTTTTCGCTCAGTTGGAAATATTCAATTCGTATGATAGCTTACCAATCAGTTTGATTATGTTAAAATAATAGTTTACCGTAATTTCCCGCGTATCCGCCACGGCTTAGTTAAATCTTTTCAGACCGGAAATTTTATTGAAAAAAAAGAAGTCAAATAAGTGACAAGCAGAAGCAAGTCACATTTTATTTAAAATAAACTCTGGTAGGAAATTGAGTTATCCGAGGTGCGGCAGATAGGCCCGAAATTACAGTGTTTTTATTTAAATGGGGAGGGGTTGAGCCCTATGAGCCTCTCTTTTCCATATGCTCTTAAACAATATGCTTTACTTCCTGGTTTGTTTAATTGATTGACAGACAAACTAAACAGGTAACAGTGATAAAAAAAATTATGTGATTAAAATATTGAAAATTATATTAACCACATGAAATTAATTAAAAGCAGCACTATTTATAAAATTTTGGTGTTCCTATTAAACATCAGTGAAATTGCATTTTAGCAACGATTAATTGGGGTATCCATTACTGAAAATAGACTAATTAAACGTTACAATAATGGACACGGGTCTTAAAACCTTAAAAATTAATGAAATTTTATAAATGATCATTAGAATATAAAATTACAATTTCATCTTTTAATTTCGTATTGCAGTAATCTGTGTGTTTTATTTTCCATAACACAGGGTACTCTTGGTATACATTTAAAAACTCGGCAATATCATTTGCGTTCCACTTCAGTTTTCCACGGACACACACACACACATAAAAAAAAAAAAAAAAAAAAAAAAAAAAAAACCCGGACAGGAAAACTCGGCACTTAATATAAAAACAAACACTGTTTTCAGCAAAAAAACATAAAAGAAAGCTTTAGAACGCAGCAAGTGACGCAATAGCGAGTTGGCTACTGAGCGAGTAAACAAGTTCGTGTGTAAACCACCACTATCTCACTAGCTGACTCGCTCGCTACTTTTCTCGCCGGCTTGTAGCTAGTAAACTAGCTCCGTGTAAACGAGCCTTAATCCTATGGGGAGGGATTTTCCTAATATCTCGTTTGCATTTCGACATTTTTAAATAATTTTTTTTTTGCATTGGATAGCCGAGGGCCTTCTCTACATCGAATCTTTTTTTACTTTTTCGATTTTGGTTGCAGATATTTTTTAGAATGACACTTTCATTTTCAGAACCAGTTTTGAAAGTGAAAGTAACTTTATAAAAAATATCTGCGACCAAAATCGAAAAAGTAAAAAAGATGCGATGTAGAGACGGCCCTCGGCTATCCAGTGCAAAAAAAAATATTTAAAAATGTCGAAATGCAAACGAGATATTAGAAAAATCCCTCCCCATAGGATTAGCATTAGCTCGTGAGTGTCTTCGCGGTCAGGGACAGGAGCCTTAATCTTCAACAGACTACAAACAAATCAACTCTATGTTTATGTAATTGCAATTGGCTTCTCAAAGACATTCGTCTTTCCCACTTCATCTCTTTGCTGTCATGGGGAAAAAAGTAGAGTGGTCAGTCAGCCAAAATGCTTTGTTAAGGCTGTGTTCTTAACTGCTCTGCTCAACAAGCGCAAAACGTTTTGACACATTTACAAATTCTTTTTTTAACGGAAAGGTATAAAATTGGAAAGCCTGGCCATGGAAGCGATTTGAAATTGAGCTGTTTTTCCCATTTTTTGATCAATCAATTGCCTATTGAGTTATAAGCGACTCTGATCACGTGACAAACACGTTTTTCGCCCGCTCTTGAGTGCTCTTTCTTCCTTCGCGCGGAAATTCGGTTCAAAACGCCCATTTTTGTTCGGAAATGCATTAAGTTAGCAGGTGTTGTTGTTCAGAAACTATGTAATCGAACTGTTTTTTCCCTTTTTTTTTGCAAACGTAATAGATCTTTCAGAAAATAGTGTCAAAATGGGTGTTTTGAACCGAATTCCTGCGAGAAAAGAGAAAAGCCATTCAAGAAGGGATGAAAAACGTGTTTGTCACGTGATCAAAATCGCTTTTAACTCAATAGGTAATTGGTTGATCAAAAAATGGAAAACACAGTTCGATTCTAAATCGCTTCCATGGTTGAGCTTTCCAATTTCATATCTTTCCGTTAAAAAATGAATTTGTAAATGTGTCAAAACGTTTTGCGCTTGTTGAGCAGAGCAGTTGAGAACTAACTGCCATAAAACTGAACTTAAGAAGTCAATTGAAATTACATATACAGTATAGTACCGTAACTAGCGTCAGGAGGCTGGCTGTGGCAACCGCGGATACAAGGGGTAGGTCACGGGGATCATTCCCCCCCCCCTTCCCACTAAACGAAGAAAGATAGAAAATACATTTTTTTTTTGTGAAAATACACTCTGTTCGATTTCTTAGTATCTGAATAGAACTTGTAAATTTTATGTATTTACGAATGTGTCTCCAAATGTTATGCATTTACGAATATACCTGCAAATTTTATGCATTTACGAATGAAAATATAATTTCGTTGATGTGTCATAAAACAGACAATTTGGAATTGTAGCAAACTTAAGATATCAGAATTGATATTAAAGTTGTCACCCCCTTCCTTTCCTACAGAGAAACATGACCCCCCCCCCCCCCCTCTAAATGGAAAGCTGGATCCGTCCCTGGGCTGAGGTGGTAAATGTAACCGGCGCAAGAGACCTGTAAATTGTTGCATTTTTAGGTTCGTTCATAATTATATAAATATGTAGCACCTATAGCTGTCGTTCGGTCCGTCTGTCTGTCTGCATATAACAGAACAAAAACAACCGAATGGTCTGAAATTTTAAATACATGTAATTGTTGCAAAATTTTGTCGAGTCATTTCCAGTTTTATGAAAATCAGATGTATAGTTTAATGACAGGGACAGTCAAAAGTTTTCCGTTACAGTACGGCCAATAGGAAAAAATTATTGTAAGTGCATTTTAATGATGTTACAGCCTTACGAACAGAATGAAATGGATATGCACTTATGAAGCGCACTAAAATATACATTCAGTAGAATATGCGGTGCAAAAAATATTTATATAACTAGTTATAGTACGAACGCACCTCATTTGCCGCGTTTGACGAGCGATTTCCAACTTGTTTATGTAAGCAGGTAAGAAAAGATTGTGAGTCCAGTAAAAGATTTGCTATGGATTCTCATTAGTTACTTCACTGATCAATCTCTAATTTAGTGTTACGTACTTGTATAGCCTTGTAAATGTAATGGTTGCAGTTGTATCAGAAAAATTAAAACACATCAGGGTAAAAAAGTACGAATAAAAAAGATACATTTTTTAAAAATTTAGAAAAACATCACCATTGAATCCCAAAACTTCACGTTTTCAGAACACACTAATTCACAGAGGTAAAGGAAAAAAATAAAAATTTTCGACCAAAAAAAAAAAAAAAAGAAAAAAGATAATAATAGACGTCTTTCTTGGGCAACAGCGGGCATACTACTATAGCTAGTTTCAAACTAGTTGGTTGAATGTAGCTGACCAGCTGCCCATTCATCATCCGAATTCTGTACGTCGCAAAATCTCTTTCCGTCTGTCTTTTTTAGAGACAGGTGGCGCGTGGACTAGGTTCCAAAGCCGGTTCCGACCGTCATAAATTCTTCACGCGGACGATGAGAAATTATGTAATGAGGGGGTCCGCAGGGCCAGCCAGCCCAGCACGTGCCTATCTCGAGCAGGTTGTCTAGAAAATTATGTTTCGATGGTTCGGCTCCGGGCTATGGAGGTTTCGATCTCTTTTTAAGTAATTTGTGTCGAGCATTCGATTTTTTTTTTCGAATTCCTTTAGGGATAATTTGTATCGTTTGCAATAGGCATGAGGCTGTGATTATGACTCCAGCCTGTATTTTTATTGTGTTTTAAGTATTAGGGTAACTACGATCAGTTTGTGATGTAGTGGGCCAGAGCTTTTTGGTTCACTAAGCTCTTGTTAGATGATCGTTGAAAAATAATACATATTTCTTACCAAAGTCCTTTATTAGAACAACTAAAATAGATTTGAAAAATGTAATAACAAACTTTACCATTCATAGGTAGACACTCTCACTTTTTACTAACAGTTCTATACTTCTCATAGCCAACCTGAGTAAAAAGATTTTTACTCGCATCTCTTCCGTTGGTAAAAAAAAACCTCACTTCATCAGTGTCTCCCAGTCTAACATCCAGCCTCCACACCAGCTCCTGCCTGAGCCTCTTTTTACTTTCACTTTGGGGACGAGTTCCCACACATTGTCCAGTCCTCCCTATTTCTTGGAAAAATGGAAATACCCTGTTGAGCAGATCCCAAGGGCAGAAGTATGCCTGGTATTTCCCCTGCATGCCTTTACACAAAAGACTATTGTCCTCCACGGAAATGCCTGTTGCTTCCCCCGTCGAAAATTTGTGGCGAAGGTACGATATCACAACACCTCCCCCCAAAAGAGATTTCCACAGGAAATATTTGGCATGAATTCACGTAATAAGCCCTTTTAATAGATTTCCCGTGAGGTCAATCACACCATTAAATCAGCAATAAAATATCATTTAGACTTTTGACCCAATTATGAAAGTTCTACTTAAATTCAAGAATACCCACTCTCAGTTTCAAAGGACGTACCAAAAATATGAAATTTTTAGAATTTTCCTTACACATAATTAATCAAAAGAATAAAAAGAATTTACATTTTTGATGCTAGAACAATTAATTTAAATTTAAAATATTTGAATATAATACTAACTCAAAAAAGAAAAAATACACTATAACACAATCTAGGTAACTAAATTTTTACATACAGCACAATATCTTAATAAAACGCCCTAATTACAAGTATTAAAATTTTGAACACTAAATTCCAAACAGAAAATCCAACTCTGATTCTAAATCGTCCTACTTAGACCATCTGCATTTCCATGTAATTTTCCTGGCTTATGTGTAATTTCAAAATTTAATGGCTGCAAAAATAGAGCCCAACGTGTCAAACGAGAGTTTGCACCAACCATTTTCTTTAAGTACACTAATGGATTATGATCCGTTTGTATTTCAAAATTTTAGCCCATCCAAATAATAATTTAACTTTTTTAATCCATATACTATAGCCGCTAATTCTCTTTCTATCGTGCTATAATTTCGCTCCGCACGAGAAAATTTTTTGCTAAGATACAAAATTGGATGCTCTTCACCTGCAACAATTTGAGATAAAACAATTCCTGCCCCATACAAACTCGCATCTGTTTGCACAATGAATTTCTGCTTAAAATCAGGCGCATATAACACAGGACTTTTCATTAATTTTAACTTTAATTCTTCAAATGCATTATTACACTTCTCGTCCCATATGATTTTTTCTTTTTTTATTTTCCCTTTTAAAGCATATGTTAACGGCGCTGCTATGGTAGCATAATTCTTTATGTACCTCGCGTAATATCCTACCATTCCCAGATATGCTCTTAGCTGTGTTTTCGTCGTCGGAATTGGAAAATCTTTAATAGCCTGCAATTTAGCTTCACTAGGAGACCTTTTTCCTGACCCAACTTCGTGTCCAGAAATTTTACGTGATCTTGCGCGAATTGGCATTTGGATGGTTTCACCGTTAGATTTGCTTCTTTTAACCGCTTAAGAACCGCCTCCACATCTTTTAAATGCTGTTCCCAGGTCAAAGAAAATATAGCTATATCATCGATATATGGAACCGCAAATGACTCTAACCCATATAAAACTATGGCAATCAATTTACAAAAATAATATGCTGAATTTAAAAGTCCAAACATCATGACTTTAGGTAAAAAAGTCCCAAATGGTGTTACAAAAGCCGCATATCTCTGAGCTTCTTCCGTGAGAGGAATCTGAAAATAACCTTTCGTCATATCCATAATAGTAATAAAAGGCGCTGCACTCACTTTCTCAACGACCTCTTCAATGTTTGGTAAAGGGAAAAATTCAGTTCTGGTCTTTGCATTTAATTTCCTATAGTCCACACAAGGGCGAGCGTCTTTACCCGCACTCTCAACCAAAATCATAGGCGAAGCATAATCTGATTGCCCGACTTCAATCACACCCAAATCTAAAAGCCTCCGAATCTCTTCACGCATAATCTCTAATTGCCACGGCGACATGCGATATGGTTTTGATCTTACCGGCACATCATCCGTTAAAACAATGTCCATTTTAACTAACGGGGTACTCCCAGGGTTCGTAGAAAAAACTTTCATATGACGCTCAATCATTGTCCTGAAATCTCCTATTTGCTCTGTAGAAACACGTTTTTCCAAATTACTTTCTTTTACTAATCCCCAAAAGTCTAATTGAGTGGGATCCGCAATGGGATAAGGAATTTCCGTTTGATCCTCAATTTCCTCACACTCCTCATCAATCAACAAATTTACAAATTCAGGTCTACTATAATATGGTTTAATTAAATTAACATGATAAATAGTAGACTTATTTCTCTTTTCCGGAATATCGATAGTATAATTAGTTTGAGATATTACACTAGTAATAGTTCCCGGTCCTATCCAATTAACCGCCATTTTATTTGGTTTCGAAGTAGCCAGAACTAACACTTTATCTCCAACATTAAATTTTCTATACACCGCATTCTTATCATACCATTGTTTTCGTTTCTCCTGGCACTCTTTCATTCTTTTACACGCTAATTCTTGACAATGTTTCAATCTATTACTTAAGTTCAAAATAGAGTCCACTACATTCTGATTTACCGTTTCCTTTTCCATCCAATTTTCATATACAAGAGTATGTGGCATTCGTAAATTCTTATCATGTACAATCTCAGTAGGGCTAAATCCCATGCTTTCATGACTTACAGTCCTCAAAGCAAATAAAGCCATTGGCAAGACTGCTTCCCAATCTTTTCCTGCCTCCAAACATAATGTCTTTATAACCTTTTTTAAACTACCATGCATCCGTTCAACGCTATTCGATTCTGGTTGGCAAACTGAACTATGTACAACTTTAATACCAAACCTATCAAAAAATTCCGATGCCAACTCACTTGTAAATGACCTACCCAAATCACATTGTACCTCTTTTGGATAACCAGTCCTAGAAAATATTTGTATTAGCCCCTCAATCACTGACGGAGAAGTTAAATCTTCTACTGGAATCGCATCTGGATATTTTGACGCAACACAAATTGAAGTAATCAAGTATCTATTATTTTTCTCGCTTAAACTCAAAGGGCCTACACCATCAATATTTATCCTGGAGAAAACTTCTGAAATTATTGGCACGAGCTTCAAGGGAGCTTTCTTTTTATCTCTATTTTTACCAACCTTTTGGCACAGATCGCAAGTTCTTACAAATGCCTCAATTTCCTTGTAACAATTTGGCCAAAAATAGCATTTAATTACCTTATCTTTTGTTTTAGTCGCCCCTAAATGTCCCGCAACTTCCTCATGACACATTTTCATTATTTTCTCTCTAAATTTTAATGGCAAACATAATTGTAATTTCTCATCCCCACTATTTGAATGTGAAACTCTTACTAATTTATTTCCCATTATTTTAAATTCCTTTTCTTCTACATTATTCGCCTTTTCCCATAATGTTTTTAAAGATAAGCACTGTTTCTGAGCTAAGCTGAAATCTTTCGCTGTAATTTTATTCAATCCCACATTATCTTTCACCTCCCATTTCGGTAATAACATAAGATCTTCAATTTAACTTTCATCCTGTCTATTCTCATCCATTTGAACTACCTGCGTTTCTTTGTTCTGTGAGCAATCCCCAATTTTCTCTACCCTACCTGGTTGCTCTTCTAACTTTGCCTGCTCAATAACCGATATTTCATTATCAGCATCCCGTTGCTCCATTCTTTTTTTTTTAAAGAATCCGTCCTACTACGGGTAACTACCATATTTATAGGAACACCATTTCCTTTATTTTGCTCAATAAGCTCCGCAGTTTTATTACCTAAGAGATAGTAACCTTGCTCCAACTCCGATGGTTTAATCGCCGCCTTAGTGGTGATGCAACCAAAATCCCCTTTTATAGTCACCCATGCTAATGGTAAACATTTACATTCATTATCAAGAGGTTGACGTACTCAAGTTATATCTCCAGTAAAATCCCCTGTTTTAACCCAATTTCTATCGCATAGATCAATCCCTGCTCCCGTGTCCCTCAAATAGTGTCTTTCAACCCCATTTATTAGAGCTTTTTTTAGATAAGGCTTAAAACAATCCCCTAAATCAGCATCATTACCTAAATGATTAACTGTATTGAACTGATTTTTCTTTTTTAACCATTCCGCACAGTCTGGTTTTATGTGCCCTGGTTGATTACAAAAAAAAAAAACACCTAATCTGCCTTTTCCCCTCAAAAGCCTGGTCTTGTTTAATTTTATCATTTTTAAAATTTTCCGTTTTATTCTCTAACTCCGATTTAGCTTTTACTTCACCCTTAATTTTCGGATTTAAATTGCTTCTTTGCATCTCTGAATAAGGTTTTTTTTCCCCCAAGATTTTTTTTCTGATTTCCTGAAACTACTTCTAATACTCTCATATTTGTCACATTTATCAGCAAGCTTCGAAGCCTCTTTCATTTCATCCCATTCATTCATAAATTTTTCTTTTACTTCAAAAGGAACGCGTTTTTTTACTTGCTCAGTGAGCATGAGTTCTTTTAAAGACTCGAAATCCTTTATTTCTAATGATTCCAACCAATTATCCAAATAACCCCTTAATTCATATACCAAGTCTACCCATAACGCTCCAGGTTTCCTTTGATGATTTTCAAACTTCTGTTTTAAAGCACCTGTTCCCTGTTCCTAAAACGATTTAATAAAACTTTTTTTACATGTTGAAAATCATCTCCTAATTCTGCTGGTTGTTTCACTATAATTTCCGTGATATCTAATGGCAATAAGGGAATTAATTGGCTAACCATATCCTCTTGCGAAATTTTAGCTTTTTCCGCCTGTTTTTCAAAGATCATAAAGAAAAGAGTGATGTCAATTAATTTAGAATCAAAGAGTGGAACTAATTCTTTCAAATTAATTTTTGGATTCCTATGCGAACCTACATTCATATCATTAGACGAAAGACTAAGTTTCCGAAGAATTTTGAATTCTTAATTTTTCTAACTCAAACTGTCTTGTTTTTTCACGCTCTTCGTCTTCCCGTTCCAAAACTAATTTTTCTTTACGTTCTGCATCCTCTTTAAGAATACATTCCAAATTCGATTTAGCAAAACTCTCATTATAATCCGATGCTGCTAAAATAGCCTGAATTATAGTTTTTTTCTTATCAGTTGCCGACACGTTGGTCTCAAATTCCTCTGCCAGCAAAAGCAAGATATCTTTAGTATATTTCCCTAGAAAATCTTCCATGATTTTCCCCCAAAATATACTAATCACAAAAATACACAAATATATACAATTTGTAAAGCACCAAAAACCAAAACACAATAAGGAATAGGATTTTATCCTCAGATATATTTCAATGCATAAAACAATAATACAATTTTCCTACCGAAAATTTTCATGCACTTGTTATATCCTTTAAAACTGAGTAAATCCTCAAAATTATTTTGATACCCACAGTACTATATAAATACAATTTATATAAAAACAACTAATCCCGCTTTTTCCTACAGCATACCCATAAAATTTCAAATAACTTTATTGCTGAAATAAACGAAAGCTGTATATGCCCCAACTTTATAACTAAAAGTTACATCCACAACTATGATTAATTTTAATGATTAATATTCTTTTATTAATCAACCGTAATTTACTATCCTCAAGTAAATTATGAAATACATAAATATTAAATTTTCAAAACCAAATGAATTACCGTACAGACCATAAGAAACCCGTTTAATATAAAAATTCTAACTAAAAATTTCGATCCCAAATTAATAGCTACCCTAGACTTTTTATCTATTAAACATATACAAATTACCAAGAACGGACTTGTTTGTTTTTAACACCATTGAACATAGTTGTAAAGTGTTTATGAATTCGGTTTGTCTGTCTGTCTGTCTGTCCGTGTCCGTGCTCTAACCGGATTGTGATTTACTGGAGGGCACTCGGGGCATGGGCCCGGGCCCCCGATTTTAGAGGAACCTTTAAGTTACATTATTCCAAAAAATAATAAACATATTTAAAATTTCAAAAATTATTAAGCTGTATGCATTATAGTTTTGCACTTAAAATGTTATAGGTGGCCGCTATTATATTTGTGCCCAGGGACCCCAAAATCTGTAAGTCGATCCCCTACTCTAACTCGCGTAAATATGCTCGGATTGCCATGCAATTGACACATGTTATTGAGGTTTACTATGGCATGTTTGGTATTGAAAATGAAGTGTAATAGCATTTATAGTTCGTCTACAAGGACACTAAAAAAAGATCCGTTATATTACGGTGTATGGGAAAAAATCGTTTGCGGTGTATTTTAATGATGTTACACTATTTCAAACATACCGAAATTGATATATGTCACTGAAGTACACCAAAAGAGGCTTATTATAGAATATGGTGTGCATAGCATTCACCATTCATTTACAAGGATATATAAAAAAATCAGCTACTATGCTGTCTAGTAACAATAATTGCTGGAAGTGCGTTTCCAGTTCTACTAAACTCCAAAAAAACTTATCGACCTCAAAAACTTGACATTTAATTTTCAAATATAAAAATTAATAATAATATTTAAATTACTAGGATGCTCTGCATCCTTCGAGCTATGCTAGCCCCTCGCCTCGTCCCCTCCCGTTCAGACTTCGCAGCTTTTAAAAGCATGGTAATGTGCCCTGTTTTACAAATATTATCAGGTTATGGAAGATTGAATGATATTATTACCAACGGAAATTATCTTCTGTAATCGGGTTGCCATGCTTTTCCGTTTGAATAGGGCCGTATGAATATTCCGTTTGAATTTTCGTTTACCATGGCCTCATCCACCGCTGTCACGACAGCTGACAGCTGTTTTTTGGGATTTATACTTAAGATCAATTACTCATTTGAAAATCAGCTTCCACAAAAGGGTTAGGTTAAAAATCCTGCTGCCTTGCGGATTTTTATAATGACGCTATAGAAAATATTCTTCCTTTGGTTCCGAGGTTAGAAAACTCCATCTGGTTAGGAATAACATTCAGAACCACGGTAATGAAAAGCATTGTGTTTTGAAATTTTACGCTTATATATTAATTTTATCTTTTGATCGAGTTTTAGATATTTTCAGGAACAGGTATAACTTGTCCATGAAATTTTGTCTCTATTTTATTACACCATCATGCATATTTTCATGTTATTTTTAAAATGTAAATTGTTTATTTTAATTAATAAGTAAATACGAATATGTATTTATTGAATAGTAATTCGTATAAAATTAATCGAAAGTATTTTGCGCATGATTTACCTTTATTTATGCTGCATCAAGTAATGAAATATAAAACAAATTTGCTAGCCGCGCTTTTATTATACCGTGTGGTTCCAATGTGACGCCACATTAATATTGTCCAAAGAAAATCATTTTAAGTGCATAGTTTTATTATATGAAGTATTTTTTACCATTAATGCGTTTCATGTGTAATATTTTAAACATTTAAAGTTTTTGTTTCTTTTTTAATATTCACGTGCAAATATATTATTCAATTTAAAAATGTTTGGGAATATTATTATTTGCGATATTTTAAAATGGCCACATTTTAACCACTAAAAGTTTTCCAGTCGTAATAACTTAATTAATTTAGGCATTTTACATATGGTGATACAGGGAAACTTCTTTTTAAGGCCACCCCTATTCAAGGGCCACCTCTATTAAGGACCAATATTTTTAGGAACGAAAAATTTTCCCATAGACATAACGTTAAATTTACTCCTATCAGGGGCCGCACCTACCCCTCATAAAGGCCATTTTTTTCACATTTGCCTTAAATCCTAAACAGGTTTATTGAATTCCTGAACCAAAAGATAAGAGTTCAATAAAGAACTGCACTTGCAACAAAAAAGACAGGGGAGACGGAGAGGATTTAATAACACAATGAATGACCACAAACTTTTCCACAAGTGAGACAAACAGGTGTTCCTCACACTTTGTTTGACCTTTCAACCTGTAGAGGTTGGGTTGGAGGAGAAACTTGACCCTTTGTTGTTGGCACACAGAGGTTAATAGGTTATCTAGAAAAACTGATTCCACATTTACTAAAACTGCGAATGCATATTGAAGTACAATTTTTACACTGAAATTTTATGCTCAGGCTTATGTAAAATTTAAAATTATGGAATCTACATCAAGCCAAAGAGTACATTTGGATTTGAATGACAAAAAGTTCCTAATTGTCATGATCAAGGAACATCTGCAAGAAAATTGGTTTCACAGTTTAATTGCAGCAATAATCAAATAAACAATATTGTTAAAAACAAAGAGAACTTAATGAAAGAATATGCATATTTTAAAAATCGCGGGATAAAAAGAAAGAGAAATGAAAAATTTGGTCACCCCTATTCAAGGGCCAATTTTCAATGGGACGGTATATTGCCCTTACAGAGAGGTTTCACTGTATTTAATATTTCGGCATTTTACATATGATGTAATTTTCCCCATTAAATGCGTTTCTCGTGTAATAATTAAATATTCTAAAAATTTCTTACTTTTCATAATTCACGAGATACAATTTTTCTGACGTAATTTTCCTTATTTCCTACTTTTAAGAGGTGTTCATTTAATTATTATTTAAATATTTCTTTCTCTTTTTAATAGTCGCGTGTAAATATTTTTTTTTATTTGAGAGAAAGTATAATTATTTGCGCTGTTTTACCAATTGGCAGCAGTATAAAAAAATAAAATAAAATATCTCTTGGAATGATGGAAATTCGAATAGAAATCTGAAAAAAAAAATTATTTTAAATACTCAAATTAAAAAAAATAAATGCAGTCTGCCCACCACGAGTTTGTAATGTAGATCCTCAGAAAAAATTATTAAATTCCTAGGTATAGGTTTTGCTCTTATAAAACTTTTTTAATTAAAGGAATTTGATGGAATTTAACATTAAATAGCTCTTAAAATAATTCTTTTATTTAAAAACTGCCTGCTTCAGCGTGTTTATCAAACATTTCTCTGTAATACTACAAATTGCTATATTTTTATATGCAGTAGTTGTCTTAATATAAGCAAAGAAAGACCTCTCGTCTCAAAAAATTCATTTACGGCGGCGGCGGGGACAGCATTAGTTATTTTTTTAGGGTTTCGTTCATCTGACGAAACCCTATTCGTCTCACTCCTCTGTCTGTCTGTCCGTCATAGAGCCCGTTCTCAGAAACTATATATGTTGGAGACTTGAAATTTTGCATACTTATAGCTGAACACCAGAAATCAAACGACAAATCATAAAATTTTGAAAAAGTCGTAATTAACGGACGTTATTAATTAAAAAATCCCAATTAAAAATTGGAACGGGTTTCATAATTCAGCAAAAGCATCTACTTTTTGTAAACTCAGGATTTTCTCGCAGAAATGATTACAAGAAGGTGTGGTTTTAACGGAAAATATGGACTGGCGACTCTTTTAAGCCGCGATAACTTTTTTCTGTTCATCCTACGGATCCGAAATTAGGACCACAGGACGTGAAAAAAAAAAAAAAAAAAAAAAAAAAAAAAAAGCTTTCAGAAATTCGAAAATTTATCTCGATCGTACCATAAAAACTCGAAAAATCTTCAAAAATCGAGTAAAAAAACTTTTATTTTCGTTCTTTGAAAATGTGACAGACGTCTGCTGTTTAGATTATGTGCCATCGACGGAAATTCCAAAACAGGTGGCTTTCAACGTACTAGTTGATTTTATATCGTTTTTATATTGTTAATTTGAGATTTGCTTCATTCAAACTGCAGGTCACGTGGCATGATACAGAAAACAGATAATTTTTATACTGCTATTTTTAATACCACCTACAAAAATTTTTAAAAATTGATTTTAGAATTTTGGTTCTTCGCAACCGGATGTAAAATCGTACGCTAATTAATAATATGTCCATTTAAAAGAAATCAGCCCACAGTTTTTGGATTTATCAAAAAATCGATTTTTAAACTTTGAGATAGTTTATAAGAGATAATAACAATATTATAAAGTTAGCGTGCGTTAAATTTTGGTGAGGGGGAAGGGGGCTTTTTATCTATTTTTTTTTTTATCAGCTTTTTTTTTTTTCGCTTTAAATGTGGTTTTTTTCACTGAGCCGGCGTTTTTTCACTGAGTGCTCCTTTAAATATTATTTTTTAACCATTTGAAAGATAGAGATGCCTGATTTCATACCACTTTCTTCTACAATTAAAAATTTCAATTTCTTCAAACTCATTTTTCCCCATTAAAAGAGCACAGAGAGAGTCTTTCAGATAGTTTATAACACATAATACAAAATTTATATAGTGAGGGTGCGTGGAATTTGAATGGAGGGAGAGGAGCGGCTCAGGCTCAGGGTGGGACAAAGGCGCGCCATTTCCGCGATGAATGTGTTAAAATAAAAATTAAAAGTCAGAATCGATAAAATTCTTGCCTATTAACCTTAATAATGAATTGTTACTAGTATTAATTCAAATTTTCCATTAAATTAACGAGTTTGGTCTCAATGCGGATTTATTAGACATTTCTCTTTCCCAACATACACACATGCACGCACACACAACAAGCGCACGCACGCACACACACACACACAAAGAACTTATGAGTTTGGGGGCCTGGGTCCACCCCACAAAATAGTTCTAGTTACTCCTATGGTCACAATCTGAAATTGTGCACTGCTACATTTACGGAATGTGAATAGGCAAAGTAGAATCTCGCTCATCGATTTCGGACATTTTTGGGTATACAGGAGACGATTTATCTTATCCGTGTGAACTAAATGTCGTTTCGTACTAATTAATTGATGCCCTAGAACTTTCTAATTGAAAATTTATCTCTATCTCTTTTTGTTTACGATTTTTACTAGCTATCTTCCAAATTTCGCCGCTAGAGGCGCTGTTTTCGCTTGCATTAGGTCGGGCGTAGTCGCTTTACTATACCGTTACCTCACTTCCATAGCTGTAGCTCTCTCCGTTCGCAAGTATTTTCAGGTTAAAGTGACTTTCCTTTGCAACCTGTATATTTTTTTCATGTTCATGTGACCAGCTGACGCATTACCCACCACTTTATAATCAGCTGACTTTTTTTTTCCTTCAAGATATTGGGTTAGCTATAATTTGACAAATTTTCAACCGGGAGGAAATGACTAATTTTTTTTTTTTTTTTTTTTTTTTTTTTTTTTTTACGTGTTTGGGAGGCTACCGCTTCTCAACCCACCCACGGAACCGCAGCTGAAGTTCACATAGCTTCATGATACATCTCTCTGAAGCATTTTACAAATTATCGGCCGAGAGGAACTTGGTCATCAAAATCTGTTGCTGGCTCGCGGACTATGAGATATAAGTGACTGTTGTCTCGTGATAGCAGTTTTGTTTCTGTCCCGCGCTAGTGAGTCCTTGACTTTTTTTTGTTCACGACAGCAACTTCATGCGGCAATTTATATATAAAAAAAAGAAAACTGTTCGATTACATAGCTTTTGAATAAGAGCTAAAAGCACGTGCTAATTTCATGCTTTTGTAAACAAAATTTAATCAAAAAATGCGTCTGAATGTAGCCAGTTTTTATTTGAGAACCAACCGCCTAAATCGCAGACGATTGCTGCAAATTCATAGATAGTGTAAGTCGATTATTTTTCGTAAAATAGTGGCGACAAACCGTACGCTATGCCAACTCTGTGCGATTAAAAAAATATCATTTCTCCCCCCCCCTTCCCCCTCCCGCACACACACGTACATAGAAGAAGGAGAAATATGTTACTACTTAATAAGATCACTTTTTTTTTTTTTTTTTTTTTTTTTTTTTTTTTTTTTTGCCTATTTAATAATGTAAGACTTGAAAAATTCTATCCGCTGTCCGATATCGAGCATACAATCCCTTCTCTCTAGAGCAGTGGTTCCCAACGTGGGGCGTAAGCCCCCTGGGGGGGGGGCAACTTGAGTTTGTAGGAGGGCAATTCGAAATTTATTGCTCACTCGTTCGCTATCAGTTTCTTCGTCCTCTTCTTTTTTTATGTGTTGTTGTAGATTAAAAATATAAATGGAATACAAGCAAAATTTAAAAAATCAGTTTTTCTATTGAATTTTTAAAATGTTCCTAATGAAAATTTTAAAATACATTTTACACCAGAATAATGACACGAGTAAGTTTTAAAAAATATTTTGACATCAATAGTATTAAAGGTGTTCTCAAATCCAAAACGGCAACTTTCTGACATGTTTTAATTTATTTTTGTTCGAAAATGCATAAAACTAGCTGGTGTTGTTGCTCAGAAACTATGTAATTGAGCTGTTTTTTTTTTCATTTTTTTGCAAACGCAATAGATCTTTCAGAAAATAGTGTCAAAGTGGGCGTTTTGAACCGAATTTCCGCGCGAAGGAAGGAAGAGTACTCAAGAAAGGTCGAAAAACGTGTTTGTCACGTGATCGAAATCGCTCATAACTCAATAGTTTACCTATTGATCAAAAACTAGAAAAAACAGTTCAATTTTAAATCGCTTCTATGGCCAGGCTTTCCGATTTTATACCTTACCGTTAAGAAATGAATCTGTAAATGTGTCAAAACGTTTTGTGCTTGTTGAGTAGAACAGTTGCCTTAAATAATTATATTATAATTGAATTTTGCAATTTTTCGTAAGCTTTCGATTATTTATATAACCCCTTGAAGGGCGTCGTTATATGTTATATGCAACTTAATTTTAATTCCCAAATGCCACATTCAAGTAAGAATTTAGGAATTAAATTTTGTTTCATATAATGTACGCGAAGAGAAGCTTTTACTTAGTTTCATATAAAGTTGTTCATAAACACCGGTGTATATCAATCATTTTAACATTTTAGCAACAGAAGTGCTCTGCCCCTGAAAAGGTTAAAGAGCTTTCTACTTCTATTTGCTCCCTGTATGTCACTCGAAGTGCACATGAAACTACTTAAAAAATATATAAATTTGACTGTCTTGAACATATTTAACCTAAAAAATATATGAAATATCTGAACGAGGTACTACTACCAACTTTTAAATCTTAAATAGCATTAGAAAGGGAAATGGGTAGATATTAAATATCTATGGCTGTAGTGCAGGCATCCTGCACAATAAATTAATTTACGTGATGACATATACATTTTAAATTTTAAAATCAGATAATACATGGAAGACAATTTAACAATCTTGGGAAAGGGAAAATAGAGAAAATGTCTTGTGATGGAAAATAATGGCTACTTAATTTTGATAAAGATGAGAATTTTGAAATGCTACTTGTGTATTTTATTATCAATAGAATGAAATTTTAATGTCAAAGCTTTTCTACCAAATCTTAATAAGTCAAAAAATGAATATAAAAAGTGTGAATGTTATCAGTTTTAATGTTAAGGGAAAGGGACCTTAAAATATTTTTTTTATTTTTTGTAAATTTCCCCTTAAATATTATTCAAGGGTACATTATATGCATTATAGCATGCATTTATCACAAAAAAAAAATTATTTTTGAGTAAAAAAATGGAATTTTACGCGTCGTCTTAGAAATCTTCTAAATGACCCTTGCGCATTCCATATCAATGAAAATCATCAATATTTTTTATAAAAGTTTGTTTTATATATATAAATAAAATAGAGCATCGAATTTTATATATTTGGATTTAAAGGTAAAAAAAAAAAAAAAAAAGAAAAAAAAAAGAAAATTTTTGAAATTTTTTTTGAAAAAATTTCCAAATTTTTCAATTTTTTTTTCTTTTTGTAAATTTTATCTTAAATATTATTCAAGGGTACATTATATGCATTATGGCATGCATTTATCACAAAAAAAAATTTTTTTTTAATTTTATTTTTGAGAAAAAAATGGAATTTTACGCGTCGTCTTAGGAATCTTCGAAATGCCTCTGCGCGTTCCACATCAATGAAAATCCCCAATATTTTTAATGAAAGTTTGATTTATATATATAAATAAAATAGAGCATTGAAAGGTATATATTTAAATTTAAAGGTTAAAAAAATGAAAAATTTTGAAATTTTTCGAAAAAATTTTGAAATTTTTAATTTTTTTTAACCTTTAAATTCAAATATATAAAATTCGATGCTCTATTTTATTTATATATATATAAACAAACTTTTATAAAAAATATTGGTTATTTTCATTGATATGGAATGCGCAGGGGGCATTTCGAAGATTTCTAAGAAAATTCCATTTTTTTCATTAAAAAGAAATTTTCTTTTAATCTTTTTTGTGATAAATGCATTCCATAATGCATATAATGTACCCTTGAATAATAATTAGGTGAAATTTACAAAAAAAAAAAAAAAAAAAATATTTTTAAGGTCCCTTGTCCCCTTAAAAGTAAGTCTGTCTTCAAGTTATTTTGTGAAGATAAAAATGTAGACCGTATAACACTTTTCTTTTAACATTGAGGTAAGCTAGAAAAGTACAACAAAACTCTTTTTGTCACAAGATGTATAACCTCATTTTATTCATAAAATTAAGTTAAAAAATACATTTGTCACAGAAGATTCACCTCTTTGATAAGTTCAAAAATGTGTGTGAATAGAGATAACTTTTTAAACAATGAGAGACATACATAATTTACAGATTAAGGGGGGGGGGGTGCATAGTGACTTTATTGATGCTTTGGTGGGGAGTGGCCGATGAAAGGTTGGGAACAACTGTTCTAGAGAATTATTCTGGCCATTGAAAAGAACGTTAAATTGTAGACTACTTGTTCTTCTCTGACCCAGATGGTTCTTAGATTTTTTGACATAATAAAAGGCCCTAAAATGAAACCTCTTCACACACACAAAAGTTCTGGAATATCGGTGTAAATAATCGGAATAAAAGTACAATATTTCCCTACGCTCAACAACTCAAAATTTTCGGACACATTTTATGACTCATTTTTAAAGGTGAAAACATGAAACTTGCTGACATGATTTTTCAAGAGATGTATAACAGGCCGTGTGTTTTTATTTTACGCTCAATTAAAAAATTAGGACTTGATTTATAAACAATTATTTTCTCAGTATGACCTTTTTTTTTATTCCCAGCTGGAACCAGCTGGCTGCCGGAAATTCGGTTCAAAACGCCCACTTTGTCAGCATTTTTTGCAATATATTCTGCCTTTACCAAAAAATCGACAAGCACAGCACATTATATAGTTTCTCAATAAGAGAATCTGCCAATTTGTTGCGTTTCAGAACAAAAATTAATCTAAAATTAATTCAGAAAATAAGAAGTTTGGATTTGAAAAAACGTTTTGACACATTTACAAATTCATTTTTTAACGAAAAGGTATAAAATTGGAAAACCTGGCCATGGAAGCGATTTGGAATTGGATTGTGTTTTCCATTTTTTGATCAACAAATTACCTATTCGGTTATAAGCGATTTTGATCACGTGACAAACGCGTTTTTCACCCGCTCTTGAGTGCTCTTTCTTCCTTCGCGCGGAAATTCGGTTCAAAACGCCCATTTTGACACTATTTTCTGAAAGATCTATTGCGTTTGCAAAAAAATGGAAAAACAGCTCAATTGCATAGTTTCTGAACAAAAACACCAGCTAGTTTCATGCATTTTCGAACAAAAATAAATTAAAACTTATGTCAGACTTAGAGTCAACTTTATGACATAAGTTTTAATTCATTTTTGTTTGGAAACGCATGAAACTGGTAGGTATTGTTAATCTGAAATTATTATATAATCAAAAGACGTTTTCTTTTTTTTTTTTTTTTTTTTTTTCTAAACTCAATAGACCTTTCAGGAAATTCTGTCAAATTTGGCGCTTTGAACCGAATGCTCGGACGAAAGCAGAAAAACCTGTCAGTCAAAGGAGAAAAACATCTTGTCACGTGATCAAAATTGCTTATAACTCGATAGGTAATTTATTTATCAAAAAATGGAAAAATCACTTCGATTCCAAATCCCTTCCACAGTCAGGCCTGCCAATTTTGTGCTTTTTTGTTTAAAAATGAGGGAGTAAATGTGCCACAATGTTTCAAGCTTATTGAGCAGTGCACTTGAGAACAGTTTTACGTTCATGAAGCTATTTTTAATCTTAAACGCGTGAAATTAGCAATTTCCCTTATTCACGAACTATGAGATTGGATGGTTTTCTCCATTTTCTATAATATTTTTTCTAAAAGAATCTCTAAATATATTACACTATCGTACGTGGCACAGAAATCGCGATTATTTGTTAATTGTTTAATGGCAACGGCCGAATTAAACGCATCTCATTGGCTATTCAACAGTATTTAATGTAGCCATACTCAACCTGCGGCCCGATTTCTTTACATGAGTTTTAATCTTTTAGCACCGGATATTTTAAATATAAACTTTTCAATCCCAGAAATGCATTGAATAAATATGGAAAATGGTTCAATTAAAAATCGCTGGTAGGAATAATCGAAGTAACTGTGCACGTTACAATGCGTCACGATAAATGGTTACGCCCGTTATAAAAGAGTTAACACGAATTAAACATTATTCAAAATTAATTACATTTGAACTATATGTTTCTACATTAAAAAAAATATATATTCAGAAAATGACGGATTTATTAAAGGCAAGATCCTGGTTTTTAGGTGCGTTCATAATTAGTACACAAATACGTAGCACCTATAGTCGTCGTCTGTCCGCAAATAACAGCGCAAAAACTACCCAATCGAATGGCTTGAAATTTAATATATATAATCATTGCAGAATTTTGTCGAGTCATTTCAAATTGTATGAAAACTTTAAAAAATATTCATAAAAGTTTTCTCCATTCCATTAAATTTTGGCATACGTAATTCATTGACATCCCATCACAGGTAATGATTCTAGGTTGTCATGGTGATAACGTCCTATTTAAGATGGAATCCTATTATTTCTGTATTACTGAATTTGATATATATAATCGCTATAAATTTTGTATTCTTGCATTTTTGCATAAGACTGCAACAGCTATTGCACCAAGTTCTGAATATTTATAAAACTAGTTTTAGTACGAACGCATCTTATTTGCCACGTTTCACATACAATTTCTGACTTGTTTTCTTCAGAATTTGAAATTTCCGGATTTTATTATTATTAGGTTTTATCCATAATGCATATTATATAGCTTATAGCTTGTTAGGGTTGAACTTCTTCGCGGATAAAGTGTGCACCCAAAACATTTTATACCTCTATTTCCAAATATTAATCTTAGCTGCATATTTTTACAACCTTTGTAATAGAAATATACCACGAAGTACATTGTTTGGAAATAGTGGTGTTGAAAAAAATGTTCGTAATATTTCTTCTGCGACAAATATTCAACCCTACTGATATTTTAAACTTTGAAATAGCGCTTTTTTATACGACTTTTGTTAACTTAACATTTTAATTACACTTTTCTTGCATTATTATACAAGTGTGTTGCGGCCCGCATAAAGTGAGAAACATATGTTTGCGGCCCGCGAAAAAAAAAGGTTGAGTATGGCGGATTTAATGCAACTCTATACCTATAAGGGGGGGTACCATAGGGCGGGGGGGCAGTTCTGTCGCCAACTTGGCGATATCTCTAATATTTCGCCAAATTCCCATAGACCTTTTCCATTGTAAACCAATAGGGTTTACTTGCTTACTGAAATTCAACAAATTGAGATATTTTAATGCAACAAAAACTAATATTAGCTTAAGGGATTGTGTTAAATTTTTCTTAGATGACCTAAGTAGGAATTGGCTTTAAAAACAAAATTTTTATATTTCTTGTTTATATTCTTTTTGCATTTTTATTAAGCAAAAACGTTATTTTATGTTTTGGCGCATTTTAATTTTAGAAATGTAAATTCATCCAAATAACTAAGAATTTCCTCGGAATTTTTGATTTATGATATAACGAATTTAACAATTAATTTTATTTGTTTACAATTTTTTTGTTGTCACTTTACAAAAAAAAAAAAAAAAAAAAAAAAATCATAATATAATTCTTTTAAAATGCGTAAGTATCGCCTGCGTAAATGATTTCACATAATAAGAATATTATGAATAATAATATTCTTATATTCACATAATATATATTCACATAATATATAACCAAATAATACATAATAAAATATATTCACATAATATCTATTCACATAATAAGAATGCATTGGAAATCTTAACACTGAAAATATTTTTATAATTGAATGTAAATACAGTCGTCCCCACTTAATCGGGTCACGGATAATCGCATACCCCGCTTATTCGAATTGAATCCTCCGGAACCGAATTTAATCCTATTGGTTCTATGTTATTTTCCCCCGCTTAAACCAAATACCTTTTACGAACGATTCCGCTTAATCGAATAACAACTATGTGACCGATGTTTCAAAATAAGCGCGGAAAGCACGTTTCAGCTGAAATTTCCTTCCACCTTTTGTCATTCTCAGTTCCTTTAACGCTGTAAACAAATTTTCAGTTCTTCCTGCAATGATTTTGGTCGGCAGGTGTATAATGGACAGGTCAAATGATTTTCCTACCTTGATCTCCCCCACCACCCGAGATTGTAGTTGTGATATTTTGCACTCATTCGAAAAATAACTCGATATTTACTCCTTTAAAATTCTACTTAAACAAACCACTTTAAACGATTTTTTAAGGCAGTATAAGTAACGTAAATTAGAAGTAGCAAAGTTTTGACCAAATTTAAGCGAGCTGCATTAAGTGTGATGTAAACCATATAAATGTATGTACAGACATTAAATTAATACGTATTTACTTTATATTAGCATTTGTATTTATTTTAGTTTATGTTATTCTATTAACGATTTATTATGCTGCTAATTAAATGTACCATACATGGTTATTTTGCCTTTTTATTATGCATTAAATATTACAGTTATGATTCCCCATTTAATCAAATATCCCGCTTAATCGAATATTATTTCTGGAACCGTCAATATTCGTTTAAACGTGGACGACTGTAATTGAATTTTCACAAATTTTAATTCATTAAAAATAGGCTATAATTTTCATAAAAAAGGTATTTTAAAAAATTCATAAAAGAAATCGTGAAACTATTTAATTAATCATGATTCTATCTATAATGACTAACTCCATGATTTATTTTTTTCTTCTGAAAATATACGTGTTTCATTTTTTATTTGCAAAAATGCGTTCGTAATGGAAAAACATGTAAAATAAATTAATTAAAATAATGATTTTTTTAAGGTTATTCCGTACAAAAATAATATCGTGCAAATCTACAGATCATAATTTATTTTTATGTTTAATTTCAAGTCAAAATAGTGAATAGTTTTTCTGTAAAGTGTACGACAAAATGTAATTTGTGTAGCCTATAGTAGTGATGGGCGATTTCGATTTTTTTAATCGATTTAATCGATACTATGGCCAACTCGATTTAATCGATTCTATAAATTTTTTAATCGATGTCTCTAAAGGCGGTAATGTCATTTTCATTTTCCTTATAAAGTTGTAGGTAAAGTAGTAGGATGTGCCAATACCAAAACTTTCTTCTATCTCAAACAAGTTAAAACTTCAAAATTCGCTATCACAGTGTCAAATTTAAATGATAACCTATGGCATCATGAGGATTCAAAAAGTATAGGTTCATTGAAATACGTGCATTTTAAAAGAATGCATTTTCCAAACAAATAATTGTATTTCGGCCCACACTCTCTTAGATGTCTGCAACAAAAATTCCCAATTCAAAGAACATAAAAGCGAAACCTGTTGGGCAGTATACATCCAAGCCTAATAAGGATCTATTTATGTGATAGTGTAACAGTATATAAAGTTTGAATTAATTCCATGCATTAGTTTTTAGATACAGCTATCACGAATATCGCGTAAAATGCAGTATAGCAGCGCAGCCTGTTATATGATTTACACGAAAACCTAATCAGGAACAACTTATGTCAATGTCTAACAGAATATTAGGTTTGATGAATTTCCGTTCATTAGTTCTTGAGATATTCTCGCTAACATCGTGTAAACCCTGAAAAACAGTGTTGAATTCAGGGGTGGTGCCGGAGGACATCCCCCCGGATCATTGAAATGTCTCCCAGGAAGATTTGAGAATTTTTGCTTAATAGACAAAAGTCTCTCTCTCTCTCTCTCTCCCCCCCCCACGGAACTCTAGAATGTCTCTCCAGAACTGCAGAAATCCATCCCGGAGAAAAGTGTCTGAATTAAATTTGCTGAAAACACCAGCATAGCAGTGCAACCTGTTATATGATTTGCGTGAAACCCTAATCAGGAACAACATATGAGAGTGTCTAACGGAATGTTAAATTTTGTGAAATTTCGTTCATTAGTTTTTGAGGTATGATCCCTAAAATCGTGTAAATCCTGACAAACGTGTTAATGACAAACATGCCTGGGGAGGGGTGACATTCCCCCCCCCCCCAACATTGAAATGTGCCCCCAAAATGTTTGAGATTTTATGCTTAATGTACAAAAGTCCAACCCCCCCTTCCCCTCTCTGAAGTCTAGAATGCCCCTCGCTGGAGAAAAATGCTGAATAAAATTCAGCATAGCAACGCCCCCTGTTGGGTGATTTACACCGAAACCAGATAAGCAACAACTTATGCCAATATCTAACTGAATGTGAAGTTTGATGAAAATCCGTGCATTAGTTCTTGAGATAGAGCTGTTGCGAAAATCGGGAAAAATGCAGCATAGCAGCGCCACCTACCAGTAAATTTACTTCAAAACCTAATCATCAACAACTTACGTCAACGTCTAACCGAATCTGAAGTTTGGTAAAAATTCATGCATTAGTTTTTGAGATAGCGATCATGCAGAAATCATGAAAAATGCAACATAGCAGCGCCACCTGCAGGGCGATTTTCACCAAAAAGTTATCAGCTCCAATTTACATGAAGGTCTAACTGAATCTAAAGTTTCAACAGATTCCATTCATTAGTTCTTTAAATAGACCGCCCACAATCTTTTTATCAGGGACAAACAAATTGACAGACTAACAGACAGACAATTTATAAAAATAGTCAAATCGTATTCCAGACAAGACCTTCTAAAACTAGAGATGCAAAGGGTGGAAAAAACCGGGTTTGTACCCGGGAATAAACCGGGTTTTTTGGGAAGGAAATTTTGAAATTTTCCAGTTTTCAGAAAGTTTTAAGCATGAAATATTTTTAATTTGTTATTTTCAATTATTTTTAATGATTTCAATTTTTGTCAATGTAAACAAAACTAATAAAATAAAATATAAAAAATTAGCACGGTTTACATGAAAAGTAACGAAATACAGGCTTAAGCTGCAGAAATATTAAGCAAGAGAAATTAAAATATTTGTTATTTTAATCGTCGATACTAAAAAGTGAAAGAGGCAAATGAGAGATTTATCATCCCTGACATGAAAATAAACTTCCCCTCTGTTCTTCGAATCAACGAATGTAAACAAAAAAGAAAATGAACAAAATTAAAAGAAATCAATGCAAAAATATAATGTAACTCGTTAGAAAATTAATATAAAGTATGCCTGAAAACGTGAAAACAAGATGTGCGAGCCAACAGAAACTGAAATTTTTTTTTTTTTTTTTTTTTTTTTTTTTTAAGAAACATTCAAATTCTCACCTATTTACAGCCGCCATTGCTGTAAAGCTAATAAATTATAAAGACTTAGACTGTAAAATCATAAGTTTTGTGAATTCATAAAGAAAAACCTATCTTTTTGGAACATTCTTCCCTGAAACTGCATTAAAATAAAAATTTCAAATTGGAAAATAACTGATTTTGTTTATCTTCAAAACTCCTTCAAAATTTCCAATATTCCCCAAAATTCCGGGTTTATTCCCCAAAATTCCAGGGTTTATTCCCGCCTCTCAAAAACTGCGGGTTTTTTGCAACTCTATCTAAAACTATAAATCCTTCGAAAACCGGTAGTCGAAATTTTTCACGAATTCAACACTTTTCTTTTTCTAAATACAAAAGAAAGCAAGAAAAAATGAAGGAATCGATTCCACCGGTAACGTAAGATCACAAGTAGCGAATCGATTCAATACACAGATTCGATGTCGATGTTTAGATCGGGTTGAATCGTTTTCAAGACGATTCTTTAGATGCGGGTAGATCGTTTTGAGGACGATTCTTTACATGCGGGTGGATCGTTATCCTTTAATTTACTTCAATTCAAATCGAATCGCGGTCGATTCGGTATCGGGTTGAATCGTTATATTTATTCTTCCAATTTTACTGTTTTAGAGGCAGAAATGACGTAAAATTTCGTATAAGGGAGGATTTTTTTTTTCCTTGGTTACATCAGTGTTGAATGCTGGTAATTTTCTACGGGAGGGATTTCTGCGACTCCGGGGAAGAGCGTATTTTAGAGATCCGTAAGGGGAGGAGGGAATTGCACATTTGTCATTAAAAAGTATAAAATCTTAAAACTTCCGAGGAGGTTCAATGTTCCGGGGGGGGGGGGGGGAATGTCCCCATCGGACCATCCCCTGAATTCAACACTAGGTTAAATCGTTATATTTTTGTTTAGAAGCACAGTTATTCGGGTTACAAGTTTATTATGTTGTATTTTTCAAGTTCGTCCCTTCTAATCCCCCCCCCCCCGCCCTTCCTCGCCAATCCTAATTTACAGGGCCGTTCAAAATATGCATGCAATTTTTAAAATGCCAAATTCTCGTTCTATTTTATTATAAATCCACATTTTGAAACCATGACTAAAGGTACATTTGAGGTCGCCCCCTCCGACCGTTTCGGACTTACCTGGTCCCCGGGGGGCATAGTTATTGTTTCTTCCAAACCATCTCGCGTAACATATCGTTGGAAAGCTTTTAATATCCTCTTTTACTTTCTGTCCCTCCTTCCCCCCACCCCCTAGTTACACGCTCTTGGCACTTTTTAGCTCACAGGCTATCAAAGACTGAGAGCTAATGTGCCCGCTGGTTCTGTATGTATGTATGCATGTACATACGTACGTATGTACGTAACGCGATAACTCTTGATAAAAATATCCGATTTGCTTCAAATTTTTTTTCTAGGTTCGTTCTGATAAGGCGCTTCCCTGATCAGTTTTAGGGGTTCATTGGTTAAGTATAAAGGGGGCTAATCCCCCCTTAACTTAGATAAATAGGTTTACATGCAGAATTATCAGATTTTGGTATACCGGTTAGTTTTGATAACGAGCTTCTCTAATTAGATTAGAAGGTTCATTGTTATAGTCTAAAGGGGGGAACAGGGGGGTAATACCCCCTAATTTAGATAGATGGGTTTTCTATCCGATTTGCTTCAAATTTGGTATATCGGTTTATTCTGAAAAGGTGCTTCCCTAATTAGATTTGGAAGTTCATTGTTTAAATATAAAGGGGGGACGGGGGCTAATACCCCTCTTAAATTTAGATAAATGGGTTTTCTTATCCGATTTGCTTCAAAATTGGTATACCGGTTTATTTCGATAAGGCGCTTCCCTGATAACATTTGGCGGGTCATTGGTTAAGTATAAAGAGGGGAAACAGGGGCGGGGGGGGGGGGTCAATACCCCCTTAATTTATTTTTCCGGGGGCATTATTCTTTGAAATAAGAGTATAATATAGAAGGTAGTGTGAATACAGCCTGCGAGCTCAATGCCATCAGTTTAACTGGGCACTTTTCTTTTTAGCTCACAGGCTATCAAAGCCTGAGAGCTAATGTGCCCGCAGGTTCTGTATGTACGTATGTATGTATGTATGTATGTATGTATGTAACGCGATAACTCTTGTTAGAAACATATGATTTGCTTCAAACTTTTTTCTAGGTTCACTCTGATAAGGCGCTTCCATGATTAGTTTTGGGGATTCATTGGTTAAGGATAAAGGGGAAAAGGGGGGCTATTCCCTCCTTAATTTAGATAAATGGGTTTTTCATGCAGAATTATTCGATTTGCTCCAAATTTGGAATACCGGTTTATTATGTTAAGGAGCTGACATGATTAGATTTGGAGGTTCATTAGTTAAGTATAAAGGGGATCTAGACCCCCACCCTTATTTTAGATAAATGGATTTTTCATGCAGAAGTATTCGATTTGCTTCAAATTTGATATACCGGTTTATTCCGATATGGCGCTTCCTTTATTAGATTTGGAGGTTCATTAGTTAAGTATAAAAGGGGGAAAGGGCGGCAAGTCCCGTTCCCTTAATTTAGATAAATAGATTTTCATGCAGAATTATCGAATTTACTTTAATTTTTTTTTCTAGCTTCATTCTGATAAGGAGCTTTCCTGATTAGATTTGAAGGTTCATTGGTTAGGCATAAAGGGAGAAATGGGGGAGCTAATACCCCCCTTAAATTAGCGAAATGGTTTTTTCATGCTGAATTATTTGATTTGCTCCAAATTTGGTATACCGGTTTATTATGTTAAGATACTACCTTGATTAGATTTGGAGGTTCATTAGTTAAGTAAAAAGGGGGGGAAGCGGGCTAGACCCCCCCCCCCTTAATATAGATAAATAGGTTTTTCATGTAGAGTTATTCGATTTGGTATACCAGTTTTTTATATTAAGGAGGTGCCTTGATTAAATTTGGATGTGTATTGGTTAAGTGTAAAGGGGGGCGGGGGCTAATCCCCCACCCTTAATTTAGATAAATGGGTTTTTCATGCAGAATTATTTGATTTGCTTCAAATTTGATATACCGGTTTATTTCGATATGGCGCTTCCTTCGTTAGATTTGGAGGTTCATTGGTTAAGTATAAAAAAGGGAAAGGGGGGCAAGATCCCTCCCCTTAACTTAGGTAAATGGATCTTCATGCAGAATTATCCAATTTACTTTAATTTTTTTTTCTCTGTGCATTCTGATAAGGACATTTCCTGATTAGATTTGGAGGTTCATTAGTTAAGTATAAAGGGGGTTAGACCCTCCCCCCTTAATTTTTCTAAATGTTTTTTTCATGCAGAATTATCTGATTTGCTTCACATTTGGTATACCAGTTTATATGTTAAGGAGCTTCCCTGATTACATTTGGAGGTTCATTGGTTAAGTATAAAGGGGGGGACGGGGGGCTAATCCCCCTTCATTTATTTTTTGAGGAGGATTATTCTTTGAAATAAGATTAGAATATACAATTAGTGTGGATAGCCTGTGAGCTCAATGCCATCAGTTTAACTGGGCACTTTTCCTTTTATTTATTTTTACTCTAGAGTGGCGCAACCGAATCTTCACCATCCCCCTCACCTGAGGAGGATTTTGAATCTTTACTACTCTTAAACTTAAAAAAAAAATCATTGCTTTATATGATTATAAATTAGATTTTAGTAAATTCGTGGCATCTAAAAACCAACGCAATAAAAAGCGTAAGCAACCATTGTAAATTTAACATTCAGATGACCGAAGTCTTTTGTTTTACGTCGATATTATACCAGCCTTCAGGCTCGGGCTTATTCTTTTTTTAAACTGTAAAATTTTATTTACTCTCGTATGAAAAAAGTAAAAGAATATTTCTTTAAATACATCACATCAATACATTTCTTTAAATAAATCACATACTTATTAGTAGCAAATTTATCAAAATATATCAAATTTATATCAAATAAAATTTATCAAAATATATTTGTTGTTAATGCTCTTTAATCTGCGTTAATATCTAAAATCTTTTTATATTTCTGAAATAAATTTAGTATTTATCTTTTTATCTCTGCTAAAAAGCCTTTTATTTAAGTAAAAGCAATTTAATTACTACTTTCATAATCATTAATCTTTCAGATTCTCGTGGTTTCAAAATAAATAACTGAGGCATCTGCCTGTTATGACTCTATCCTATTTCTTTTTCTTTGTTTTTTCGTAAACAGAGTGGTCACAGAAGTCCTGTTTTTCTGTTCTAGAATAAGAACGAGAACGCTATTACAAAAAAAAAAAAAAAAAAAAAAAAAAAGAAAAAGAAAAAAGAAAAAGAAAAGAAAGAAAGAAAGAAAATCACGATATTTGCAGATTCAAGTTCCACGTCCGACACTGTCAGCGAATGAGTCAATAACTGTTTAGAGTTTTTAGATTACTGCTGGATAAAAACCCCACATAATCAAAGGATATATTTTCATTTATTTGTTAACCAGAGAAAAGTGTTATTTCACTGTTAATGAGTCTAGGATGTGAACTTTTTTTTGTTGTTGTCAGCTGAAAGTGTAACAGCTGAAAACTGAAAAAAACATTAAAGAGAAAGATATTTATAAACTGTAAATGAGATGAGGAAATATATTTTTTTAAAAGGGAAAGAAATTTTAGTTTAATATATTATTAAATAGAGAATTTTGCTTATTCATTGGGGGATAATTAGTATGTTGCATGTGATGATTGGTTAATGACATCATCACAGATATTTTGAAAGAAGATTTGCAATAATTGCATTTCCCCCACGCTTATAGGAGGCCCTAAAAGGTCTGAAAAACCATTTAACTTTTTAAATAAATTTAGAGCCTTCAAAATTTCGCTCATCTGCACATTTTAAAGAAGAATGACGTTTATAGGAAGTAAGTCCCCATTTGTTTAGTTGAAGGAAATAAGAGTAGAAAGTACATCTTTTCCGGATGAAAAAAAAACATTTCTTCCTTTTTTTTTTTTTTTTTTTTTTTTTTTATCTGACCGAGATCTTTCTTTAAAAATAAATTTAAATATAATATGAATTATTAAAATTACATCTTAAAAATAATAATTTTAAAAGTTTAAAAACTTTTTTATTCGACTCAAAGGTAGCTTACTTTTGGGCCCCTGACATTGTTTAGGGCCCCATAAATGGGGGTGAGGGGTGAGAGGTAGTCGTTACGACCCTGCTGATTCGCTACGTTTTGGAATTACCTTTTTTCAGCTTATCTGTGAACATCGAAATACCGATTCAAGTATCGATTCTAGAATTTGGGAATCGATTCTTATTGTGATCGATTCTGTTTTATACGATGTCGATTTTAATCGATTCTAAAATTTTCCAGAATCGCCCATCACTAGCCTATAGTAGAGGATTCGCTTCGCTCATCCTAATAATGCATTCAACAATAATAATGTCTTCTTGCACTTTCCTCCGCACGAGAGGGGGGGGGGGGGCAGAAGTTTTTATCAACAAAGCAAGTGGACAACATTCTTTCTCTAATATTTACTAGTAAACACAAGTATCATTTCAAACATACTTCGCATATGATTTCTCAAACAGCGGATTATATATGCAATTATGCACACACATACAACAGGAGAATAGCAATGGCAAACGTTAGGATATTCCATATTTTGGAATTAAATAATTTTATAATAATTTAATGATTTTAATAATAATTTTGTATTTCAGATAACAGAGTAAAAAAAGACAATACACTAATTTGATGTAAAAACCAAGTCGCAAATAAAAAGAGAAAATTTTGGTTGTATCAAAAATGATAACGATATCAAAATGCATATCTCCCCTCCCCGTAGAGATATCTTAAGATATCATGTGTCAGATCCCCCCCTTTCCTCTAACATGATATCAATATAAATGCACAGTCCCTTATAAGATACTGTTGTGTCATAAAGGCAGTTTTTTCAAAATCGCTTCAATAGCGATTTGGCAACAAGATTTGATTTCAACAAGTTCAATGTTTTTGCCTTTGAAAATGTGTCAGAAAGTTTCGCGTTACTGAGCAGAGATTTTTTATTCTTTTTTTTTCTTTTGTACGGGGTCTATGTACATCACACGTTTTTAACTCCGATTTTGTTTTCCCCCACATCATTGCGTCGTTCGATTAAGCGTGGCTTAATCTTGTGATCGCATAAAAGTTGTCCCAAGGTAAAGACGGATCAACATCATTATTCGGATACGGGATTCGTTTTGCATTCACGGTCACGATAAGGCATATTATATAATGATCGGAAAATAAATATGGGCTTGGAGATTACTTCGTATCGGATCTAAATAAAGCAGTCATACTTAATTATAGAGATTAAAGTAACCTTGTGACGATTCCTTATAGACTTCCTTATAGAATCGTTAAAAAAAAAAAAAAAAAAAAAAAAGAAAGAAAAAAAGAAAGCAAAAGGTCTTTTTTTGTCGAAACGCAAATGCCGTATTTCTCATGGCTGTTCTCAATTTGCTAAAAGGGTGTCCCATATCCGTTCACATTTTAAAAACTCCTAAGGTTGCCTGAAAACATAAGACTTGACAAAGTTGTCATATGTTTTATGGCAAAAGAAAAAAATATATATAGTTTACATTTTAAAATATTGAAATGCAAACGAGATATTCAAAAATAATTTCTCCCACAGGATTAACATAAGCCAGCAGCTGTTTTTGCGTGCGTGACGTAGCCTCTTAAGGCTGCTCTCAACTGCTCTGCTCAACAAGCGCAAAACGTTTTGACACGTTTACAAATTCATTTTTTAACGGAAAGATATAAAATGGGAAAGCCTGGCCATGGAAGCGACTTGTAATCGAACTGGGTTTTCCATTTTTTGTTCAATAAATTACCTATCGAGTTATAAGCGATTTTGATCACGTGACAAAGACGTTTTTCACCCTTCTTCGAGTGGTTATTCTTCTTTCGCGCGGAAATTCAATTCAAAACGCCCACTTTGACACTATTTTCTGAAAGATCTATTGCATTTGAAAAAAAAAAAACAGTTCGATTACATAGTTTCTGAACAACAATACCTGCTAGTTTCATGCATTTCCGAACAAAGATAAATTAAAAATTATGTCATAAAGTCACCCTTTTGGATTCGAGAACAGCCTTAAAGCATTATTAGGTTATTTAGCGAAACCGTACTTTTGATAAAGTTTCTAATCAGTCAGTCTGTTAACCTATAAATTTATTTATCATAAGTAACAAAATAGTCATGATTTAAGTTTTCTAAGGAAACCTACAACCGAAACTAATTCTGATTTGCTTCCTCTAAAACAACTGATTTTTTGTTTGATAAATCTTAATTTATTTGACTTATTACAAGCTTTTATTTAACTTGCCTTGCCTGTGCGTTCAGCTCGAATCTTGCATTCCAATTTTGACAAATTTCCTGTACAATTGACTTAATTTTTGGTAATGTGAGCTATTTCAGGTGACAATACATATTCTGTAAAAAAAAAAAAAAAAAAAAAAAAAGAAAGTTGCTCCCGCTACCCCCCAGGGGCAAAAACGTTTCTCGAATAAGAGTATGTAAATGTCATTGATTGCTTCAGAAATACGCTGATGTTCTTCGATCGAACCATGACATAGTTAATAATCGTTCAGTTCAGTTCAGCGCAGGGTGTGAATGGATATGGGTTCGATCCTCAGGAGAACGTTGATCGCTTTTCTTGCCAGAAATCTGAATTTAAAATTGTATACCTGTTGTGAGGTTTTTTACTCTAATGAGCATGTAAATAATTAATATTACTATTATATGATATTATCTTTTTACTTGTTTATTGTATTTCACATGTATCACTTTCTGCGTACTTGGGGTTTAAGGTAAATATTTTTCCTTATCTTGAAGTTGATCCGAGCTATTTTAGTTAGATAGTATTGTATGAACAAGATTTATTGTATCAATGGATTCTAGTTTCCCTGTCTATTCAAGAACGCATACCTCTCATAAGGCAAACGAAGACGTTCACGGACTATCTAGTGAGATAGTGGACGCCACGGGAAGGGGAAAGTTTTAGATAAGAGAAAGATCCGTGTGTGAAGGAAAGAAGCCCCAGATTCGTTTTATTGAAGGCATGGTTGAGAGAGAAACGGGGGTGTTCTAGCGAAAACCTCGAGACGTGAGGTTGGATAGCGTTTTCAGTTGAGTTTTCTGGAGTTTGGCGTAGTGAGTTAAGGGAAAGTGTTTAAGTCCTGAACGGAGGGGTCCTGTGTGGTCCTCCGATAAGGCTGCGTTTGGACGATCCTGCAAAAGATCGTCTAGAAAAAGTCATAAATTTTACCTTTGAAGAAGGTGGTAGCTCCCTTTTTAAGTGGAATGGGAAGGAACACAACCTAAACTATATCGAATTGACAATAGGAGTGAAAGTTTTCTGTGCAATTATCTCCTCAAATAGCAGGCATAAATCTGTCAACGCACTTGGTGTTCATTTTCTGTCCAGAAACTTGTCCTTCCTTGTCCTGAAAAACCCATTATACATCAAACGCACCGGCTGGCGAGAACAATAAAGCCGACTGCTGACCGCAAATAGAAGGAACGGCGTACGCAGCTTTAACCTAATGAGATACCATAGGGTGAGAAGGAAGTAGTGTATTTTAATAAACTGACTCAGTACGTACAAGGTATTTGTTATATAACTTAGTACCGGGCCGGATCGTCTATATCCGAGTCCTTAAGTGTAAATAACGTTTTGTTTCTATGTAAATAATTTGTAAATAAATTATTCTTTAACATTAATTGAATAAGTTTAGCATTTTTGATAATCCTTCTCACATCGTGTCCGATATCACGTATTTGTATCGGTGGTGGTAGCCTATCAAATAAAATAACATTTTTTCGAGTCTGTACGAGTGGTGATCGTGGATCCGGAAAAATTCATCAGCGTGTGGGCTAAGGAAGAGCGCAACACCCGAAAATCACATACAATTTTTTTATTTATTTCTTTTTAAAGGTATTTATTTCAATAGTAATTAAATAAATAACTTGGATTCCCAGGGAAGTTTAATGAGATTAATTCGGAATTCCAAAATGTCCCTGATCTTTGGTGATGAAGTCCTCAACCCACATCTCCAACATACATAACCCATTTTTTCTTCCTTTCCGACCTGATAGAGTGGTTTACCCATGATCTTCGTGCGTATGAGCATACTTATGTCCACCATTAGTTCCTCCAAAACTAAATATGATAAAATAACGATCAAATTTAAATAAATTTCACGTTTGACGGAAAACGAGAAGAGAAATGAACTTTTTAATCGCAAAAAAATAAGATTCAAGGTTTAGCGAAGACATGTTTAGAATACAGTCGTGATCGGTTTGAGTAATTAACGTGTAACAAGTTCTTTATTATTAAAATTTGATAATCAAATCATAAATGATGCCCATATAAAAGTCTGTATTTGAATAGTGTCCAATTAGATAATTATGTGATCATTTACGATTGTATATGGGAAAAGTTTTTACAGTAATGATAAAAATTATTAAGGAACTTTTAGAACTGAGTTCCTAAATATTACGGGAAATTAACTTTGTTCGTTTTAACAAGCTTTTATGGCTGTTCTCAACTGCTCTGCTCAACAAGCGCAAAACGTTTTGATACATTTACAAATTCGTTTTTTAACGGAAAGATATAAAATTGGAAAGCCTAACCATGGAACAACAATTTTAACATTTTTTTTACTCAAAATACAACTTTAACTAGAATGAAAAATTATGCTTCATTGCATAGATTATGAAACATTTTCTATAATAGTACCAAGAATATTCTATTATAATTATTTTTTTCATACAAAGAACACAGACACATAAATAAACATTTTAGAAAATGCTTAAGTTCTTAACTGCTCTGCTCAACAAGCACAAAACGTTTTGACATGACTATGGAAACGATTTGGAATCGAACTGTGTTTTCCATTTTTTGATAAACAAATTACCTATTGACATTGAGTTATAAGCGATTGTAATCACGTGACAAAGACTTTTTCATCCTTCCTTGAGTGGTTATTCTTCTTTCGCGCGGAAATTCGGTTCAAAGCGCCCACTTTGACACTATTTTCTGAAAGATCTATTGCGTTTGCAAAAATAACGGAAAAAACAGCTCGATTACATAGTTTCTGAACAATAACACCTACTGGTTTCATGCATTTCTGGACAAAAAGGAATTAAAACTTATGCCAGAAAGTTGACCTTTTGGATTTGAGAACAGCTCACTGCAAATTAAAATGTCTGAAATTCAGACACTTAAGTGTCTGAAACGGAGTGTTCAATTTTCAGACATTTTAAAATGTCTGAATTTTTTTAGACACTTTTTGCGTCTGAATTTCAGACACTTCAAACGTCTGAATCGCACCCATTTTTTGTAAGCATCATACGTAGCCATGGCTACGTATGATGCATGTTTGACCACGTTGAATCCTGAAAAAATATTTGGCTGTGGTCCTGCCCCCTCCACCCCCATACAGCCTGATTTTCTTCTGTGCTCCTAATTTTGGTATGCAATTTTCGTTAAGATGATAATTTAAATCTTTTACCACATTGTATTTATTATAATCAATATTTTGAACTTCAGGAGTAGAACAAAATTAAAACAAAAAATATTTATTTAAATATTAAGATTTTTTTTTTATCTTATTTTACTTTGAAAGGTCAAAATATTGATTATAATCAGTACAATTTCGAAACAGATTTAAAATATAAGCTCTACAAATATTGCACATCAAATTTGGTGGCACTAAAATCGTAGGGGGGGGGGGGGGCACTGCCCAGTATGCCCATGCTTTAATCAAGAAGTTCTTTTGAAAAAAATGCAACCCTGCATTATTGTTATCTAAATTGAGATGTCCGGTATTCGGGAGTATCTGTTGTGGATGTTAATAGACATTCCCGAATAGCGGACACCTCTATTTAGCGAATACTTTTTTAATCCGCAAGGCATAGATATTTGTATATTTTTTTACCTCACAAAAGCAGACATCTTCGATTATCGGGTAAATTCAGCTGCCCCGCAGTGTCTCTATTAAGGTACACGGATAAATATATGCATATATATTTTATAATCTTTTCCCACTCTAAAAGTTCAAAATATTTAATATACTCGGCGGTTGAATGTCGAAAAACATTTAAAATATCAGATGTAAGAAAATTGCAAGTAAATTCCCCCCCCCCCCCCCCAAGAAAAAAATGAAAATTCATAATTTTAAAATTAGATTTTTTAAAAATTATATTGCCACATAGGCACTTTTACACATGCATCAGATGATAATCACAACAGCTATTTAACTATGAATAAAAAAATAAATATTCTACTTTAATAACATTGAGAAAAAAATTACTCCTGTATTTTGTTAAATATATATTGGGTTTTTAATCTTGTCCTACTATAAAACTTCAAAACTTTAATTATAATCAGTGCAAGATTTAAGATATCAGCTTTACGAAAATTTCAAAGAAATCCCGACCCCCTCCCAGAAAAAAAAAAAAATTAAAATCCTTATCATTTAAAAATTAGATTAAAAAAAAAATTATATTTCTACATGGGCAAGTTTTTATGTAGATCAGAGGGTAATCACAAAGGCTATTCAACTATCAATAAAAATAAATAAATATTCTATATTAATAACACGAAGAAAAAATAACTTATAGTCTCCAAACTTCTTTTGTCTTAAATATATATCTTAACATCTGTCATTTTTGTATTTTTCGTATAAGTTTATGTTTTATCTTCTACATACTTCCTTTTATTTCCTGTTAAAAAAGTTTTTGAATGACTAAATATTTACAATATTAAAAAGTAATTATTATGACAAATTAAATTTTACATTATTCTCATAACCATGTAATTAAAGATTACAATTCTACGATAGAAAATCCTTTTCATTAGATATCTTCAAAGAAAAATAAATTTAAAAGCACGAAAAGAAACAAACGCTTATCAGTAAACGTTAATCTCAAAATGACTCATGGAATAGATCTTTCTACACGCAGCGAATTCGAAATAAAGAAATGATTTCGTTTTTCCTGACTCATCGCTGTGACGTCTGTTAGCAGGTCAACAGATTTACACGTTAAAATGTTTAATCGCTTATAAATATATGTAAAAAATACTCGAGATATACATTCTTTTTCAATGATACATATATACATAAATTTATAAAAATTGATTTTTATTCCAAAAGCAAAAGTCTATAAATATATTTTTTTTTTAATTTCAGTTTTTTTTTTTAACAGAACAATATTCAACTCCGAAAATCCCGGGATTTGACAGAAAAAATCCCGGGATTTTCGGGATTAAAAATAGAGCGGAATCCCGGAATCCCAGGATACGGGATTGTAATCCCTATGTAGGAAGTAAGAAAGAATTAGGAAATCTTTCAAAGCTTTTTTTTTTCTTTATATCATTGTGGTCGTTTAGTGATAGATAAGAATTAGAATTGAAACAGATAAGAATTGAAACTAAGAACTCCCATGGAAAACAAGAGAATGCATTTAACTTAAAATGTGATATTATTACTTTAAATTAGGGGAAACATATGAGAATTTAAAATATATAATTTGTAATAAAAGGCAACGTCATAAGTTAAAAAATATATACTTCTAGAATTAGCGGGCTTTTTGCAAACAGATTCAAAACTAATACCATTTTATGCAAGATTTTGATCAGTGCTATTTAGAAAATCATAAAAAAGAACACTAAATTTAGTACTAAAAAGAAAAATTGTGACACTTACTTTAATCCTGTTGCAAGAAGTAAGATAAATTCCTCGATTTGAAATTTTAAAAACTATTACAGTGAGGAGCAAAGACTTGCATCTTTTTAGAAGGGACGTTATACATCGTTATAAGAAGACGTTAATACATCCGACTAAGCATACTCAGAGAATGAAATGCTTCATCCTCAGAATATACTCCGCCAGACAAAAGTTCTTTTTTACCAGCTTTTATAAAGACGAAGTACAATAACACTAAATCTCGATACAAATTAACACTAAGTACGTTCCACACCACACACACCTTGCCACACACTTTGTAGAGTTCCCGGATGTAATCTTCAAGTGTTGTCTCTATCCCGAATTATATCGACGACAGCTTATAAGAGTCATTGGGTATCACGTAAGTCAGATGTATATATTCAATACATAAATAAACTAAGTGAATACGACTTAAAATCACAGAACTTGAAATTTCGCAAAAAAATAAATACGCGTACATAAAACAAACTTTCAGTTACTACAACGTACGTTCCAACGAAAGACATCTAAAACGCATGCGCAACTACAGTGCCCCCTGGTGGATACATTCTCCCTCCCAGTATAGTGAAATTTAATCAATTATGCTTTCTTTATGTCTGATAATTAAAAATATATGATATTTCTTTTCTTATAAATGGCTATAGAATAATTTTACGTTAAGGAAAATGTTACTAAAAATTTTACTTCAGAGAAATCCACCTTCCTTTGAACACTTCGTAGAAGACAATTTTAATTCTTTTCTTCTTTTAATATTGATATATTTCAAATTTATCTCAAAACGGTGTGTGTGTGTCGGGGGAGGGGGGGGGGGATGGGGGGGGGGAAGAGTCCATTGAGAAAAAAAAAAGTTTTATTTTCAAAAATGTCGTTTGAAACTTATTTTTGAACGATTAATTTTTATATTTATTTTTATGTTTGTATCTTTAAACATTTCTTGCCCGAGGAGTTCTGTCAAAATATTCTTAGTTTGCCTATTTCATGTTTATGTTCTGCATTTTAGAAAAGCGGATTACGCTGTTGACCCCAGACCCAACTGTTCCAAAATCTTGTCCCTCCCTGAATTTCTTTCCACCGGTACATCTCTTAGTATTTAACGGGAGGGTGTGGCTCTTCCTTGGACATACGTGCGTACGTCCATGATTGCGAGTAATTTTTGAAAATAAATATTTTTCATGAAAAGCAATTACTGATTTATTTATTGCGCCAAAAATAACTAAGTCCCAAAACTTTAGTAAGCTAACTATTTCAATTTTCCAGACGTCCCATAATCTAAACAAATTACTTTTTTTTTTTTAAATATAAAATACCAAATTTAATGGATAAAAATATTTTAAACATCTGTTATCCATTCGAAAACAATTTTCTGGTGGTGCTGGCATACATATTGCAATACAGTTATACATACAGTCATCACACATATGATACAATTGTATCGCATTTAGACACTTAAGTGTCTAAATTTCTAAATGTCTTAATTTCAGACATATCGCCATTTTTCAGACATGTTTATCAGTTCATTTATGCCATGATCATAGTAAGACACTTATGTGTCTAAAATTTAGACACCTGTGATGTCTGAAATTTCAAATTTAGACACTTAAGTGTCTGAATAACTTTTTCAGTCACATATGTGTCTTAATTTAAGACGCCTCTATTTGCAGTGCTTTAAAGAAATATTTTATTTTACTTTGCGTCCTGTTTTTAACAGCTACATCACAAATCACTTTCTCAACGTATATGAGTTTTTGTAAGCTTTTCTCTTGGTCTTGATGTACCCATGAAAATTTTCTTGATGTACCTTTTGAAATACCCATGGGTATTTCAAAAGAATGCTTTCAGTGTTGTGAAAGTTCTAATGGCTTCCAATTTTCAAATTCCTTGAACGGTGACGATTTCACGTTTTTTTAAAGTCTGTTTTCCAATTTTTTTCCAATTTTGTTCCATTAAATCTACTTAGTGTAAAATTGTTTACAAATTTGAATACGGAATTCAAATTAAACATATTAATTGTAGTTTTGGGCTTTCGCGATAACTTCCAATTTTTTAAGAAGAAAATCGCTTAATTTTTGACGCCACGCAATCTAAAGGTAATAAAAAATCTCTAGCGAATGCTATCAGCTCCGTTGTGGGTAACCTTGCGTTGTAGTACAGAAAGTACAATCGAATAAAATAAAAAGTTGTGGGTGAAAAAGAGAAGGTATTTTGAATACTATTTATTGCACCTGCAGTTGGTAAGAAAGGATGAAAAAAAAAAGAGAGACAGAGAGAGAGAGATTCCGAATTTTGAACGTTTTGATAAGAAAGTTTTTTTAATAAAAAATTCTGACTATTTAAAAAAAAATTTCACTGAGATTTAACCGCTCAAAAAAAAAAAAAAAAAAAAAAAAAAAAAAAAAAAACGTTAAAAACGGAATTGGGACTAGCTAAAAATGACGTTCTATGCGGCAAATCTTTAAATATGGGTTACGTTAAATCGGGGTTTCACTGCATTTCTAATCAATTCGATAATTTACACAAAATTAATCTGAAATTAAATGAATATTTCTTCAATCCTTTCAGTAGTATAGAATAAAAAAATAAATGAATTGTTGAAGTACGTAAATGCTTTACAATAGAGCGATTTTCTAATGTTTTCCCGAATAGTTGGTTTTTTATAGCCTCTAACCGAAAGGAAGAATAGGGTCCATTGTACACAGGGCCGAAACTAGCCTTTTTTGCACCCGGGACAAACATGGATCTTAGAGCCCCCGCAAAATATATTTACAAAGAGAATTTTACTAATTTTCTAATAGGGGACTTATTTTAAAATTTAAAATATGTAATCATAAAATATGTAACAATGAACTACATAATCTTCTTTATCAAATATTGATTCATTGAAATCTTGAAAACAGAATTAAAAAAAAAAAAAAAAAAAAAAAAAAATCGCTTTGTACTGGATCTTTATGTCATATCATCCTTAGATTCTTCTATGCTTTGGCATACCCCAGACAGGACGAATTTAACAATTCCGTGCTATACATAGACGTGAGAAAAATCGACAAACAAAATCTTCATTTGGCGCCCCTTCGTTCTGGCGCCCGGGGCACATGCCCCCCCCCCCCCCCTAGTTTCGGCCCTGATGTACAGTAAGTGTCTTGCAGTGCACCTCAGTAATGTACATCAATTTCAATTATGCTTGAAATACAGTAAAGCCATTAAAATACATTGCAAACGATTTTTACCCTTACACCATAATGTAACGGATTTTTTTTTTTTAAGTATCCCTGTAAAAAAAAAAAAACTATAAATGTTACACACTTCATTTTCAATACCGAACATGCCATAGTAAACCTCAATAGCATGTATCAGTTACATTGCAATCTGAGTATATTTACGCAAGTTAGAGCTCGGACAAAGAGACAGACCGACGGACAGACAAACCGAATTCATAAATTCTTTTCAACTATCTTGGAAAATGTTAAAACATGTGTTAGAAAGTAGTCAGTTTGATTTTGAGAATTTTTCGTACCCTATTCGAAAGATAAAATTCGGATATATCTCCTTTCGAATCTATTTTCATAATGCCTCTTCCAGTATTAATATATCATATCTCCCAGGGGTCTCCTCGTGTTAGAACTTTGTACCTGCTATCGTGAGAACGGATGTAATCCATTTCGATTTCCGGTCATTTGCACGTACTCATTTTTTTCTACTGCAATAAGGCTTCGGGTGCCCGGGGTGGTCACGTGAACTGAATTTCGGTCGTGACAACATCCAATGGATTCTTTGAAAGCTCTCAAACGCAATAATTACTTGATAACTACACGATGTAAGTGCAGTCCCAGATTACGGCAAAGCGGGGCCCCAGCCAAAGATAAACTTGGGCGCCCCCACACCATTATTAATCACAATGTGTTTGCGGGAGTACCATTTGACTCTAACACGACATATGAATATGAATGTCTACAATGCATAACAAATTATTTTCGCTTTATAAAAAATGCTTTTTATATTTTTGGATTACGTAATTTTTGTTTACAGAATTACATGGGCAGTGTGCCCATTTGCAAATGGTCCCATTTTCTTGCATGTTTCGCACTCTTCTTTTAGGAATTGCGGACCTTTTCCACAGGATTGACCAAACAGTTAACCTCAGTCTGGCGGCACTCGAACTGCCTACAATGATGTCACGTCCACGTGTACGGTGTACATTACAGCGTCTAGAATATATAGTGTGGAAATCAACAAGCGAAAAACGTTTTTTTGACACATTTACAAATTCATTTTTTAACGGAAAGATATAAAACTGGAAAGCCTGACCGTGGAAGCGATTTGGAATCGAACTGTGTTTTTCATTTTTTTATCAATAAATTACCTATTGAGTTATAAGCGATTTTGATCACGTGAAAAACACGTCTTTCATCCTTTCTTGAGTGGTTTTTCTCCTTTCGGGCGGAAATTCGGTTCAAAACGTCCACTTTGACACTATTTTCTGAAAGATCTATTGCGTTTGCAAAAAAACTGAAAAAAAAACAGCTCGATTACATAGTTTCTGAACAACGACACCTGCTAGTTTCATGCATTTCCGAACAAAAATAAATTAAAACTTATGTGATAAAGCTGCCCCCTTTTATTTGAGAACAGCCTTAAAAAAGTGCTAAAATATTGTATCCTTTGAATGTCAAACGATGCTGAAATGCAATGAGTCGATCACAGCGACATCTACAGGATATCTTCTAAAACTCCAAGAAGATTTGGACTAGACGCTGTAATAATACGATGTTTACTTTGAAATTTGGAAATATATTGCAGATGTCGCTGCGATCGGCTCCCTGGATTTCAGCATCATTGCATATTTAAAGGATACAACATACAACTTTTTAGCGCTGTTTTGATAGCAGATTTCCTCACTATATATTCTAGACGCTGTAGTGTACATTGTAGCGAGGGCCTAGCCAAAGATAAATCTGGGCGCCCCTACACCATTATTAATCCCAATATGCTTGATTGGAGAGCAATTTTAAACTAACATGATATATGAACATCAATGTCTAGAATGCATAACAAATTATTTGCACTTTATTAAAAAAAAAAAATACTTTTTATATTTTTGGTTTACTTATTTTTTATTTACAGAATTACATAGGCAATGTATACATTTGCGAGTAGTCTCATTTTCTTGCCTACTGCGCACTCTTCCAATATGAATTGCGGACCTTTTCCATAGGATTGACCAAACAGTTGACCTCAGTCTGCCTGCACTCGCACTGCCTACAATGATGCCACGTGGGCATTGTAGGTTTGTTGACGGATTTGGGATAAGATATTAGATATTACCAAGTGCATTTTGACAGTGAAAAGTATCTGACTACAGAAACTTCTCACGAATATGCTAAACGTATTTCAATATCAAGCATGCTAAACTTCGGGTCGACCAATGGAAGATTGACCTCTACTAGTAAAAATAAAAAACGAAAACTATTTTCAGTGAAGTTTAGTAATAATTATTGGAATTTAAAATCATATGGCATATAACTGTAAACTCGCAGCATTAAAAACTTGAAAGAAATAAAAGGTGAAATTTTTGATAGACCGTTTCGCAATTTCCGGATGTCGGGGCTCCTTTTTATCAATTGATGGATAAAATGGATAATAAAATGATATTGATTTACATACGAGTAATGTAAAACATTAATGACATTATTGATAAGTAAAAGCATATTAATGACGTAAAACATTATTGATATGATTTACATGAATAATTAAGGATGACAATATAAATTGAACTAATACTAAATTTGGTTTAATGTGAGTGTGTAGGTATGTATATTCACATGCATTGAACTCCTATATTTTTATGACTTTCACTATGAAATTATTATATAAATTTGTTATTAATAAAGCAATCTTCAAATGCTAATGTTCTATGGAATAATTTTCGTAAGTTAAATATTTTTTACGATTTAATCGCACGGGAAATAACCCCTTATTAAAAATTTTCAAAAGAAGAAAAATATAGGACACCTACCTCTGACTAAGGCTCTGCCTATAGCGCATGTTCGCTGATTTTTTAGGGTTCTGGTCATCTCACGAAACCCTTATAGACGGCTTGCACATGACGTCACATGTTCAGAAGAATCTGGCATCGCTTCATATGGCGCCCAAATTAAGGCGTAAGGCGAATGTGGTGCTCTCCATTTGACTTATTAGACTTATTAGCACTATAATAATAAAAATAAGGAAAATCTAAATTAAACAGAAAGACAACACGTGCTTTTAACGGCAAACGGAGAGTTCTAACGTTCCGTGTGGGCTCCAGATGCAAGAGTATCAGTCGTTGCTAATAGCAACGTGACGTCAATGCAAGCCGTCTATAGTCTCGCTTCGTTGTCTATCCGTCACAGCGTTCATACTCGGAAACTACTTTAAGTTACAGACTTGAATATTTTTTTACATAGAGGAATACTCCCTGGCATACCCAAAATCATAGAATTTTGAAAAAGGTCTTATATTATTTTAATTAAATGAATTCGTTCTTTTTTTTATTTCAAAACAAAATCTTAGTTTCAGCGCATATCGCAGAAAACACATAGCACAGTGGTAAAACGTTCGTCTTCCACGCGAAAAATTGTGGGTTCGAATCAGTCAGGCGGAACTTTAAAATTTTATAATTATTAGACATAATTTTCAGATGGATTTAATTAAAAGAAATCCCCCCCCCCTTTTTTCTGGTCATTTAAAAAGATTATTTCATTTTTTTGCGCAGAGTTAATTTTTATAATATCTTTTTTTCAGGCAGAAAAATCCGTAATTTCAATTTTAAAATCTCGGAGAATTATTCACTTATATTTTTAAAAAATGCACATTTATTACAATTAATGTTTAACATTTCAGATGATATAATCAAATCCATATTTTATATAAAAAGATTCCTGATTTTTAATGGAATACAGATATCGTCATCTGGAATATTTTTGTTAGCTGCTGCCATCTACTGGCATGTTTTGAAAAAATAGATTTCTATGGACAACTTTTTTCAATTTATCTTTATAAGCATTTTCAGGAATTGAAAGGTATTTTTTCTTTTTCATTTCGAATTTTAATAAATGTTAACATCCTTTTTTGGCGACATTTAGTGAGTGTTTGGAAAGTGAAAGTATTAACATGGATTTTTTCTGAATTATTTCAGCATTTTAAATATGTTTTAAACAATTTTTTGCTTTAATTTTTAAATGATGTATATGTCCCCGCTAAATTTCTGTAAATGCAAAATTTAAAAATATTCGGATTTTTTCATTTTATTTAAATAATTTTACTTGAACATTTTTAATTTGTTTTTTAAATATTTTTAAAATTATTTTAAAATTAAATGTAATGGTGCTGCCATTTATGTAAGGATTTAATAATTATAAATTAATAATTTTGATTTATTAATTTAAGGATAAAGTGTTTTAAAAGAAATATTAAACGAAACCCTCAGTGCGATCTGTGATCACTATTGCGATGCTAGTACGGTTTCAAGCACTAAAATATTGAGAAAAATATAAAGAGAGGAAAGATGGGTAAATGGAAAATAAGTGGGACACAGGTGTGAGTAAAGGAATTTAAGGTAGTGGTTAAATAATAAAAGAAAGTCAGTATGTAACGAATAATAATGTTCAAAAGAAAAAAAAGGATAGTAAAAGCTTAGTACGAGACATTTTAGTGAAAAGATAAAATGTTAGAAGAGAGTGTCATAGAAAAGAAATAGTAGGTAAAAGGAGTATGAATTTCATACAGGTGCGAGATAGGAATTTAGGGTACGTTTTGAAGAATAAAAGTCAGTCATGCTGTTTTAAAACATATAACGTGAAAATCGTAAGAGAGTCATAAACGAGATGCGGGAGGTCTTTTCGCATTAAATTACTAGGATAGCAGTTGAAATACTGTGGCTTTCACCTGGTTAAAAAGGGAATAAGAAATCTTTCATTACAAAGCAATAGTGATGAGAATAGTAAAAGGTGTGTAAGAAGGGGCGAGATGGCATTTTGGGCTTGGTTAGAGGGGCGATTGCTAAGCATCCAGGTGTACAATTATACCACATGATAACAGAATAGTCACGTATCAAGTGATTTAACAATAAAAATTTAAATATTAAAACAGGGGTTCTAGAGAGGTGCTAGTACCAATGGAACGTTTCCATATTGTAAGAGTAAAAACGAATGAGATACTGGGAAGAGCAAGATAGGAGGATTTGAAGTAAAGGGGATGAAAGAGGGAAAGAGAGGCAGAGTAAAAAGGTTAGACGAGAGAAAATTCGGAGATTGATATAGACTTTTTTGCAGGGTGCTTGGAGAAGAGAGGAGTTAGTGACCTAGAGATTTGTTTAAGTCTGTGAACCGCCTGTGAAGGATAATGTTAAAATTACTCGTCGGACCTTATCTGTGGTTCTAAGCAAATGCTAAAAGCTCTTGTGTCAGTATTTGAATACTGAACCCCTTTGGCCTACGGCCTGAGACTTTATTCACTAGCGAAAGAAAGCATTCTGGAGAATGTTCATTAAAGACTGTGGCATGCCTGGGGCATTATACTTGTTCATCGCCTGTATATTGGGTAAGCTAAATTTTATCTATTATTTCCCACTTCAGCACTGTGATTTTTAGATATTTAATGTTAGCGAGCGTTGGTAATGATTCGCAGTAAATGTGAATTAGTTTAATGCGGACTACTTTAGGCAAGGCGAGGCTACTATGTTTATTCTTAACTTATTTATTATTTTCTGGACTTTGTGTTTAAGTCCCAATTTCTATACTAATTGTCCAATTGTAAACTTTAACATACAAAATTAAAATGTTTAATCTTTAATCTGTCTATTTTATTGCTGAACACATTTATCTCATGCTAAACTCGGGATAGGAAGGGGTGTGTATCACGGCCTGTTAGACGCCCATTTTCTGATGACTCCACTTACATGCATGACTTCAACTATTATTCATATGTTAATGATTAAGTAATTTTATATAAGGGCGGTCAGCAACATTTATATTACCTGATGCCCAAACATCAAAACATTATCAACAATAAGAAGCTTTAAGCATCAAAAATGCTGCCAAACATAGGGGGCAAACGTCAAAACAATGGTGTCATGACGACCAGGTACATCTTTTCAGATGTAGTTATAAAAACTAATAAATGTTTTATTTGAATCTTTAAATTAATTTTTTTTTGTTAGAATAATGAGTATAATTACCCAGAATGGAGTGAATTGTTTTAGTATTATATATGTATATTATTTTTAAAATACCAAGAAAAATTTCCTTCAAAGCCTTGCATTATTTTTGTGTGATTTTATTACAGGTTTCAAATCTTTTCACAAAATTTAGAAATTTTCTATTTTTACATAAACTTCTATTTCATTTTTTTTTTTCCTTTCCTTTTGAAAAGATTGTCGAAGCGACAATTAGACATGAATATTACGAATTATATTTATAAAAGGAAAATTTCTCCAAGAGTATGTTTTATGTTGATATATATGTATATTTATATTTAGTTCAATATTTTATGTGTTGCGTAGTAATTTATCTATATGCTATATGGGAATTTTGAAATAGTGAACTATTTTAAATTTACTGCATTTTGGTAATTGGATATTTAATGAGATAATGTATAAATAAAATATATATTCATTCACATTTGGGTAGTGAAAGGGAAGATTTGTGAAATTTATTTGCATTTCTATTATTATATTAGATTTTATGTATTTTATTGACCATATGTGTGTATCATTAAACATTAGAATTATTTTACTTTAATTAAACAAATTTCGTTAAAATGTCGTTAGACGCGGAAAATGGCCACGGCAATGGCCCTTTGCAAAAAATCGCGGCATTACAAAGTATTCTTCCACAATTTGACACAACTTCAGCTGTCACTCCTACATTTTTTATTGAACACTTTGAAAAATTTGCAGCACTGATTACATGTTCAGAAGGAGAAAAATTAATGATCCTAAAATCACGTATTAGGGGAGAGGCGCTATCTCAGTTAATAAATTGCCCTGACTTATCACAGGAAGACAATTATAATGACTTCAAAACCAAATTTTTGGCTTTTTTTGATAAAAAGGTTAGTTTGGCCACTCGACAACAACAATTTTCCAACTGTAGAATGGAACCGGGAGAGTCTGTCAAAATTTATGCTGCTAGGATTTCGCTTGTCACGCGGAAATTTTTCAACAATCCAGACTTAACGAATGCATCAGTAAAGAATTTATTTGAGCAATCTAAGTTATCAAAATTTTTGGAAGGCTTATTGCCAGAGTTTAAGCATCCAACCCTTATGAAAGATCCCCAGACATTTCAGGCGGCTTTAGATTTTGTAGAACTTCTGGAAGCAAATAAATTGTGTTTTCCTCAGGATCAAAATTCACTAACATCTCCAATGAATAATTCGATAAATAGTGTTGCGAAAGAAAATTCACACGATGAGATTAAATCATTACTAGAGGTTCATGCGAAACAAACACATGACTCTATTTGTACTCTTTCAAATGAAGTACAAAAATTAAAAGAAAATACATTACATAAAGCGCAAAATTCTTCGAATCTAAATCAAAATTATCGGAGATTACCAAATGATAGTAGAAAATTTGAGAAGTTAAGGTCTTTCCCTGCTTGCCAAATTTGCGGTCGCTCGAATCATGAAACGTATTATTGCTTTTACAACAGAACGATTCCACAAAGACGATTTTCACAACGTGAATCCTTTACAAACCGCAACAATGCAAGGGGAGTCACTGACTTTCGTCAAAATCGTTACAGGCAAACTGAAACTCAGGTTCCTTTAAATGGCCCGAGGGGAAACGGTATAAAATGACTCCTGCTTTTACGCGTTTCCCCTGTACAAAAAAAGATTTTTTTTCACGGTGTAGAAAAGAAAGTACTTTCAGACGAGAGCAAAGAATAGCAGTTAATACTCAAATTTTAACGGAGGAAGAAACAAATTTTAATCTGCCGATAATCAAAACTCAGTTAGCGGGGATTAATGTAAGATTTTTAATTGATAGTGGGGCCGCCATTTGCATTGTGAATTTAAACACTTATAGGAGAATTAAAGATAAAAATGTCACTCTGAAAAATACAGACGTTACAATAAAATCGATCTCAGGTACTACTCTAAATATTACTCATTATACGGTATTACCAATCACGTTAGACAACCGTCAATATATGCATAAATTTTATGTTGTAAATAATCAATTATCGGAGCATTATGATGCAATTATAGGTTTTGACTTTTTGAGGAATTATAAATTTAAATTGTGTCTGAATACAAACACTTTGATTACTGGGAATACTGCTACGGATCTTTTAAATGCTAAACACGCTAATTCAAGAAATTGGAAGTATGAAAACACTCAAAATGTCCAGAACATAAATACAGAAATATATGACTTACGAAATATAGAGGAAATAAAAAGAATAAGGCGACAAGAGTTACAAGAGTCTGATTTTAATCTATCGCATTTAAATCCGGAAATGAGATCGCGTTTATTAAACTTAATATTTGAATTTGCGGATATTTTTAGTAAAAATTTGTATACCATTGGTCGTACAAATGTTATTAAACCTATGATGGAAGTAGACTACTCTGAATTACCTTCTTCACGTCCGTATACTGTGCCTCATATTTTGAAGAAAGAATTAAAAAGGCAGTTAGACGAATTAGAACGGGCGCATGTCATAGAAAAATCGAACAGTCATGTTAGCTTTCCGATTATTATGGTTAAGAAGAAAAGCCCCAGTTCAAATCCAAAAAAACAAGCTTGGCGTTTGGTATGTGATTTCAGGAAACTTAATCAGCATTTAAAATACCCTCGATATAAACTGCCGATAATAAGCCATCTTTTAGAAAATTTGAGCGATGCAGAATTGTATTCCAACTTAGATCTGTCTTCATCTTTTTGGCAAATAGCGTTACAAACAAAAGACAGAGATATGACCACTTTTACTACTCCTTTTGGTTCTTATCGTTTTGTATGCCTTCCTCAAGGATTATCCCTGAGTAGTGAAGTTTTTTGCGAATTAGCTGATAGAATTTTAGCCCCCATAAGCGATTTAAACATTTCAAACTTCATCGACGATTTTTGCATCGGATCAAAAGACGAAGACGACATGATTTATAAGTTAAGAAAATTATTTGAGCGTTTCCGAGAATTCGGACTTACATTGAATCCAGAAAAATGTTCATTCATGCTACCAAAAACAGAATTTTTGGGACATGAAATATCTTCACAAGGTATTAAACCACTTCAAGATAATTTGAGAAAAATAAGAGATTTTCCTGTGCCTAATACTGTAAAGAAAGTTCGTCGTTTTCATGGTTTGATCAGTTATTACAGAAAACACATAAAAAACTTTTCAGAATTGGCTGCTCCACTTACGAATTTATGTCGAAAGAATCAGAAATTCAAATGGTCTGAGGAAACCCAATTGGCATTTGATACTTTAAAACAAAAATTAATTACACCGCCAATTCTCATTCATCCTAAATTTGATGAGCATTTTATTCTATCCTGTGACGCAAGTGATCTAGCCTTAGGCGCGATGTTGGGTCAAAAGGATCAAGAAGGTATCATTCGCCCGATTGGTTATTTTTCAAAAAAATTAAATCCAACTCAGTGTAGGTACACTATATTCGAGAAAGAACTGATGGCCATAGTACAGGCTATAGCTCATTTTAAATATTATCTTTATGGCAGACAATTCACAATTAGATGCGATAATGCTGCTCTTACTAAGCTTAGTAATTTACAATCAATCAGTGACAGAGTTGCTCGGTGGATGGCCTTTTTAAGTGACTATCAATACACATTTGAATTGATTAAATCAGAAGAAAATATTGTAGCTGATTTACTTTCTAGGGATTCCAATGACAGTACACCTGATTTGAGTAAACAGCTACATGAATCTAACGGAAATGCAAAATTCTCAAATGACATTCAAAGAACAAATCAAATAAACAAACAAGTACAAAATCCTCACACTAATTCATCAAATAATGTATCTAAACACAAATATACACACAGACAAAAATTTATTAATGAAATTTCACACTACACGGAAAAGGTTTCTACACATTCTCAGGCAGAGCCTATATTAATTAATGATAATACGCAAAATTACAAGGAAATAAGTATAAGCGAAAAGTTTCCTAATAAAGAAAATACTTCAGAATACACAATCAATGGTTTAGAGAATCTAGGATCTTCGTGTTACATGAATTCCATTCTTCAGTGTTTAACACATTGTACTCCTTTCTTAAATTATTTATTTAACGACAAGTCTCATGAAAAAAATTGTAAAAATTCAAAATTTTGTCTCGCATGTGCATTACGACATCACATATGTACAGTTGTTGAAAAACCCGATCAAATTATTGCACCCATTGAATTATACAAAAATTTAACGCATATTGCACCCCACTTTGTGCATAGTCAACAGCAAGACGCTCATGAATTTTTGAGATATATTTTAAATGGATTGAAACATTCATTAAATTCGGACAGTGATGCTCAAGCTCTTACAGAAGTTTTTGGGAATAACATTAGGAGTGAAATCACTTGTTTAAAATGTAAGATGAAAAATTTCACATATGATCAAAGTTCAGATTTCATGTTAGATATAACACAAAACGTTAAATCATTGGAAGACGCATTACAAAATTTTACGAAACCGGAAATTTTGGAAAACGAATACACTTGCAAATGTAATACTACTAAAGTAAATGCCAGAATAGTTAATTCAATCGCGAAAACTTCAGAAGTAGCCACTTTTCTATTTAAAAGATTTGCTTTTGACGGAAAAATCAGTACGAAAATCAATAATCAAGTGTCATATCCAGAAAGATTAAATATGCGTCCATATTTACAAAAAGCGCAAGGAAAGCCTGTCAATTATAATTTACAAGCGGTTGTTGTACACTCTGGGAAAGATGATAGTTCTGGACATTACTATGCATATGTTAAAACTTCTCAGAACAATTGGTACTTACTAGATGATACTAGAATAATAAAAGTTAACATAACAGAAGTTTTGAATCAAAAGGCTTATCTACTCTTTTATTCTAAGACCATATATAAAAATGACAAGGAACAACACGCAATTTACACAGAAAATCATAACAATGACGCTCAGTCAGAAAAGGAAAACACAACTAAAAATTTATCACATATGTTTAGCGTGAATATTAATTCTTTACAAATCGATCTCCCAAATATTGAAGACATAAAGTCAGAACAACGTATTGATAGGAAAACATCACAAATTTTACATGAAATACAGAATAACCCGACAAATGCTAAACATAATTATCCCGATTATGTAATTAGAAATGAATTACTAATGCATACTGCTTTTATACCAAAACTTCGCAAATCATCTGGTATTCACAGAATTGTCATACCAGATAAATATAAACCGCACATTTTAGCAGCACATCACATGTCTCATTTTGGATTTATGAGAACTTACAATGCCATTAGAGAAAAATATTATTGGGAAAATTTATATGCGGATACTAAAAATTACGTTCAATCGTGTATACAGTGTAACAAATTTAAATCCCCGAATATGCAGAAACCCGTTCCAATGCAAAGACATTTTATTCCGAAGAGACCTATGGCATATCTCAGTTGTGACTATGTAGGCCCTTTCAGGCGAACAGATAAAGGTAATGTCTATATTTTAACATTTTTAGACCATTTTACAAAATATTTAAGATTGTATGCGGTACCAGATCTCTCAGCTGAAACAACGGCGGAAAGTTTTTTAGATTTTATCAGTATATTTGGTGTCCCAGAAAAATTATTAAGTGATAAAGGTAGTTCGTTTATTGCAGATTTATTTAAGCGTTTATGTAAGCGTTTAGGAGTTGTAAAACTATTCACCACGCCACTCCATCCTTCATGTAATGGTGCAAGTGAATCTATTAACAGAAATATAAAAAAATCACTTTCAATTTTCGCGGAAAACACGGGTCAATGGGACAATTATGTCAATTATTACTCTCTAATTTACAACTCTACAGTCCATAATACTACTCAATTTAAGCCTGCAATTTTACACTTAGCATACGACCCATTATTACCTACTGACATACTGAATGAGTATAATAATACTGACTATTTTTCGTACACGGATTTTGTAGAAAAAAAAATTGCGCAATTGCAATATACAAACAAAAAAGTGGAGGAAAGTATTAAACTTGCAGCGGAAAAACAGGAGGCTTACCAACACAAAAATTCAAAATACAAAGATTTCATACCAGGTGAACTGGTATATCTATATAATCCTGCAAAGGACAGATATAACAAATTACTTAAAACAAGAAATTATGTCGGTCCCATGAGAATAATTAAAAGGCATAATAAAGTGGATTACACAATATTGGATTCAAAAGATGAAGGAGCAAAGGAAATGAAAGTACATTCTAGTAGATTACTTAAGTATACCCCAAGGAAACCAGATTTAGACTTATTCCATAATATTGTACAAAATACTATATCCCCACAAAATTTGACCATAAATAAAGGTGCTTCAAAACCCCACGCAGTGTTCGATGACCCCGATCTTACGCAGATCCTATTTTCACAGCCGGAATCCATGAATAGAGAAACGGTCATTACATCCCCTCGGATTGAAATTTCGCCTACGGCAGAGAAAAATAGGAGCACTCCTATTGTTGAAACCATTTCTTCAGATGCAGGATCCTCTCAATCATCAGACAGCACGGAAATTTATAATCCCAATGTAGAGAACGAATTGCAACATTCTCCCGTAGTGGAAAAACCGGAAGAAACTCCTTACTCGTTTAGACAAAGGCAACCAATAAATTATTATGCAGAAAAGATTTTTGATTATGCATTAAATCTTACAAACTAAAAAAAAAAAAAAAAAAAAAAAAAAAAAAAACGAAAAATCGGACGGACATAGGAAATAGTAAAATTCTGTAAATAAATTCGTATTTTGGATAAATTAATTTTCCTATTCATGTACATATGTAATATCAAGTTCAGTTTATTTAAAAAAAAAAAAAAAAAAAAAAAAAAAAAATTAATCATCTTTTCCTCGCATATGGTATTTGTTTTCATTTCATAAAATTATGGTATGTTAGTTTACATTGGAAGATTCACACACGTGTTTATTGGACGTTTGTCTTAGTTTTTTATAATTCTTATAATTATTATTATTATATAACACTTACAAAATGCTTTATAATATAGTGACTTGTAACTTTTATAAGCTATGTGGAAAATGATTATTATCACAACTTAGTGTATACTAAGAAATCATGCATATGAATATTTATAATTATCATTACAAGTTGGTGTGGTAAACTAGAATATTATTTAACATTTACATGCTATTAGGTATATAAATAAGTATATATTTATTATTATTGATATTATTAAATGTAAGGACATTTGGTGGCAAACAAGTTAGATCATTGAATTTTATTTACGTACTGGATTGATATGACGTCGATAGAATATATAAATTACTATAATAAATTTAACAGAAAAAAAAAAAAAAAAAGAAAGAAAGGATTATTAAACAATAAATTATAATTTTACCTTAAAATTTCTGAATTTACTAAAGTATTTCGGCAATTAGGACTTAGTTTTGCAAATGCGCGCATGTAAAACTTTGTTACCTTTAGCTTTCATTTGTTTTCTTTTAGGGATTTTGATATGGGAGGGTATAGCTAATAATTTGCAGGCGAATTATTTTTTTTTTACCTTTTCGTGTTTTTTTTTCCCTGAAAGAAGATTTATGGGCTAATATTGAAATTGCTAGTAATATTGTTTATTAAGCAAATAAAATACATAGAAAAAGAATAGTTACACAATCACATCATGATAAACCACATGTTCTTTTTTTTTCTTTAATGCCTAATTCATTTTACATAGGTTATAATTATTCAAATTCTTATAGTTATTGTAAGTAGTTTTAACTCAAAATTCTATTATTTATGCATTAGATTTATGTCTAATTTAATTATAGAATTGTCATGTGCACTTAATTAATGGTACCATATTAAAAGTATATGGAAAAGGGATTACGAATGTACGATTATACAGCAATGTTTGCACGTCAGTTAAGTCGAGTATGGGTGTTAAAATTAAGTAGGTATCACCTTTACGTAATTATTAATATCTAGACTTACAGTACAATAAATTCATGTCTATTCAAAAAAAAAAAAATAAATAAATAAATAAATAAATAAAAAAAAAAAAAAAATAAAATAAAATAAAAAAATAAAATAAAATAAAATAATAATAATAATAAAGCACTATATGTGTGCTATATTGAACTCCATTCTTGGTATTGTGAGGCATTAAATTATGTGTAATATTCTTAGGTAATGGAAATTTTACTATTTGTATTTAAAATAAATTGTGATATTTTATTTAGTGCTGAAGGGGAAATTGGTAGTGAAATTTTGCTTTTCCCTTTATTACAGCATTTACTGTTACCAGTTTTGCAAAGAAACAGAAGGGCGAAATTTGTCATTTCAATGGACATTATGAATGCATCCCACTTACAAGACACACTTTAGGACGTATTGACATTCCCCCGAATTCGTGTGCCATACATGATTGTTCACGATGTCTTGTGGGGAAAGCATCTTTTGTACTTACACGCGATTTTAAACTAATACAGCCAGGAGCGTTTATCTTACGACATTTGGAAAATGAAGCAAGTCAGGTCAGTACAGCATATGAATGCCGTGATAATGAAAGGAAAACCTGTGAGTGTGATGTGGATTGCCAGGGTACAAAAGACTTTTGTAAATTCAGAAACTGTTCCCAAGAAAGTCTTTGTTATTGCTCCCTCACTCACCAAAAACCACAACTGTTAGCAGTTACGGAAACTCAAACATTTTACGATCCCGATATAATAACGTGGGATGTCTGCTTATTCGACAGTAAATCAACTTTTGAAGAACATTCGCATTCTCGTAAGCTATTAGAAAAGGAAAACGCAGAATTTAGTAACAATAATATTACGGTTAAGTTCGATGACCCTATTCTCACTTTGCCAGACAAGGGAAGAGTAATTCTCCGAAATTCTGAGTTCGAATATGTTCTAGCTGTACCAAATGACTTAATGATAAAAATTCCTTTCGAACTTTTGGCCTATAAAACAGTTTTAACGATAATATATCTACACACAAGTGGAAAAACTGTCTCAGGCCAAATACATGTTTCTGGAAAAACTGTCTGCCAGTTAAGACAATGTTTTCTTTGTCGGGAAGTTCTAACGCATTTTAAGTGTTTGCCAAAACCTATGCAGTATTCAGCATACTGTATATTGATAATTTTTACATTACTGCTAGCATCATTTATTAAAACTATCTTGAAGAGTTTTTATTATATTGTGCAAATTTTAGGTATGATACTTTACATGCTATATAAAATAACAAAAATGATTGCAAGATGCTCTTTATTAATTGGGGCATTTTTAGGAAGCACCATTCGACAAATATTACTCAGGTGTTATGGACACTTAGAATTACATAACACACAGCACACAAAATTAACTTCGCTTCCAATGGTTTTGGTAGCCTGCGCTTTAATAGTAACTGTGTCAAACGCTGATTGCAACACACATGCAATCATAAATTCTGATCTCAAAACATGTGAAACATTACAAGATGGTACAAAATCCTGTAAATTACATTCAACTTCAGAAATCACTCTACAGACACTTAAGTCCGAATCTTGTTTGTGGTTTACGGATAAAATGAACAACCAACTCTTTTCAATGACTTTGAAATTAGATGCAGTTACTTGTGATTTTAATACTGAGAGACAATATTTCACTTTTCCCGTAAAAAATAATCATATTTCACAAGTATCCTGTACGTTCAACGAATATTGTGGACGCGGAGTTCACTGCATTAAAAGACATGTCGGACGAGGTGGCATAAACTTTGAAGCAGAAACACCTCAAAGTAGAGATTTTCCAGGATTGTCAGCGTGCATTCAATCTGGGGCGGGAACAGGTTGTAATTTATTCAGATCTTCTTGTGCCTTCTATAGGACTTGGTATGAACCGGATTTATTACATAGTTATGAGGTATCCAAAATTAGAGGTCATACTTGTAAATATCATATTTCATTAAAACATGAGGAAAATAATACAATCTCTAGTATAACAGTAACAGATTCAACTTTCACGAAGTCAGGCATAAAGGTGACTATTCTAGGAGCCTATGATCAGGCACATTTTCATATGGATGATTTTTTGATTCAGAGGGTAGGAAAGCCATCTGAATCATACTTAGCAAAAGCAAGTTATAAAAACGTCCCTAAAGCTGGCGAAATTGGGGCAATTCAAGCGAATTCCTCTTTTACGAAAGACTTCATATTTGATCCTGAAATTACGAATTGTGATTTTTTTGAAGACACATTACGATGTCTTAATGCGCCAGATGCAATCGCACAAATTGCATCTTCTCAAGTAAATGCATTACCCTTACAAAGAGATGTGCATTTGTTTAAAATTGTAGATGAGAAATTACAATCGACATTATTATTATCCTCAGCTGTTCGAGTGCAACTTTACTTCGCTGATTACAAACTCTCTGTAAAATCACAGACAGTATGCCCGAAATTTATAGAGGAGGACATCTCGGTTAAGGGATGTTATAAGTGCGCCATCCTTGCCAGGTTAACTCTTGTAGCTCTCAGCACTTGTGACTCAGGTGTAGTTAGCATTCACTTTCAAGAAATAAATGTACACACAAAAGCGATCAGATTGACAACAGAATCTCAAAAATTTGATATTCAATTTTTCGCGATGGCAAGATGCTATTCTGAAAAACTCTGCTTAAAATCTACGACACTAGTACAGTGTCAAACTTTAAAATTTTGCTTGGATGAACCTACTGTAGAACTTATGCAACTGAACATGAATTATACTAAGACTATTAACAGTTCATCTAACTCTAACTGGTTGGACTTTTTCACCTTGCCAAATTTTTCAACTTCGTTTTTTATTTTGAAATTTATAGGTTCTACATTGTTTATTGTATGCATTCTCATAACGATATTTTCAACAATTTTAACATGCTGCTGTCGTTCAAAATGAATGTTATACTATCATATACTAAACAGGAAATATACTAGAAATTTGGTCGTAATTATAAAATCATTATTTTGATTTATTCTTTCATAATCATTTATTATATTTTCTTTTTTTTCTATGCATGTTCTATATTTCCTGGTTAGTTATTACTATGTATTAATATATCAATTTTATATTATTCTTTTCAGTATTTCAATTGTGTAGTATTATATGTTATATTACGATTGTTCATAACAAGTATACGTAAAATTTTCAATTCAGTATTACAGTGAAATTTATATAGTATTTGTGTTATTGCCAAAACTTGCCTATGGTAGACCGGAACTCAGTGCATTTTTCTTTTTTTTCTCTTTTTTTTTCTTTTTTGAAGCAATTGATATATTATTGCGATGCTAGTACGGTTTCAAGCACTAAAATATTGAGAAAAATATAAAGAGAGGAAAGATGGGTAAATGGAAAATAAGTGGGACACAGGTGTGAGTAAAGGAATTTAAGGTAGTGGTTAAATAATAAAAGAAAGTCAGTATGTAACGAATAATAATGTTCAAAAGAAAAAAAAGGATAGTAAAAGCTTAGTACGAGACATTTTAGTGAAAAGATAAAATGTTAGAAGAGAGTGTCATAGAAAAGAAATAGTAGGTAAAAGGAGTATGAATTTCATACAGGTGCGAGATAGGAATTTAGGGTACGTTTTGAAGAATAAAAGTCAGTCATGCTGTTTTAAAACATATAACGTGAAAATCGTAAGAGAGTCATAAACGAGATGCGGGAGGTCTTTTCGCATTAAATTACTAGGATAGCAGTTGAAATACTGTGGCTTTCACCTGGTTAAAAAGGGAATAAGAAATCTTTCATTACAAAGCAATAGTGATGAGAATAGTAAAAGGTGTGTAAGAAGGGGCGAGATGGCATTTTGGGCTTGGTTAGAGGGGCGATTGCTAAGCATCCAGGTGTACAATTATACCACATGATAACAGAATAGTCACGTATCAAGTGATTTAACAATAAAAATTTAAATATTAAAACAGGGGTTCTAGAGAGGTGCTAGTACCAATGGAACGTTTCCATATTGTAAGAGTAAAAACGAATGAGATACTGGGAAGAGCAAGATAGGAGGATTTGAAGTAAAGGGGATGAAAGAGGGAAAGAGAGGCAGAGTAAAAAGGTTAGACGAGAGAAAATTCGGAGATTGATATAGACTTTTTTGCAGGGTGCTTGGAGAAGAGAGGAGTTAGTGACCTAGAGATTTGTTTAAGTCTGTGAACCGCCTGTGAAGGATAATGTTAAAATTACTCGTCGGACCTTATCTGTGGTTCTAAGCAAATGCTAAAAGCTCTTGTGTCAGTATTTGAATACTGAACCCCTTTGGCCTACGGCCTGAGACTTTATTCACTAGCGAAAGAAAGCATTCTGGAGAATGTTCATTAAAGACTGTGGCATGCCTGGGGCATTATACTTGTTCATCGCCTGTATATTGGGTAAGCTAAATTTTATCTATTATTTCCCACTTCAGCACTGTGATTTTTAGATATTTAATGTTAGCGAGCGTTGGTAATGATTCGCAGTAAATGTGAATTAGTTTAATGCGGACTACTTTAGGCAAGGCGAGGCTACTATGTTTATTCTTAACTTATTTATTATTTTCTGGACTTTGTGTTTAAGTCCCAATTTCTATACTAATTGTCCAATTGTAAACTTTAACATACAAAATTAAAATGTTTAATCTTTAATCTGTCTATTTTATTGCTGAACACATTTATCTCATGCTAAACTCGGGATAGGAAGGGGTGTGTATCACGGCCTGTTAGACGCCCATTTTCTGATGACTCCACTTACATGCATGACTTCAACTATTATTCATATGTTAATGATTAAGTAATTTTATATAAGGGCGGTCAGCAACATTTATATTACCTGATGCCCAAACATCAAAACATTATCAACAATAAGAAGCTTTAAGCATCAAAAATGCTGCCAAACATAGGGGGCAAACGTCAAAACATCACACTTACCCACTTGTACAGCACTGCGTCCAAGACTCGATCAAGCGAAAGCGGGGACTAGTTACCTGTGTCTGGGCATTCTTCCTCCACTATTGCAATATATTGAACATTTTTGATACCGTAGAACACATGGATGAACATATAAATTCATTTTCAGATAAATATATAGTTTGCATTCATCCTACTCTAAAAAAAGTAACAAAAATAAATTAAGGCTGTTCTCAAATCCAAAAGGGCAACTTTATGACATAAGTTTTAATTTATTTTTGTTCGGAAATACATGAAACTAACAGGTGTTGTTGTTCAGAAATTATGTAATCGAACTGTTTTTTTTTCCGTTGTTTTTTGAAAACGCAATAGATCTTTCCGAAAATAGTGTCAAAGTCTGCGTTTTGAACTGAATTTCGGCGTGAAAGAAGAATAACCACTCAAGAAAGAGTGAAAAATGTGTTTTTCACGTGATCAAAATCGCTTGTAACTCAATAGGTAATTTATTGATCAAAGCATGGAAAACACAGTTTGATTCCAAATCGCTTCCATAGTCAAACCTTCCAATTTTATATTTTTCCGTTAAAAAATGAATTTGTAAATGTGTCAAAACGTTTTGCGCTTGCTGAGCAGAGCAGTTGAGAACAGCCTTAAAACTTAAATCATAAAGTTGCCTTTTTGGATTTGAGAACAGCCATCGGTTCGCGCTTCGAAAAGTAGCTAGCTTGAAACAGCCAATGGAACCTCTATTATTATTATTATTACTTTTTGGTTTTTAACTGCGAATGTTTAATATGAATAAGTGAAATATGCAATAATTCTAACTGAACATTTAAATTTTCAGACCTTTTTCCTATTGGTTTCCAAAAATGAGCGACTTTTGTCAAATAATTGCTTCTTCTTCAGTTCGAAGGTTCCACTGATGTAATCTCATCTCCCAGTCGGTATGGTCACAGATAGCCGAGGGGCATCCCGCTGACCCTTTTTCCTGTTTTCTAGCTAAAAGTGTCATCTTCTATATTACGATGCGGAACGTGCAGAAAAAGAAATCAAAACCGTCATCTGTGTGCGGAATTCGACGCTGTTGGCCGCCGATCTCCCGCAGTTTTCCGAGATAAAAACGAATTTAATGTCAATAACATATGGCATTAAGTGGCAGTTTTTAGTTAGATTTTTTTTTTTTTTTTCTTTAAGTGATGGGTAATGTGCGCAACTGAAAACAGGCACAAATGAAAGTAATGGTAAACTGCTTCCTGTAACGGCGCTTTCTTTTATGCTTTTCATGCATGCTTATTCAAAGAATAACAAGCGCAAAACGTTTTGACACATTTACAATTTCATTTTTTTAACAGAAAGACACAAAATTGGAAAGCATGACCATGGAAGCGATTTGGAATCGAACTGTTTTTCATTTTTGGATCAATCAATTACCTATTGAGTTAGAAGCTATTTTGATCACGTGACAAACATGTTTTCCATAATTTCATGAGTGCTATTTCTCCGTTCGCGCTGAAACTCGGTTCGAAACGCCCACTTTAACACTATTTTCTGAAAGATCTATTGCGTTTGCAAAAAAACAGAAAAAACAGCTCGATGACATAGTTTCTGAACAACAACACCTGTTAGTTTCATGTATTTCCGAACAAAAATAAATTAAAACTTATGTCATAAAGTTGCCCTTTTGGATTAAGGCTGTTCTTAACTGCTCTGTTCAACAAGTGCAAAACGTTTTGACACATTTACAAATTAATTTTTTAACGGAAAAGTATAAAATTGGAAAGCCTGGCCATGGAAGCGATTTGGAATTGAACTGTTTTTTTCCATTTTTCGATCAATCAATTACCTATTGAGTTATGAGGGATTTTGATCACGTAACAAACACGTTTTTCGCCTACTGTTGAGTAATGTTTCTTCCTTCGCGCGGAAATTCGTTTCAAAACGCCCACTTTGACACTATTTTCTGAAAGATCTATTGCGTTTGCAAAAAAAATGGAAAAATCATCTCAATTACATAGTTTCTAAACAACAACACCAGCTGGTTTCACGCATTTTCGAACGAAAATAAATTAAAACTTAAGTCAGAAAGTTGCCTTTTTGGATTTGAGAACACCCTTAAGCGTTGGGTAATATGCGCAACTGAAAACAGGCACAAATGAAAGTAACGGTAAACTGCTTCCTGTAACGGCGCTTTCTTTTATGTTTTTCCAAGGGTGTTCTGAAATCGAAAAGGGCAACTTTCTGACATAAGTTTTAATTTATTTTTGTTCGAAAATGCATGAAACTAGCTGATGTTGTTCTTCAGAAACTATGTAATTGAGCTGTTTTTTTTCAATTTTTTTGCAAACGCAATAGATCTTTCAGAAAATAGTATCAAAGTGGGCGTTTTGAACCGAATTTCCGCGCGAAGGAAGAAAGAGCACTGAGGAGCGGGTGAAAAACGTGTTTGTCACGCGATCAAAATCGCTCATAACTCAATAGGTAATTGGTTGATCAAATAAGGGAAAACATAGTTCGATTCCAAATCGCTTCCGTAATCAGGCCTTCCAATTTTATATCTTTCCGTTAAAAAATGAATTTGTAAATGTGTCAAAGCTTTTTGTGCTTGTTGAGCAGAACAGTTGGGAACAGCCTTAAAGTAATACTTTGGTAATTTATCAATACTGTTTTGCATTTTACATACTATGCGTATTTGCAACAATACAAAATAAGTACTAATTGCTGAAACGTCACGATGGTGCTCTCATGGAGAGATAAACAGATTTTGGTGTCTGTCTTTCAGTTAGGCTGCGTTCAGACCGCGTTTTAAAAATATTGACGAGAAGCCGTAAATTATTTCTCTGGGCTTTCTTTTACAAAGGGTCTGTGGTCATCAACAAATATAAGGAGCCTCAAAAAAAGAAAGAAGAGGTGATAAACATGTCAAGGTGTCTCTTTAGTGGCACTTCCTTCTCTTGCAAGACTGGCCGAAGACTCACCACATGAAAGAAACCGACAAACAAATCGCCGTCGCAGAATGCTGTCTGATCGCACTTTAGAGATCGGTTTATTTGCTTTACTCGACGAAAAACCGTAAATATTTCAACTGGCCTTCCTTTTCCAAGCGTTCTGTAGTCATCAACAAAAGAAAGAGGTGGAGATGGACATGTCAACGACGTTCATGGGTGACCTCTGACTTCTAGACATCCGACGACAGTCATAAAATATCAAAGGGACCGCTGGCCACAAGAAAAGTTCCGCGGTGAAGAAAAGTAATCTGTTTGGACTTTGGGTTTTGTAAAGCTACGTTCAGTTTTAAAAATCGGCGAAGAGAAGTCATAATTTTTTTGGCCTTTCTTTTACAAAGACTCTGTGGTCATAAAAAAAAAAAAAAAAAAGAGAGAGAGAGAGAGAACTCTCACATTTTCAAAAGTCATCTTCAAAAAGTCATAAATCCTCTGATCTTTCTTTTGAAAAGGTTTTGTGGTCATCAGCAAAAGAAAGGGGAGGTGATAAACATGTCAGCTAGCCTCCTGCGCGAAACTCTTCCATTTTGCAGTAATTCAGAAGACTGACCACATGAAAAAAGCCGACAAAGGAACAGCTGCAGCAAAACTCTGTCTGATCTCAGTTTTAAGGTCAAATTCTGCGAGAAGAGACATAAATTATTTCTCTAGGCTTTCTTTTCCAAATAATTGAAAAAATAAAAAATATTTAAATTAATAGATTTTTTTATAATTAGATTTATGAATTAGCAATAAAAGAATATTAATAAAAATACATACAGAAAAATTTTAAAAAAGGGTTGGGTTGGGTTGATTTTTGACGGCCAATTATCGACACGAGGGATATAGGCCCGGGGGGAGTGCCCTCCGTGGGGGTCTTTCTAAGGGAACCTAATCCATATTAACGCATGGAAGATCCACGGCTCGAAGAAAACCACGAAAACTCCGAACGATTAGTCCGACGGGCGCGATTGGGATCGAACCCAGCACCTCCCGTCTACCAGCTTCGATTTAAAAAAGGGGGAGGGGAATATAAGAATACATGTGGTAAACACAAACAGATACATATATATGCAATAAAATTGAAAAACTTTACTTCCATTTTCATATTAAATCCTCAGATTAAAGCATGAAATTCTAATACCCAGTGGATAATTATTGTATACGTCTCAATTTATACTAGTCGAGTTTGAAAATTGGCATTGGAAATCATATGGCTTTACATTTATGCTATTCCTGCCCAAATTCTTTTACCCCCATAGGCCGAACCCGACCCGACGATAGTGAGTCGACTTTGCTGTTTTTTTTTTTTTTTTTTTTTCTATTTCATTTAGTACTTTTTTTTTTTTTTTCCAGTTCTGTTTCGAATTAGAATCTTGCTTCGAACTGAGTAGCCAGATTTTATCAAAATCGGTCCCTTGTCGGCTTCGTGTAAAACCTGGATACTCGATCCGATGCAAGATTCTGATCCGAATCCCACCTACAGCCAAAAAGAAAAAGAAATCAGTCGACACAATAAGGTCGAATCGGGTTCTGGTAATATCTGGTCACCGACCCGATGCAGATTTCCGATCCAAACCCTGCCTACAGAAAGAAAAAAAGAAAAAAAAAACAGCCGACCAATTTTGGGAATTATTTGGTCACCCAATCTGATATTACAGTGTCGCTACAAATGTCACACTTTTCACAAATTGGTCACACTGGGACTAAACAAAGTGTCCAAAGCGTGACGTCAAAAAAAAAAAAAGGGGGGGGGGTGCTTAAAAACTGCCATAATGACTTCGCATCTACGTCACTTGACTCCACATCACGGTACTAGTAGTCACGCTCACGATCCTCGAAATCTAACTAAAAGCAGTCATTTAAGCATTCCTCATTAAAAAAAAAAAAAAAAAAAAAAAAAAAAACTCTGTACACAAAATTGAAAAAGTAAAAAAAAAAAAAAAAAAACGCCTTTGTAGAGATCGACCTCAGCTATCCAATGAAAAAAAAAATCATTTAAAAATGTCGAAATGTAAACGAGATATTTTTTAATCCCCCCCCCCCCCCCCCACATAGGATTAACATAAGCGAGCGGGTGTTTTTGCGTGAGTGAAGTAGCTGATTAATAATAATAATAATTGCCTGGTAGTACGAATCTTTTTTCCGTGATACGTTGTTGAATCCCCTCCGGAACATTGAAATGTCCCTCCCCGGAATGTTTAAGATTTTATGCTTTTCCCAACTGGATCTCTAAAATATCTCCCCTCTCCCCGAAATCCCTCCAGGAGAAAAACGTCAACAACTGTCACAATCAACACTGTCTTGTCTCTAAATAAATGTATATAAATTAAGAAATCAGTTCATGACACTCAGTCTGCTGATGTAACTCGATGCCTTTCTCTGTGAGGTACAGAAATATTTACCAAAGAAGATATTTTTTTACAACATATATTGACAGAATCTCTAGAGTAAAGCACTAAGCACATGCACCCCTCCACAGACCAATCAGTTGTCAGAATTCAAGGTACACTGCACTGCACCAAGAAAATCCGTTTCAATTCATGTACCAAAGCTACACAAAAACTGTAATTCGAGATTACCGCTCTGTATCAGTAGCGGTATAGTCTGTATGCGGAAATGTTGGAAATTAAAAAGGTGAGGGGAGCGGGGGGGGGGGGGATAGCAGGCTGAACACACTTTTTGGGGGATATGCAAATGGCAAGAGGAGGGGGGGGGGGTGTCGCGTTTCATTGCCGACGGGAGATTGGGTTTTTTAGAAAAGAATAGAGGGAAATCCTCCCCCTGCCTTGATTAGAGAAAAAAGAGCCAATAATCCAATAATGTTGGTAAAAGGAATTTTTCGCCAGGGATGAACGATTTTTTTTTTCTTTTGAATTGTTCGGTAACAATAATGGGCTCAATCTCATATTGCCAGCTTAACCCTCTACTACCCAAATCCGCGTACTAAAAGGTTTTTCATTACATCAATAAATTCTCAAGTCTAGTTTTGAAATACTAATTGGCTATTTTCAGGTTTATTATTTACCCAATATTAAAGTTATTTAGAAATTAAGTTAATTTCTTTGTTGTGCACGAAATTTCTTGATGTTCTGATTTCGAAGCTAAGAAATCAAGCGCAAAAGCTCTTTCTGAAAACGCGTCAAATTCGATCTTTTAAACCGATTTCTGGGACATGGCAGGCCAAGAAATGTTGTCATGAGACTATAATCAGTAATACCCGAAGATTTAAAACATTTACGGTAAAATTAGTAAATATTTTTAGGTTTCAAATTACTTCAAATATCATGCCTGAAATTTCTTATTTTACTTATGTATATGTCCGTGAATATTTCACAAACATTTGTATCGTTGAGTGGAGATTTTTTTCCTTCTCGACAGTAGCCTTGAAGAACCCAGAAGGCATTTTCATTTCGACCAAGAAGATATTTAAGATTTTTAACCTTTAAGGGTGTATTCCGATCCAAACTGCTTATTTTCTGATTCATTTTAAAATTCATTTTTGCTCTCAAACGCATCAAACTTGGAAATTCTCTTATTTAGAAACTATATAATGTGCGGTGCTTCTCAATTTTTTGATAAATGCAGAAAATACTGTAAAAAACGCTGTCAAATTTGGCGTTTTGAACCGAATTTTCCGAAGCGGGCGATCTGGGAATGAAAAAAATGGTCATACTGAGAAAATAATTGTTTAAAAATCAAATTCTAATTAATTGAGCTGAAAATGAAATCACACGGCATGTGAAACATGTCTTCAGAAATCACCCCAGCAAGTTTCATGTTTTTACTTTTAAAAATGAGTCTGAAAATGTCTCAGAAAATTTCAAGCTGTTGAGGGTGGAAAAATATTTTTTCGAATACACCCTTAACTGATGTTACCGGTCTCTCAGACCGCGGCTTTTTTCAATTTTTATAGTTTAACTTGCAATTTTCAGATTAACTACAAACACAAACACTACTGATATTTTATTCCGTTTGGAACATTAGTACTATCACCAGATACTTTTTAATAGATGAATTTTAATTATAACAGTCCTGTACAAAAAGTTTAGTACAAAAACACCATCTTGAGTTAATCGTGCCTTTTATTCATCTTTCGATGGAGCGCGAGCGGTCTCACAGACGGCTTCACACTAGTTATGTGACAATTTCTGTGACATCAGTTAAAGGTTAATCAAAGCGTTCAGCATTCAGCAACGCTTCTTTAGTCAAACTAGTATATGAGATTTTTTATATTAAAAGCTATAACCAAATCCAAACTAGCTACTTTTCTGATACTTTCGCGAAGTCATTTTCATTCGTAAATACAAAAACTTTGCATTAATATTCGTTAAAATATAAAATTTACCGATTTTGTTCAGATACCAAGAAATTAAAGAGTTTACCATTTTCTTATAACGGTAAAGATTCATTCAGAAAATATTGTCAAATTAGCACTTTTAGCCAAGTTTTACGAGTTGGCAGCCACAGAAATGTCGTCGCAAGGGAACAATTGGCTGTCACTTCCGGAAATTCAGTTTAAAAAGTCTAACAATTGTCAACGATTAAATACACCAAAAATTTGCATTCAATTTTAGAGGTAACAAAACCGTATACATTGCCAGCTATGCTATTCTATTAGTGTCGTGAAAACTACAAGTGTAGCCTCTTCTTTCTGTTCAAAGTATTAAATAGTTTTTTTCAATCGAACTTGTACCTTTGGAATGGATCATTTTCTTCTGACGTACTTGATGCCTTCCATTATTATGAAACAGCCATTATAAAGGAAGTGTTGGGTGAAGATGAAAGAGCAGTCTAAAAAGTTAGAACTCTGATTTTCTGGTCAGAATGGGGGGGGGGGGGGGTAATGGCCATAATTTTTTTTTAATTATGGCCATTCCCCATAGGCGTAACCAGCCTTTTGAACGGGGGGGTGCCCAGACTTCTTAACCTGAACATGTTGGATACAAACAATATCTTATATGGTAAAACCTGCTGAAACGTAACCTCATAAAACCGGTAGAATTTCCGTTTTAGACAGGTTTTCATCTTAGAAGGTATAGTTTTGTGGTATTTCATTTAAAAAGGGCTCAAACGCGATTTTTGTCTGTGTGAGGAAGGATGAGAAAGGGTTCAAAACTAATTCTAATTGTAAAAAAATATATATGTGTAAATTTCCTTGCAGCAGTGATATAAGACAGTGGCTAAGAGTGGTCACAACTCACAAGTGTAAAATCTTTTGGCACCCTAACTTCTTATAACGATTAAAAAGGGCCTTTAATCATGCTGGAAACCTCTATAGGCACATGGGAACTTAGCATGAGATCTAAAATTATCCCAGTCAAAGTCTTGTAGATGAAATTTTGCCGGATGATAAATCTCAGATAATACATGCCATACACTAGTACATATGCACGAAAGTTTTTCAAAATGCGACTCCATGACTTAGGGATCACCGGAGGGACCCAAGAAATTTTGTAGGAAAGTCTATATAAATAATTATTTTATTTATAATATTCATTAATACCGTAATTTCCGGCCTATAACCCGCGGATCAAAGAATCATGTTTCGATCCAGAAATTTTATTTAATAATTGAAGTTAAATATTTATCGCGATTTAACAATTTACGTTTTATGAAACGAGATTTCTGAGTCCGAACATAATTGTTTGATTCGCGGATTATAGGCCGGAAATTACGGTAATTCATGTTTTTACCTCAGGATGTGTCTATATTAAGTAAAGCAGGCCATGATAATATACACTAAATTTTATCAAGATGATGAAAATTATACTATCATGATGCGACCGTAATAATAAAGATAGGTGCTGGTCTGTCTTTGTGTATGTGTACGCGCACGTGCTGAACTGTATAAAAACAATGCAGCCCGTAACACTGCACAGCCGTAAGATTTGACAGGACCAGTATGCCTGAAGTCATGCTTATCGAAGACAATTTCTGGAATTTTTCAGTTAATGTTTTATGCGAATTTTTTCGCATTTTGCGGCATTTTCTTTTTCGAATTAGTAAAAAAGGATCCGATTTCAATATTTTATCCAGTATAAACTTTTCAATAAAGTATTTTCGAAATTCTTACAGCGATTTTTCAATTTTTAACAATTTTTAATGTTATTTTTAGAGGGGTTTTTTCGCATTTCGTGGTGATTTTTTAAAAAAAATCTTTTACCCAATTAGTTAATTTCGTTCCTTGTGGTTTTTTTAATCTTTTCCGAATTTTCAATGCGATTTTTAGCGATGGTTTTCCTGCTTTGAGGCGATTTTTTTACTTTTTTTGAAACAGAAAAATCTCTCCTGTAATTTTTGCAATTACCGTGATTAAATTCGAATTGGAAGAATGTCAGATGAGTTCTTATAAGGGAGTTGAAAATTTAATTTGGCTCGAAATAAAAAATGCAATAATTCAAGATTCGCTTCTTTCGAGACAGAAGAGGTCGTAGCTTGTTGGGAGTACGTTGCCGAAGGCAGTCAACACCTTAATCCTAGTATTGTTTATGTCAACAGTTCGTTAAAAGAAAAAACCAACCAACGAAACTCTACTAGTAATGAAGTTTTCTTTGAGGGACAGAGTTTGAAATAACGTGCGGGATCGCAAGATTTGGGCACAGAAAAGGAAAGTCCCGCATAATAAAAAAAGATGTGCAGTATTTACCCCCTCCAAATTCTTTCACAGACCTGTGATTCTTCAGTGAGCATTTAAAAAAATTTTTGAAGTCCGCGATTTTTATTTTTTTTATGGAATTTTTCAAAGTCAATTCCTGAATCGGTCCCGGAAAAATTTAAGAATTTCTTCAAACCATCGTGGAAAAATATCGGAAATTTCGATGAAAGAGTGCAGAAAATAATCGCGAATTTCGTCGAAAGATTTTTCAAAAAATTACGAATTTCGATAAACGATTGACGAAACATTTTTGCAAATTTCGTCAAAATGTCGCGGAAAAGTGTAAAGAATTTTGTTAATTGGTACGGAAAGATACCGGGAATTTTCCCGTTCGGTCGCACAAAACTATCACGAATTTCAACAAATGACCCTTGTAATATTTTACATTGTTTCGTCAATAGGCCGCAACAAAAAATGAATTTCATCAAAGGAGCGCGGTAAAAACAAGAATTTCGTCAAAGGATCGGAGAAAGAAAAAGCGAATTTCGTCAAAAGATCATAGAAAGAAAACGCGAATTTCATCGAAGGATCGTACTAAAGAAATGCCAGTTTCGTCAAAATATCGCGATAAAAAATGCGCATTTCGTCAAAGGATCGCGGTAAAAAAAACACGAATTTTGTCAAAGATTTGTAGTGAAAAGTGTGGATTTCGACAAAAAATCGCGTAGAAAGACGTGAATTTCGTCAAATGATTTTGGGGGAAAATTGTAAATATCAGGAAATGATTGCAGAATAAAATCGCGAATTTGGTCAAAATTTACTAAAAAGGGGCTAAAAGATTGAAACCCGGGTTCCTTTTCCTACTTTCAAAAGAACGCCGCGAAACGAGAAGAAACTTTAAAAATCGTATAAAAATTTTCAGAGGAAAAAAATTACTATATTGACTTAAAAGACTGCAACCATATTCCTTCTACGAATGTCAAAAAATGGCCGCGAAACACGAAATTCAACCAACCTCCAGATTAATTTGAATTTTCTGTGCTATTATTTTTCATTTTCAAAGGAGGCAGGGTCTGTGCACTCCCTCCTCTTCCCCCCCCCCCCCCCAGCTAATCGCATTTTGGAATTATCGTTTCACATCTGCATTCCCTTTCAAAAAAAATTTTTTTGCTTCTTTCTAGATTTTAAATTACGAAAGCAAAGAGACAAATAGTTTCTATCCTCGTCAAGAACTTGCGTTAATTTCTCATGAAATTTCAGAAACATGCAATAGAAAGAACGGCATTAAAAAAAATCTCCCCCAAACAAAAGACGTCAAAGTGAGATTATAAAGCCACCTTTTTGACTTACTATGACTAATACAGATTCTTGTAAATATTCTAGTTTTAAAGAAGATAAACAACATAATTTTCTTAAAAAAAGAAAGAAAGAAAAAAAGAAGTTTCTTTTTTTATCACATTTCAAAACTTAGGCTGTTAGTTTTCTGAACTAAACTAATTTGCTAAACTAATTTAACTCTGCTTTCACTTCTTCTTCTTTCTTTTGTAGATTTCGATTTTTTTAAATAATTGTGCTTGAGTCTGCGCACGCGGGGGGGTGGGGGGGGGGGGGTGCCCGGGCACCCAGGGCACCCAACCCTGGTTACGCCTATGCATTCCCCCACCCCCCCCCAATCTGACCAGAAAATCACAGTTCTAAACACTTCATTTATAATGGCTGTTTCATAATAATGGAAGGCCATCTGTCTATCAGAAGAAAATAACTCGGTTAAAGCGGAAACTCGGTTAAGCGGGACTCGGATAATCGGGACTCTACTGTGTATTTCATTTAAAAAATGATCTTTAGAATATTTTTGGTGTTCAGAGGGTTTATGACACCCGTGACCTCCCCCTTTGGATCCGCCATTGCAAACTGGTAACTACTACCACTTTCCACGAAATTATTAGATATTCATGAAATTATTTTCATCAGTAAATACAAACACGAACCAAAAAGTCATGCGTACAGAATAGATTATGAAACACTTTCCAACACATTCAGAATACTAGAACAAAACTTCGCAGTTTATTAAGGTGTAAAATGATGTCTAAATGAAGAATTTGGAAAATGCATAACGCATTAGAAAATTAGGAAACCCTATTTCTGCTATTACTATGAATAGTCGTTAAAATGTACGATTTTTTTTTTTTTTTTTTTTTTTTTTTGTGCAGCTTTGTGTATGATCTACAGATATGTATGCATACTACATAGTATGCTAAAAGTTAGTTCGGGGTGATTCCATGCTGAGAGTTACACATGTAACGCAGGCTTTAATTTGCATTTATTCAATTATTTATTAAATTTTAATGTTAATTCTGATTTTAGGTGGTATGGTAAATAAGTTATTACCATATTTTTTAGTTTAAATGTGTGGAAATAAAACTCACAGAAATACATCATTTAATTTCATACTCAAAATGGGCTTTTTTTCTGAAGTAGAAAAAAAGCACATTTTGAGTAATGAAATTAAATGATATACTTCTGTGAGTTTTATTGCCACACATTTAAATTTAAAAATATGGTAATAACTTATTTACCATACCACTTAAAATCAGAATTAACATTAAAATTTAAATAATTGAATAAATGAAATTTAAAGCCTGCGTTACGTGTGTGACACTCTATGGAATCGCCCTCAGTTAAACGCATAGCACAGTCGAAAATTCCTACTCAGCAATTTCCGCCAATAAATGAATGTTGTTGGGAGGGTCTAAAAAAAAATTAAATTTAAAAACGCATATCACAACTGAAAACTCACTTCCAGCAATTAGTGTTCGTATTCTTCAATAGTTGCACATTTTCTTCTACAGCCAAATTCTTTTGTGTGTTCCTGTAAATGAACAATAAGTTCTATGCACAGCATATTCTGTAGCAAGAACCTTGTAGTACACTTCAGTGATGTATATCAATTTCAATATGTTTAAAATACAATACTGTAATATCATTGAAATGCACGACAAACGATTTTTCCCTATAGACCGTACTGTAACGAAATTCTTTTGAGTGGCCCTGTAAATGAACCGATAATGCAATACACTTCACCTTCAATACCAAACATGGCATTGTGATACCCAATAACATCTATCAATTTCATAACAATCGGACAATATTTACTCAAGTTAGAGCACGGACAGACAGGCAGACCAACCGAATTCATAAACACTTTTCAACTATGTTGAAAAGTGTTAAAAAGTTGGAGACACATTATTTTAGATTCCAGAGAGTCGAACAACGTTTTTCCTTTTCCTAAAAAAAGCAATTCATCTTTCAGAAAATATTGTCAAAGTTTAATTCCAAAACAGATTGAAATAACGAAAAGGTGGCCATCTGGTAACAATAAACTCTAATTGAAGTTATGCAGTGTTTGTAATGTAAGGAACTAAAAGACCTTGTTCAATTTTTCTGGTTTTCTTCCTTCGAATAGTCTAAATGAGAATATCTTAATTTCATATAGATTGTAATAAAATTATAGCGTCTATTTATTTCCCACCTTTGACACATACACTTTTAAAATTTGATCGGAACTGGACGAACTATTTTGATCTTATCCCCTCGCCTCTCCCCCCCCCCCCACCCTGTACTTACTTTTGTTTACATAAGAAACGAGAGTGACATTCATTCACCCCCCTCCCCTGCACAATTGCTAAACTTTCACTATCAAAACTCGAAAAGAACACTCAGAAATATGCATATCCTTTATTCTCATTCGAGCACTTTTAAAAATTTATCAGTCAACATTCTAAAAAGATAGGGCGTAACCTCGAAACTTCTGTTGCTTCCTTGATCAGGCAGATGTTTCGGGAAAGCAGATGGGCCCCGAATAATAATAATAAAAAATTATGTATTCGCTTTCTTAAATACAATTAATTGCGAAAACCGTGATCGTGAAATGCCCGAAAGGTTTATCTGATTTCCATGCGCTCCATTTTTCTTGTGCAAAGTGTTTTCTGTAAATCTGCTTGCATTAAATTTTTAGATCTTTGAGACTGGAAAATGATCAGATGAAAATCCTATTAAAAAAAAATAAGGTAAACGCACCAGTAGCGGGCCATTTATCTAATTATTATTAAAATGTTAGTGAATAACAAAAGATATGTATTTTTGTAGCCTAGTCCTAACAACCTTCATGTTTCGACTATATATTCTTATCCCCCCCCCCCCACACACACACACACATTTGGATTAATTTGACTATTTCAAATTCACTCTGCTACTTTAATAAAGGGCAATGAATGATGGATAGCGAAGAAAAGGTCATGCGTATACGCATAAAAAACTCACGAAAAACGAAGGGTACGGGTGGGGGGCACCGTGTACGGTAAAAGGTATTATCCCCACCTTTTCATTCATAAAACGCCCCCAGCGAGCAAGCACACTGGATAGGAGCGGTGACGTCATACACCCTCGTGCCCAGCACGTGCGAAGCATCTGGCAAGTTTTATTTGCATTTTTATTTTGTTAGATCCGTTTTTATCACAGTCACGTTGTCGTTGAGAGGGTGTTTTCCAACGGTTTTGCTGGTCGCGTAAAGTCGAGGCCGGCTAACTTGTTGGCAACATCCCCCCACCCCTTAGTTTTATGAAAACCCCTAAGTTTATACTAAGTACTAAGGGCTGTTTTCGAATCCAAACTGGCAACTTTCTAACAGATAGAACTCCGCGATGTCTTTTTCAATTTTAAGGGTGTACTCAAATCCAAAAGGGCAACTTTCTGACATAAGTTTTAATTTATTTTTGTTCGAAAATGCATGCAACTAGCTAGTGTTGTTGTTCAGAAACTATGTAATTGAGCTGTTTTTTCCATTTTTTTGCAAACGCAATAGATCTTTCATAAAATAGTGTCAAAGTGGGCGTTTTGAACCGAATTTCCGCGCGAAGGAAGAAAGAGCGGGCGGAAAACGTGTTTGTCACGTGATCAAATTCGCTTATAATTCAACAGGTAATTGATTGATTAAAAAATGGGAAAAACAGTTCAATTCCAAATCGCTTCCATGGCCAGACTTTCCAATTTTATGCCTATCCATTAAAAAATGAATTTGTAAATGTGTCAAAACGTTTTGCGCTTGTTGAGCAAAACAGGACGAAATTTGCAGGAGTCGACCAAGTCTTACCAAGAAATCAAAGGATGTCTCAGAATTCAGAAAATAGTGAGAAAAATGCCGATTTAAGGCGGTTCTTCCCCCCCCCCCCCCTGCTCAACAACGCGAAACTTTCTGACACATTTACGGGCTCATTTTTAACCGCAAAAGCGTGGGCACTTACAGGCCTGACTGTTGAAATGATTTGGAATCGAATGGTGTTTTCCATTTTTTAACTGTTGAATTAATTGCTTGCCGAGTTATAAGTGATTAAAATCGCTTGACGACAGGTTTACCTCCTTTCCCGCGCTGTCGCGTCTGGAAATTTAGTTCAAGCCAAATGCCAAGTTTGACAATATTTTCTAAAAGGTCTTCTGCCTTTACCAAAAAATAGAAAATACCATCCGATTACATAGTTTCTGAATAATAACAAGTACATGCGTTTCCTAATAAAAATGAATTCAGAGATGTTTCAGGAAGTAGCTCCTTTGGATAAGGGGACAGGCACAAAAATCAAAACCTTCAATTTTCAGTGGATTCATTTGAAAATAGGAAGACTAGTTAATGGCAAGCTCAAGTAGTCGTAGGTAGTCAAAACTGAGTGTTAAAATTATAAAAAGTTTTTAAATTATTGAATATTTAAATTTTTGAAAGAACAAATAATTGTGATATTTTAAAATGTGCCATGCGCATTTATCAACTTTTTTATGCTAACATTTATTTAGCATTGTATAGTGAATATACAATATGCATTTCAAAAGAATATGATAATTGGGAATGCGAATGGAACGTTTCAAAAGTTAGAAATGTGCGAATTTTTCAATTTTCAGAAATCAACATTTTAAGGCTGTTCTCAAATCCAAAAGGGCAACCTTATGACATAAGTTTTAATTCATTTTTGTTCGGAAATGCATGAAAGTAGCTGGTGTTATTGTTCAGAAACTATGTAATCGAGCTGTTCTTTTCATTTTTTTTTTTTTTTTTTTGCAAACGCAATAGATAAGTTGACATATAGAAAGCCCTGACTAATTTTTAATATGTCAAAAAAAAAAAAAAAATACAGTTTTTAGAAATATAAAAGCTTATATCTCTGCGAAGACGCGTCAGAATTGAAAAAATCTTTTTGCATCAGATAAAATAGAGCATCTTGTTTCGTAATTTTCCACGTTAAAAATAATCTATTTTTTAGTCGAATTTCGTTATTTTGTCCCCGATTTAGAGACAAAACACTGTCATAGAAAGGTCGTTATCGGGGCGCAATTAATTATAACTCAAGATGTAATTATTATGTTTAAAAAAAGAAGAAAATCCAGTAGATTAACGGTCCAGTATCGGTTTTCTTTCTCACGCTACGAACGCGCATTAATGTAAATAAAGTAAAGATGATTGACAAAAAACTTCCTAGAAGATTGAAAATTTCCATACGGCTTCAAGAACTTCTGAATCCGAGGTTTAAAATCAAAGGTTGGGAACAACTTACGAAGAAAAAGCATGCGTATGACACGTTTTATCTGTTTAAAATCATCCGCGGTTGAAGAGTGATACTGAACAGCACTTTATATTTTTATCTAAAATTTTATTCTAAACTTGTGACCAAAAAGATTTTTAGTTATTTCTAAAAAATAATATTCATTTCATTCAAAATTCCAAGGTAAATGATTTAGGTTGAATATATTATTATAAAGGAAAAATACACCGTGAGTAACGCTGACGTCATATCGACGGTGGCAACGAACTGAACAATATAGATTTCGCTTTTATTGCAATTTTTTTTAAACTTTTAGATATTGCATAATGTAAATTTTTATATCGCCGAATATGGGAAAAAAATGTTACTTTCAGATGCAATTTGTTTGAAAATTGCATCTCAATTTAGGGGAGGTGGGGGATGAATGGGACATTTTCACAAAAATATTTTTTTTTTTTTTTTTTATTTAAGTTACTATCAATATTATATATCACATTTCATACATTAGGTATTTGCCAACATATATGAACAATATTTATTCTAGATTATGATTTATTCATAAAAATATTATGAAATCAAAAAAACATTCCTCCCGGTCCCAATCATCCCCACAGCAGGGATGAATGGGACACTAATAGGGATGGATGGGACACAAAGATTTCCCTCCCTGTATTCAATTTTACCAAATTAAAATTTATAATTATAACCTTATATGAAAATTATATTTGTAATATATGATTTTACAGCACGAATCGATATGTTTTTTTTTTTTTTTTTTTTTTTTTTTTTTTTTTTTTTTCAATAACTTCTTTTATTGCAGTTTTAACTTTTAATGCGGACTTCGGCTATCAACCTGTTCTTTTTTTCCACTTATGAGGCATTTTAGATTTGAAATGAAAGTGCAAAATGTCTTTTAAATATAGCATAGCTAATAATTTTCAATCATAACTTATTAATTAATATTAATTAAATGTATCGTAGAAACATGCAGAACGGAAATTATTGTGTCGATCGGAAAGTCATGTCGTGTTGGAAAAATCAATTCGTACCGGAAAATTCTTGCCGATAATTATTAGACATTAGATATCGGAATCAATGTCTAATAATTAAATGATTGAATTTTCCGGTACGAATTGATTTTCCCAACACGACACGACTTTCCGATTGACCCAATATGTTAGGGGTGGGGATTTATTTGTGCAACATTTCAAAATTCAATATAATTTCCCCCATTTGATCAATACACATATACTATTTTTATCAATTTTATCTATTTTGATTAAGTTTTAGTACCAATTTTTTGATAATCCTTTAATAATTATTACAATACAATAAGTAACACTCAAAAATTTTAAACAATAACAACTCATATAATACTATTTAATACTATTAATTCACGTAAATTATTGATTTATCATACTATATAATACTATTTAATTAATAAATAAAATTTTCAACATCTCTAGGGAGGAGTGAGAATGTCCCATTCATCCCCATTTGAAATGTCCCAATCATCCCCTTGATGCATAATATCCCTTCTCAGCCATTTTACCTCAAAAATTATTTTGTCACAATGGTTACTATTCATTCATTTTAATTATTGATATTGAACCTTAAAATAAATAACTACAACATAGCTTAATTTTTTATATTGTATAAGATATTTCACATCTTCAAATGTAAAAAAAAACTTACTTTTAAGCAGAGATTTCTGAAAATGCAACTTTGAAGGAAAATGAAAACAGCAATGTGGTACTACTTTTAGTTCTGAAGCATACTGTGGTAGAGGTATATGGGGTTAGGAAGCAATTTAAAATAAATGTTTATTGCCTGAAATATTGAGAATGTCCCATACATCCCTTGTCCCATACATCCCCTAGCTCCCCTACTATATATTTCTGTGTATTTCACAATAATGTTCCACAATGATTTTTTTTTTTTTAATCCATTAATGTCGCGTGCAATCCGCGGTTACGGAAGATCAAACCGTTTGCACTTAAAACAATATAAATAATTCAGTTGTTTCCGGTTAATATTCCATAAGGAAGTTAAAATTTCGTCAATACATAAAGAAATAAATAAGATAATCTACACATCTACACATAGTCGAATATAAAAGTAAAAATCTACTTTTAAATACGATTTGTTGAAAACGGACGTTTTTATTTATTTATTTATTTATTTTTTTAATCTACCTCAGCATAAACATTTGCAGGTAATCACCTGTGGTCTGTTCGTAAACCAGGTAAGGCCCCCCTACAGGTATCTACCCCCATCTAAGGGGTAAGTACACTACCCCCTTAATATAATATATTAAGGGAGTAGTGGTAGGTAGTAAGATTAAAAGTAAACGAAAAGGAGGATAGAAAAATGTATATTACTTTTAAAGTTTTACATCAAAAAAAAAAAAAAAGAAAAAAAAAACTCTTTTATTGATAAATACAAAACATAGTCTAAGCTTGACCAATTTGAAATTTTAACTTTTTGGGGCAATGAACACAAAGAAATGTAAAATCCGATTAGGTATTAAACCTAATTCAACAAACGTCACATTTATTTTAAATATATGCGCCAATACAAAAAAAAATATTTTGTTTATTTATTTAATTCTGAGTTAGGATATCTGTCAATTTTAGGAATAAACAGGTAAAAAATATTCAGTGTATAAAATGCTCAAGAATACTTTATATATATATATATAAATATAAGAAAATGAGCAATTTATGAACAGCGATAGAGAAAAAATTCGAAAGTAAAATTTAAATTCTGTATATTTCGAAAACGTTTTGTATTGTAACTGGCAATGTAAGAACACCTTGCGTTTAAATAGTCTGTCATTTTTTGTTAGCTATCATTCTTTATTGACATAATTTTGATTATTTTTGTAATTAAGACTGATTTCAAGCCGGTTACTTGGCATATTCATGAAGTCAGTTTATTCGTTAAAGTATGAATCGCTGTTTAAGGGACAAATCCAAAAGGGCAAAGTTTTAATTTCTTTTTGTTCGAAAATGCATGAAACTAGCGGGTGTTGTTGTTCAGAAACTATGTAATTGAGCTGTTTTTTTCATTTGCAAACGCAATAGGTCTTTTAGAAAATAGTATCAAAGTTGGCATTGCAACCGAATTTCCGCGCGAAGGAAGAAAGAGCACTCAAGAGCGGGGAGAAAAACGTGTTTGTCACGTGATCAAAATTGCTTATAACTCAATAGGTAATGAATTGATAAAAAAAAAAATGGAAAAACCAGTTCAATTCCAATCGCTTCCATGGTCAAGCTTTCCAATATTATACCTTTCCGTTAAAAAATGAATTTGTAAATGTGTCAAAACGTTTTGAGCTTGTTTAGCAGAGCGGTTAAGAGCAGCCTTAACTACCACAGAATCAAACAGTACTACATTTTTATTAATATAATCGGTGACTCTGTGATGACGAACTGTACTTGATTGTCCTGCCCCTAAAACCGATTCCAATCCAAACGCTAATTCTGACACCATAAAAAATCATTTGAAAAAAAAAAAAAAAATCCCTGCCGGCTCAGCCTACAGGCGGAGGTAGATTTCGAAGTTAAGTAATAATTCCACCAACAAAAACTAAATCAAGATTAGAGATAAACACAGTTTAACAATTTTATCAGGCCGTTTTTGACGAGTTTATAATTTCATTTTTTCTGTAAGAGCTGGTTTTATCAGAATCATGTTAAGGCGGTATTCAAAATTAGAACCTCAAACTGTTAAAATATGCCAATATTTCCATAGTCGGTTTATTCTCATGTTTCAATACATTTTTTCAAACTCACATGGCTTTACATATTTACCTGCTGACGTCCATTATATTTCCAATATGACGTAATATTCACTTTCTTTCAAGGGTGTATTCGAAAAAATATTTTTCCACCCTCAACAGCTTGAAATTTTCTGAGACATTTTCAGACTCATTTTTAAAAGTAAAAACATGAAACTTGCTGGGGTGATTTCTGAAGACATGTTTCACATGCCGTGTGATTTCATTTTCAGCTCAATTAATTAGAATTTGATTTTTAAACAATTATTTTCTCAGTATGACCATTTTTTTCATTCCCAGATCGCGTGGCCTAGAGGTTCTGCTCTCGAAGCTGGTAGACGGGAGGTGCTGGGTTCGATCCCAATCGCGCCCGTCGGCCTAATCGTTCGGAGTTTTCGTGGTTTTCTTCGAGCCGTGGATCTTTCATGCGTTAATACGGATTAGGTTCCCTTAGAAAGACCCCCACGGAGGGCACTCCCCCCGGGCCTATATCCCTCGTGTAGATAATTGGCCGTCAAAAATCAACCCAACCCATTCCCAGATCGCCCGCTTCGGAAAATTCGGTTCAAAACGCCAACTTTGACAGCGTTTTTTACAGTATTTTCTGCATTTATCAAAAAATTCAGAAGCACGGCACATTATATACTTTCTAAATAAGAGAATTTCCCAGTTTGATGCGTTTGAGAGCAAAAATGAATTTTAAAATGAATCAGAAAATAAGCAGTTTGGATCGGAATACACCCTTAATTCGTCAAACTATTTATTTCATTTTCATTTTTCACCTGGAAATATTAGAACAGAAAAGTAATTTGTTGTGGTAAGAATTTTATTGTTTTTTAATTATTGGCAACTGGCTATAATGAAAAAAGTTTAAATTTTCCTGTCATTTTTGTGTAAGAGCTGTTTTTATCAGAATCATGTTAAGGTAGTATTGAAAAATTTTAACCTTCCGCCATTTCCCCAACCTTCAGCCGATTTTGCTTATTTACAATCCCCGCCGAGATATTAGCCATCTCAATGTGGTTGGCGAGTTTGAAGACGATCCGTGCATAATTGCGACTTTTATCGTGCCGACAAAATTTAGTACGTACATACATATATATATATATATATATATATATAATTTTTCGGCGGGGTGGTTTTGAGTTCCTGGGGTCATATAATGAAAAGTTATGAAGGAATTTTTCAAAAGTCGTATCATGGTAACGACTGCACTGTTAAAAATTTCTGTAAAAACACAGAAAAAAAAAAAAGAGACTCTCTGTAAATTTACACTAGTTCTCGGTTAAATGCATTCAATTGAGTTTCTCGGTCAAGACTCTATGTAAATTTACAACAATACTCGGTTAAATGCTTTCGATTGAGTTTCTCGGTCAAAACTCTCTGTAAATTTACACTATAGTTCTCGTTTAAATGTATTCGATTGAGTTTCTCGGTCATCGTTTTACCTACATTTCCCTTATCTTGTGTCTAATTCCCTGTAGGGATTTCCATGTCTTTCAATCAAATTTAGATAGAGTAGAGGAATAGTCGAAGCTAAATATTTTCAAAAAGTGGTAATTTTCTTAATCATTTTCATAGTTATAGTTTTTTCCTTTAAAAAAAAAAAAAAAAAAAAAAAAAGTTACATGAAAACTGCAAAATCAATTGCAAACATAATCTACATCAACTTACATCAACTGCAAAAGCCTTTCCATTTACAGAGAGGATCATAACACATTTAAATACATGGCTTTTATAAAAATTGTGATATAGCCATAAAAGTATTTTTGGTTAATTAATCTGATTATTTTTGTAAATATTTTACAAAAAAAGTTTTAACTACAGACATATTTAACCAGTTTTAATGAAAAAATATACCTAAATTTCACATTATTAGTACTTAAAAATTCCAGTATATCTTCAGATATTAAAGTAGATGATTATTGAGAAGAAGAAATTTCTTGATAAATAATTCCATAAATAAAGGATTAAAAAATTAAATTTGATTAAAAAAAAAATAATAGGTATTATGTATCGGTCCAAACTGAATTAAAATAAACCGTTTAAGAAATTTTCTAACAAATATATTTGAAGGGAAACCTTTGAAAGTTTGAAAAGCCCGGATATAATAGATTTTTCCCCGCTTCATTATAAAAGACATCCTTTGTAATCAATAGCCACAGCTCCTATAGCGCACTCAGTAAGGTGCTTTTCCCATACCCAGTAGGCCTCGGGTTCAAACCCCAGGCCGGCTAGAAACAAATTGTGTAGAAAATTAAATAGTGCAGCAGTACTCGAAAAGTTCTTATATTTCGAAGTTCTAAAATTCACTGATTTCACAAACTATGTTAAATTATTTTCATTAAAAATAAATTGATTTACAGAGTCTTGTGTATTTTGAACGATGTTAATTTATCGAGTCTTGTGTATTTTTAACGATGTTAATTTACTGTAAATTTACCGAATAACTTCTCTGTTACTTAACAGAATCTCTGTTTTTCTAATCTATGTAAATTTACAGAAGACTTAAGATAATGGATTACCAGTAGATTTTGTGTAATTTCACAGAAAATTTTTTAACAGTGTGCAATAGGTAGTATTTCTTATGAAATCTACCTAAACAACTTGGAAATTGCTCGTCAAACGTGGTAAATGAGGTGCGTTCGTACTATAACTAGTTTTATAAATATTTTTTGCACCACATATTGTACTGAATGTATATTTTAATGCATTTCATAAGTGCATATCCATTTCATTCTGTTCGAAAGGCTGTAACATCATTAAAATGCACTTGAAATATTTTTTCCCATTGGCCGTAATGTAACGTAAAACTTTTGACTCTCCTTGTAACTAAACTATTCATCCGATTATCATACAATTTGAAATGACGCGACAAAATTTTGAACAATTATATCTTTAAAAATTCAGACTATTCGGAAGGCTGTAACACCATTAAAATGCACTTGCAATGATTTATTCCCATTGACCGTAATGTAACGGAAAACTTTTGACTGTCCCTGTAATTAAACTATACATCCGATTTTCATAAAATTTGAAATGACTCGACAAAATTTTGCAACAATTACATATAGTTAAAATTTCAGACCATTCGGTTGGGTAGTTTTTGCTCTGTTATATGCGAACAGACGGACTGAATGACGACTATAGGTGCTACGTATTTATATAATTACGAACGCACCTAAAAACGGTGTTTCCTTTCTCAGTATCTCAATAAGAATACCTGCAAGTTTCATAGAACTACGAATAGACTTCATGAACGAATTAAACAGATGGTATTGGAGACCAGCTTAAAATTTGCTAGTTACATTTTCTAAAATGGTTTGGCGCATATTAACATTTTTTTGGATCTTAATCTAATTTTTACTCTAATCTAAATCTTTAAGCAATCCATTTTCCACTATCCCCATTTTATTATTATTATTATTATCATTATTATTATTATTATTATTGTTATTATTATTATCTTACTTATGGTCACATTTATGAGTTGCCAGAGACCGAAAATGGATTTATATCATCCCCTTGAGTAATATTTTATAAATGATACATTACTTGCACAAGAGAGTAAAGCAGAAAACTTCTTTACCATTTAGAATCTGAAATTACATGCTGTATTACAACGTAAGTATGTTGTAGTTGCTGAGGCAACTACGCAAACAGAGATTTAGAAAGAGAAGATATTAGCGAATTTCAATTTTTTTTTAAATCTAGCTTTAAAATCTAGCAAAATTACTTTGATGTTTTCTAATGTTCCAAATTAATTGAAAAAGTTAGACTAGAGTGGTGAAAGCGATTATTTCCAAGTCTACAAATTTCTAAAAGATTATCACTAAAACGACCGGGTATTTTACTCAAGTTTTATAAAAATATTTTACACTGGAATTTAGATCTGTTTCACATATTTAACATTTTTCTTCTTTGTGTCTTTTAAACTTATTTTACAAAGAAATTTCTGGTTCGAACCGAAAATATATTCATGTGGTAGGGGTCAAACTGACCCTTCACGGTCTGTTTAGTGTTAATTAGACATTAATCGAAATTTATAATAAAATAACACAGAATGTTGGAAGATCTTTGTTTTTTTTTTCTTTTTTTCCTTTTCTTTTTACATACACAACTCAGTTTTAAAAAAAAGAAAAATCTGCGGTAAATGGCACAGTGCCATGCGTTGAGCAACACCTCCGCACAGCTTGACCGGCCTTGGCAGAACGCAAAGAAATTTCCCAGGAGATTTTTTAAAAGAAGACTTATAATAACAATCATAACAACAAAAAATTACATGAGCAAGTGGAGAGTCAGCAAATAATCGTGTTGAAAGCGGGAAATTATAATAATAAAGTTGCATTAACGGTCATAATGATACTCCTGTTGAACAGAGAAATAAATACAAAACGAAATAAAAAAGTTTTAAAGTTTTTTTTTTTTTAAGATAGACGAAGAGCAGCACAAAATACAATTAATTTTCTTCCACGTCAGCTGTTGCTTTTACGTTGTGAAGGTGGGAAAATGAAATGGGGTTGTGTACAAAACACTCAATATCTCAAAAAATTTTGAAACTTGACGAAAATGTGGATTTTTAAGTTTTGGTGTTAAAACAATCTATGACCTCTAACTCTAAGGTAGAACCCCGCTCATAAAAGACAGTACAGCTATCATTAATTGCGAATCGTTCAAAATACATGATATGTTCACAAAGTTTCAAGACTGGTCTGAGAATACAAAATTTATTAAACATTTTTGTACAGCGAACTAAAGTTATCCGAAATATGACCCTTGAGCATCAACACACCGCTGCACGATGTCTTCGAGCACGAGGCTGGTAAGGGACCTCGTCGAAGCTGGAATCGTGGATCGCTGGAAACGTGTCGAATCGGTTCCCTTTCAGACCTTTCTTGAACCGGATGAACAAAAAAAGTTACTGGGAGCGAGGTCCGGGCTGTAGGGGGGCTTATGGTAGTATTGCCACGTTAAACTTAGCTACAACTTTCGAGGATGCAAGCGACGTGTAAGAGGGCACATTGCCATGGTGAACAACCCAATCGTCTCTGATGTCTCGGCGGACGCGCCCGGTCAGGTCAGCTTTACGCTGGGATGCAGGATCGAGTTCGGCGCATCCGCCCAGACATCAGAGACGACTGAATTGTTTACCACGACAATGCATCCTCTCAGACGCCGCTCGCCGCCGCCGAAGTTTTAGCTAAGTTTAACGTGGCAAGCCCCCCCCCCCCCCTACAGCAGCGACCTTGCTCCCAGCGACTTTTTTTGTTCCCAAGGATCAAGAAAGACCTGAAAGGGAAGCGATTCCAGCGATCCAGGCAGTTTCGACGAGGTTCAGCCTTGCGCGCGAAGACATCCATGGAGCCTATGAACAATGGAAGAAACGCTGGCAGGGGTGCGTTGATGCCCAAGGGTCATATTTCAAAGAATTTTTGTTCGCTGTACAAAAATATTTAATAAATTTTGTTTTATCAGACTAGTCTTGAAACTTTGTGAACACACCCTGTACGTCAAATGCGCTCTTTCATTTTTAACACTTTCCAACGCGTTGAAACGCGTTTATGTCTTCGGTTTGTCTGTCCATCTGTTCCGTGCTCTAACTCTCGAATACTCAGAATACTAAGAATACTCAAATTGTCCTTTAATTTATATATGTTATTGACGTTTGCTATAGCACGATCGTTATTGAAAAGGAAATGTGTGGTATGTGTAGTTCGTTTACAGGGACGGTCAAAAAGTATTCCTTTACATTACGGTCAAAGGAAAAACAATCGTTTCAAGTGCATTTTAATGACGTTACCTATCATTTTAAACAAAATGAAATTAATATGCATTTAAGGCGGTTCTCAAGTTCACTGCTTAACAAGAGCGAAACTTTTTGACACAATGAACGTATAATCCACAAAATTGCCAGGGACCTATGGAAGCGATTTGGAATCGAAATTAGTTTTCTTTTCTTTGGAAACGATTTGGAATCGAAATTAGTTTTCTTTTCTTTTTTTAAATAAATTATTTATCGAGTTATAAGCGATTTTGAGTTACGAGACAACCGGTTTTTATCCTCTCTTGGGCTGTTTTTTTTTTTTTCCTCATTTTGTGCAGAAGTACGGTTCAAGACGCTCACTTTGACAGTATTTTCTAAAAGATCTTTTACGATCACCAGAAAATGGAAAACGTCTTTCGATTACATAGTTTCTGAATAACAACACCTGAGAATTTCCTACGTTTCCGAACAAAAATGAATTGAAACTTGCGTCATAAAGTTGCCTCTTTGGAATTGAAAACAGCCTGAAAGGGTTAAAAAAAAACCAACAGAGTCATGCATTTTCAAGCTGAACTACATTTAGTATACTAATAGCTGTTTGTGGAATATAAATAAAATGATATACAGGTCCCCGCAAGGAACTACATACATAGCCGCCCATAGATGGTAATTCCTAGTGTGAATTCAGTAGCTTTTAGAGTGTTTTAGCCTTATTAGATTAATTAGCCTAATTAGATTTTAGTTTAATATGTGTCGTGTAATAAAAATCTGTAGCTAATATACAGGGCTGTACAAAATAATTCAAGCATGTTTATGTCTGGGGAAATTGCTAAAAGGTGAATTTTCAACCTACCATGCGTTTTCTTACTAAACTAAATTTTAGCATACTATGCAGAATATACATAGTACATTTATACAGTAGCGCTCAAAAGTATTTTGACAAAGATAATAATTCACTTAATTGAAAAGAATAATAAAATACAAAAATCAATCATTTATTTTATTTAACCATATTCAATGTTTTAATTTTAATAAATTAACAATAAATATTATTATTAATAATAAAATTATATATATACTATATATATATATATAAATAAATATATATATATCCACATATATACATATATATATATTTATATCTGAATTTTGTCATGTTGTAACTCTCGAATTTTTGTACCGATTTGGATGAAATTTTACATGTGCATAGTACATACTAATGCCTCAACCGAGTTCGTTAGCCAGCTTCATCCGCCATCTTGTTTCAAAATGGCGGCCATTTGAATTTTGTGAACACGTTTGGAAATTTTTAGGTTTCCTAACTTTCTCTTTAAAATGACCTATGTTGTTAACTTACACTGTGTGACTCTTTAAAAAATCTTTTAATGTTTCTAACATTCTGTTTAAAATGACACATAAGAGTTTGCATTTTGTGAACCGTAGCATATTCTATAAGCATACAATGTTAGAAAACATAAAAAAAATTCAAAAATTCCAATGGCCGCCATTTTGAAACAAGATGGCGGATGAACCTGGCCAACGAACTTGTTCGAGGCATTTGTATGTACTACGCACATGAAAAATTTCATCCAAATCGGTTAAAAAATTCGAGAGTTACAGCATGACAAACTTCAGATATAAATATACACTATATATATATATATATATAGTATATATATAATTTTATCAATATTATTAATATTTATTGTTAATTTATTAAAATTAAAACATTGAATACGGTTAAATAAAATAAATGATTGATTTTTGTATTTTATTATTCTTTTCAATTAAATGAATTATTATCTTTGTCAAAATACTTTTGAGCGCTACTGTAGATCAAATACATGGCTGCACAAAAGAACTGGAGTACTTTTCGGGATATGGACGGTAATTGCTGAAATCTGTTTTTAAAATGTTATATATTTACTTAGGTATTTTATTTACCTTATTAAACAGCGAAGTTTTGTAAAAGTATTCTGGAAGTGGTATTCGGTGTCTTTAAGTCAGGGAAATTTCACATATATGTTGACTGAAGAAAACGAAATAATGAAACTTAAAAATATCTGTCGTTTTGGATGCGGTCCAGTCAATGTCGAGTGGTGCTGAGCAAGTCAAAAGAGTTGCACATCCTTGCAATTAACCCAATTAGATTCCTTAGAAATGGTTTCCTTTACTGCATGAAACAAGCGAAATATCCAGAAACTCTTCGTAATTAGATGTAAAAAAGTTACTAAATAAAAGGAAAATACAATTAGTACTTTGATGAGGGGAATGAGAGTTTAGTTTAAATGTGTATTTTATTTGTCAATTTAAAAGTATAATATATTTATTCAATTTAAAAGTATATAATATAGTAAAGTGAGGACAGATGCCGCAGTTTTTCTTTTCTTCTTGTAAAATGTACAATAAACAAAAAACAACAAACTAAGTACCAGAAATCATTGATCAAACCCTTTAGAATCTAATTTCTATGTTAAACAAGTTAAAGCCCTCTTAATAAAGCAGGCATAATTATTTTCCCAAACGTCCTCTTTTAACATCCTTTTTTAAGTGCTGGGTAAGATGCCGCAGGGGGTGTGGTACAGATGCCGCATGGAGAAAAAAGCTATGCTGTTTTTTTTTTTTTTCAAATAAATCACATTTTTATTTCCTCAAACTACTTAAAATGAAAATAACTAACAGTAAACTTACATAAATTATATATATCACTAAATTGTGAAAAGTTTAACGAAATTGCAAAAGTGTAAGCTCGAAAAATAAAACTTAAGATAAAAAATGAAAATGAAACGAAAAACATTTGAATTTACGTGAATGGATAGCATAATTACTGGAAACAATAGACAGCATAATTACAAAAAAGATATAAATCACTGGTTTACATCCAGGCGAACATTGCAGTTTGCTCTTAATGTAAGCATTAGTTATATTCTATTTAGGCCCTAGTCTAATTTTTTTTGGCCTTTCCTCTCATTCTTTAATTTTGTATTTCCATTCGCCCACAATCACATCACACTTCCCGTTGCAAAAGTAAAGTGAGCCTTTGTCATGCAGCTATCGATTGAATTTGATGCACTGAACCCTGTTCGCTTTAGACTTTGTTTCTTGATAAGACTCCAGACACAATTAGTACATTCTGAGTCATTAAATTCCAATCCAATACATACTGCCATCAAAATCTATAAAAGAACAATTTCGCCATTATCGGAAGATGACTCATATTTTAGTTTCTTCCTCAAGTAAGGTGTGTTCAAGTTGATATTTCCTTTCCGTTTTTTAAACATTTTACTTCCAACAAGCTGTCGTTCTTTGACGCTTTCTAGTTTCTTTTGCTTTTTATTTCATTCTTCTTTTTCATTGTTTATAAACTCTCTGCTTGTAATATTTGCATCCTTTTGATTTCTCTTACTTGGCTGTATGGGCCATTTGACCATTTGGATAAGAGATATTTTGTTTAACAGTTTAAATGGTGAGACTTGTAAAGGGCCTATGTTTTCTTTATTCACACATGGAGAACCAGCATTGTTGCAGAGAATATTTTGATAAGAAGCAGAATGCGCTAATATACCTTCATTTAAATGTTAGTTATACTTAAATCGCAGTAATGAATTTATTGATCCGAAAAATAAAAATATATTTTGCAGCATCTGCCCCTCAACCTCTGTGCGGCATCTGTCCCACAGTGGAGGGCAAGATGCCGCGCCGCCATTTTGTGTCATATGAGCGACGCGTGAGAAAGGCAAGCACATGTCTGTATTCTACGATGATCTATTCTACAGTTGCAATTGGTTTTGGGATAAAATCTCTGCTTATTTGGCTTAAAATAGGCAATAAAACTTTATTAGAATAATTTAGCAACTTTCCACGCAGGTTTGAAGCATAAAAGCAGGCAGAAATATTTGAATACTAATATTTAAGCAGTGGAAACGCATACAACACAACAGACAGCACTTAGGAGTAGTAGATAAAGGACAGTTCTACGGCCACAGGCTGAATTCCGCAATGAGCAATTGGGAGCAATGCTCAATTAACCAGGTCCTCCTTCCTTCTTATCGCGGCAATCATTGTTCATGTTACTGTTCTGTCTAACATTTTGTTAGAAAACCGTATATGAATGTCTAATTACTACAAAAACGGTTTCGTTTATAAAAACTTGTTTACTTTATCTCATTTTATTGTTTTCTCCGATATTTTGTTAGAAAGATGCGTGTATACAAATTTGTTTTTGAATAAGTATATATATATATATATATATATATATATCACTTTATTGAAAACAATTGTTAGCAGATATACACATGTTAGTAAGTATAGGTATCAGTAAGCTATGTACACATGTTAGTAAGTATAGGTATATACATGTAGATAAAATGTATATAAGTGTTTATAAATTTATAGATATAAAAGTTTAAATATCGCTAAACATATATGTCTAAATCTATCCAAATGAATATATATACGTATATATATAGTATATAAGTATATGTTTCTAAATATAAGTATCTAAGTATTAATATGTTTATATGCATGTATAAGTTTACATATGCGTGTTTATATAAAAAATTATTGGTTTAAAAAATTACAAAATCTAATTAAAAAAAGTTAAAAAAAAATATATATATATACATATATAAATTAAGAAAAATAGTTTTAGCAAAATTAAAAAAGTAAAAAAAAAAAAAAAAAAAAAAAAAAAAAAAGTGTTTTAACAAATTTAAAAAGTTTAAAAAATATATAAATTAAAAAAAAGTAGAAGAAAAAAAAAGTTTTACAAAAGAAAATGTTTTAAGAAAATTAAAAAAAAAAGTTTCAACAAAATTTTAAAAGTAAAAGAAAAAAAAATTATAAAAAATATAAGTTATAAAAAAGTTTTAGCAAAAAAAAAAAAAAAAAAAAAAAAAAATACAAGTTATAAAAAAGTTTTAGCAAAAAAAAAAAAAAAAAATGTTTTACAAAAATACAAATTCTAGAAAAAGTTTAACAAAATTAAAAAAAAAGTAGAAAAAAGTTTTACAAAACAAAAGTTTAAAAAAGTATATTTAAAAAATTATTTGTAAATGAGCATAGATATTTATGCTTATATTATATGTAAGTGTGTGGGTACGGAATAAAATAAATACACATATTTAACATTATATTAGAAAGGTTTATGTATATGTTTTAAATAAGTACTCATATAAAAAGAAACAATTTTTTATTAAAAACAAAACAATTTACATGAAAAGTATATTTACAAGAAAAGATTTATTTACATAACAATATTATCTTGATAAATTCTTCTTTATATTAGTGTAAATTAGGATTATTGCAATCTTGAATAATTTTACAGTGGCCATACGCAAAGCTGGTGATCCCATCTTTAAACAAATAACGTTTATCATCAAACGGTGACAAACATATTTTGTTCTGACTTAATGTAAATAATTTATGAGCATCTTGCCCAATTCTCATTTGTACTTCAAAAGAAGTCGATTGGTTTTTGAGACAGTTCACATAGTCTTCATGCTTTAGACGGTTCTCGACGACGTGTTTAGACACACCCTTCGCTCGTTTCTTCTCTTCTATGGAAGATTTCAGAGAGTACATTTTTGATTTCAATCCGACAAACTCAAGGGCTAGATTGCCTTTTAGTTCATCTTTAAATTTGCCGATCACCTTCTTATTGATATCTGAGTAGAGTGAATGATGCTTTGGATAGTCTGAGAAATCGAACAAGCTTGCATGATGTTCCATATCATCAAAAATATTTTTTGTTTTAATATGATAGCACAGTGAGTCCGTATCGGTGAATAATAGTTTTGCATCATCTTTATATGTTTTCCTTATAAAATTATAGTGAAAGTCATACATAAGTAATTTAGAGAGTTCTAATATTGCAAACCCGACATAAATCGGTCGATTCATGAGTATGCTAGTTTTCATCCTTTCAACAGCAGTTAGATCTTCATCAAATGTTTTAAATGACTTAAATGTAGGCGAGGCTACTAATTTTTTAGCTCTTTTTTCATTATTACAAAGCACAATATTTCTCCTTTTTCGCAAATTCTCCATGGTTTTTCCAAAAACAGAGTTATTCATTAATTTAAAAAAGTCTTTTTCAAAGGTGGATTTGGCCTCTTTTCTTTTTTCAGTATTAAAATTAATATATTTCTGAAGCCAAGGTGTCTGTTTAAATTTAAGGACTTTATGAACAGCTTTAAGTTTTAATCCAAGTTGTAAATAAAATTTAAGATTACGATAATGAGTGATATAATTCTGCTTATCATTTAAATTTGGGATAAGTTTAGGTGTTCCTTTAAATGGTTGATTATAGAGAAGGGACTTGGCGTAAGGAGAAAGCATGTCTTCGCTAACTGTGAATCTTTCAGGGGCAAGTGGGTAATCGTTATGAAATGGATGAAGTTCTTCAGGATATTCTAAGTCAACCTCGAAAATGTATCCAATATCAGAATCATCAAGTAGAGATAAAATCCACTCTTCCGTAATATGATTTGTTGTACACCATTCAAAACCACCAAAAGGTAAGAATTGCGACATAGCCCATCCATACAAATTATTTGCATCCCAGTACATAATGTAGCTGGGTGCATCATTTTTATTAAAATCAGCTGTATTAGGTATGTTCGCTCTGGCATATCTATGACTAATCATACTAATACCACCCCGTATCCCATTCTCGATCAAAAGCAACATATCGATATCAGTAAGTAACTCTAGAGGTGTTTCGGACATTTTCAAACAAGCTTGCCAGGAGAGTGAAGGGGCGGTAAACAAATGTACACAATCAATATCATAGTATTGCTGACATAATTTCCTAAAATTTTGGAATACATCAGCAAGTAGCACAACATCTGTCTTGGCGTATAGGTCATGATATTCTCCTAGGGATTGGATATTAAAGGTTTTCCAAACCTTCTGGGCGTGTTTATAATCTTCCTCGTCTATAGGCTCATCAGTTAAGCTATTAAAAAATGCAGAAGGTGGAGGAAGTTCCTTCTCATTAAATTTTTCAAAGGAAGTGAAATGGTCATAAGGGTAGACCCCTTTTCTCATCAACAGATCTAAATTAGTATTTTTTAAGAAATTTTCTTTTAGAATGGTAAATTGGTCAGATCGAAGGTTTTCAACGAGCTTTTCTAATGACGTTGGCAAAAATTGAAAGGAATCTATAAAGACCATCTGTATAGGACTTGTTGGCTTTCTTAACTTAAAGGTTATATAATTTTCCATAGTGGAGGCAATAACATCAATTTCATGATCTTTAAATTTCCCGATCTTACTCATTAAATGATGTCCATCATAGTTTTTCAGATTATGGAATATGACAGGGATTGTTTTACATTGCTTAAAATTGAGATTACATGCTACATGTGCTGCTCCTCGATACACTCCAGAGATGTGATCATGATCACGTGTGCGTTCGGAATCTAATGGCTGTTTACAAATATGACAAAATTCTGCTTCTTGAAAAGCTTTTTCTTGCAAAGGTGAAAGTTTCATAGGCTCTATGTTCAATAACTCCCGTCCTAAAATATCTTTTTCTTTCATCATTTGTTTTAAAAAATGATCCACACAGTCTTTACCACGATACACTTTTGCTTTCTCCATACATCTTCCATCGGGTCCAACAACGACATAAGCGTACCCGCAAGGAAAATGATATGTTGTTTTTTCAGTATAAGATGGTTTAGAAGAGGGTGCGCCTGGTGCAATAGGTATAAGTAGACTCTCAAAATCTGCATAAATGGTATAGGGAATAGGATGTTGGAGACGAATACCAGAAAACTTGAGTATGTTATCGTTTTCACTAGGTAGCTTTATAGACTGTGCTATATGTTGGCGACAATATTCATCATGTTTATTCAAAAGATCTTGTCTTGAAAAGCGATGTAAACATCTATAGCAATAATAACATACTCCATCATGTTTGGTGAGATCACCCAAAAGTCTTGAAAAACTTCTAATTAAACAATAATGCTGCTTTTCACCATCACCGATTAATAACAAATTGATAACATCTACATTCTGCTTTTCAGAAATATACAGAGGACAAACTTCATCCTCATCATATCCAAACACATTAATCCGTAAATCATTAAGCTTTTCAATAATAGGTATCTTATTGAGTGAAACAGGATATTTCACCTCTCCTAGCTTAATCTCATTTTCATAAGGGATATAATGAGAAACTCGCTCAGGCTTTTTTGTAAAATCTAAGTTCAGTTTAAATGCCAAAAGGCACCAAACCAAACACTTATTGTCTTCATTTTTTATATTGAGCACTGCTTTTTTGTCATATAATTTCTTAGATAAGGCTATATAAGAACTTGCAGCAAGGGGATGATATTTAGCAATCTTGAGTTCTAAATGATGAATTTTTCTAAGTTTCCATCCAGACCCTCTTTGTATAAATTCTTCAAAGGATTTAGTTATTTTTGAAAATCCTTCTTCAATATGTTGCGAAATATTATCTTCAGTAAGTTCAGTAAAACACTGGCTTCGAAAATAAGGTTGAATCTCCTCTATCTCTTGATTGTCATTCATACGTTCAAGAGATATTTTAATCACCATATACCATTTAACAGCCCCTTTTTCATGAATTTCACTCATTAAACGCTCTTGTAGTTCAGCTCGTAAGTGGGTATGAAACACTGCTATATCACTTTCTTCACGCTCATCAGGATAAAGCATGAGAGTTTTAAACACATTAAGTGCATCAGATTGGTTTTGCTTTAGTTTTTTAGACTTTACATTAGAGAAACTTCTTTTCCGTTTCACACTTACAAGAGGTGTACGGGAGTGTTCAGTACGTATATGTTGTTTAAGCTCAAAATTTCGTCCGAACATTTTATTACATTCACGACAAGGGAATTTTGAACTTTCATGTGATCTAAGATGATGCTTCAAGTTATCCTTCCGTGTAAAAACATACTCACACTTATCACACTTAAACTTAGACTGATCATCAGTGTTATGAGTTTTTAAATGTCTTAACAAGTCTGATTTCCTTGTAAAAGATTTTTCACACATGTCACAGATATGAAACTTATCACCTAAATGAATCTTCAAATGCTGATTCAAATTAGAAGTAGATAAAAATCTCTTATTACACGTAGGGCATATAGACATCTTCTTTACAGAAACAGATTCTTCAGGTGTTATGTTGATATTAATAGTATTTGAAGATAAACTACTTTTCAACGAGGATTCTTCAGAAAATCCATTATCTTCTAATGATGTAACATTGCTATGGGTCTTCAAATGTCTCTGTAAGTTAGATCTCCGTCCAAAAGTTTTCCGGCAAACTTCACAAGTGTACAGCTTCTCACCAGAATGTATCTTCATATGCTGATTCAAGTTGGATGTGCACGTAAAATCTTTACCACAAGTCAAACAGGTTAAAAATTTCTTCATAGATGTAGAACTTTCCAAAGGCATAATCTCATCAATAGGTATGATAACATCCATAGTAGAATAAAAAGAAATAAAAAACACTTCGAAGAAATCAACAATTAAAAAACAAAAAAGCAATCTTTTCAAACAAACCGAATCAGAAAAAAACAAGAGCAATTAAAGACACGTCATATCACTACCAAAATGAATCATCAAATGATAGAAGTCTGATTTTCCGCCTCCTATTTATATCCTGAACCTCCCCCGCTCCACCGATCTCAATCTGGCGACGAAATATTCTACTCAGCGAGAAAATAAAAGATCAAAATCGCCAAATCATGACGAAATAATTCATTTGGCGAGCAAACGAAAGAATAAAATCACCAAATTACAAAAATATTTTTTCCCTATTAATAACACTCTAAGAGATCATTAAACCCGAAGACATAATTTATTCTTGATGTAATTAAATTTCCCTTTCAAATGCTTATATACAATTAACATTATTATATACTTATATACAATTGATATTATTAAAAGGTCTTTACCAAAGTCTAATACTAGTGAATTTTATAGTTGATTTTAGAAATTAACGATTAAAAATGTTTTATCCAAACAGAAATAGTTATACTTTAAAACTGTTTCTCAATATATTTTTCAAAACTCTCATGCATAGAGTCATGATTTCCTTGCATATCAATAACAAATGTTTTATACATTGAATTATATATTTCCAATTCAAGTGAAAATTCCTAAAAACTGTATACATACAAGTATATTAAATAAAAAGATATGAAAATACAACTGATTAATAATATAAAATCCAACTAGCAATTCAAAAGTTTAAAAATACATATGGTTATTTTATTATGTTAGTAAATTTTGTGTGTTTTTTTATCCAAATAAATCAATATACAGTTTCACAAAAATATTACTGTTCGACATATAATACCAATTTCGAATATATGTATAAATACTCTAAACTGAATAACTTTAAATTCAGAAAAATATAATTACAACAATTTTTTAAGTTTAACGATAAACAATAATTTTAAATTATATACTTAAACTACTAAGACATGAAAATTAATTAAATGGAACTACATAACTCTGATAATTTAAATTTTTATGGAATTTTATAACAAAATAAATTTTACTTTAAAAATATTAACGAAACTTTCTAAAAATTTTATATGTATATACATGTAAGTATACTAAACAGAAAAAAAAAATTAAATAATATAAAATTCAACTAAGAGATCATCTGCATTTAAAAAAATACATATAATAATTTCAATACATCAATAAATTCTGTGTGTTATATTACGATCCTACATTAAATTTAATAATAAATAATAATTTTTAATTACATACACGGTCTACTAAACTATGAAAATTAATTAAAATGAGCTAACTGATTAAATTTTTTGATACGTTTTTAAATATAACTGGAATTCTACTTAAAAAATATTACAAACAGATCTCATATTATTGAATTTCGAATTGTTAAAACCAATCACATTCATTTTTTTTTTTTCAAGCATAATTCATATTTAATTGCTCGCATAAGACAGAATACTATTTTCTCTTAAGACAGATATATATTCTTAACACCAGTGCAGACAACTGTCAAAGTGTTAAACCATATAGTCTAATTACATGACTGTTAAATTTATTTTATTTATTGTTGAAGCGTTAATTTTGGTATTAAACAGAAACAAATACCAAGTTGTTTACCCTGTTCTAAGTATACATAGAAGTTAATTTTACTAAATCGGACAACATATAATATACATTTTTAAAATTCTATATCTACTAATCACACTAAAACGATCTACCTAATTATTATTAAATACTATTATTAAATCCCTTTCTCCACAGAATGAATAAAACAGCTTTCAAATTTATGAAACCTCTAAAAATATTGCATCACCCCAAAAAAATCCTAATTTAGATTAAATTAATGAATCAATAATCTCGAATAACATCAAAACTCATTTTGAAAAACAAAACGACATATTATTTACTTGTTGCAATCTCTAAAAGTATAACATCACCTTGAAAAATAAACCACAAATTGTTCTATCGCAACCTTTTTAAGGTATTGCATCATCCTTTAAAAATCATATTTAAGATTAAATTAATGAATCCTAAACCTTAAATAAAATCAAAACTCAGTTTGAAAAGAAAACAATCTATTATTTTCGCTAAATTCTTACAAATATTTCATAATCAAATCATTCTAACACTCATTTTCAAGCTTTTACGTCTATTATTCAAATTAAAAATTATACCTAATTAACATTTTTATTTTATATTCTAAATTAATTCCGATCAACATCCTTGAAATTCATTCAAAAATCAAAGTTATCCAAGTCCGATTACAATCGATACAAATTGTCTGCCTCAGAAGTATTAAAACCATTATTTTCAAAAATCCGCTCGCTAGGGGGCAGCACTGAGCAAAAAAAATTAAAAAAAAATTAAATTTACAACCAGCGTAACAAAATTGGTGTATAAGAACAGCTAACCACTAGTAGGGAAAGAAGGAGAGTTCTGCCAACACATTATCTAATCTCTAATATTAAGCCCCCTCAAAAATTAAGCCCCCTCCAACATTTAACCCCTCCTACTATAGGATAAGTCTCCCAACAGGTGGATTCCACCCTCCTCCTCCATCCACAAGGTGGATTCCACCCACAAGGTGGATTCCACCCACATCCACACAATCCGCAATCCGCCTTATGACGCTGAACTCTCCTTCTTTCCCTACTAGTGGTTAGCTGTTCTTATACACCAATTTTGTTACGCTGGTTGTAAATTTAATTTTTTTTAAATTTTTTTTGCTCAGTGCTGCCCCCTAGCGAGCGGATTTTTGAAAATAATGGTTTTAATACTTCTGAGGCAGACAATTTGTATCGATTGTAATCGGACTTGGATAACTTTGATTTTTGAATGAATTTCAAGGATGTTGATCGGAATTAATTTAGAATATAAAATAAAAATGTTAATTAGGTATAATTTTTAATTTGAATAATAGACGTAAAAGCTTGAAAATGAGTGTTAGAATGATTTGATTATGAAATATTTGTAAGAATTTAGCGAAAATAATAGATTGTTTTCTTTTCAAACTGAGTTTTGATTTTATTTAAGGTTTAGGATTCATTAATTTAATCTTAAATATGATTTTTAAAGGATGATGCAATACCTTAAAAAGGTTGCGATAGAACAATTTGTGGTTTATTTTTCAAGGTGATGTTATACTTTTAGAGATTGCAACAAGTAAATAATATGTCGTTTTGTTTTTCAAAATGAGTTTTGATGTTATTCGAGATTATTGATTCATTAATTTAATCTAAATTAGGATTTTTTTGGGGTGATGCAATATTTTTAGAGGTTTCATAAATTTGAAAGCTGTTTTATTCATTCTGTGGAGAAAGGGATTTAATAATAGTATTTAATAATAATTAGGTAGATCGTTTTAGTGTGATTAGTAGATATAGAATTTTAAAAATGTATATTATATGTTGTCCGATTTAGTAAAATTAACTTCTATGTATACTTAGAACAGGGTAAACAACTTGGTATTTGTTTCTGTTTAATACCAAAATTAACGCTTCAACAATAAATAAAATAAATTTAACAGTCATGTAATTAGACTATATGGTTTAACACTTTGACAGTTGTCTGCACTGGTGTTAAGAATATATATCTGTCTTAAGAGAAAATAGTATTCTGTCTTATGCGAGCAATTAAATATGAATTATGCTTGAAAAAAAAAAAATGAATGTGATTGGTTTTAACAATTCGAAATTCAATAATATGAGATCTGTTTGTAATATTTTTTAAGTAGAATTCCAGTTATATTTAAAAACGTATCAAAAAATTTAATCAGTTAGCTCATTTTAATTAATTTTCATAGTTTAGTAGACCGTGTATGTAATTAAAAATTATTATTTATTATTAAATTTAATGTAGGATCGTAATATAACACACAGAATTTATTGATGTATTGAAATTATTATATGTATTTTTTTAAATGCAGATGATCTCTTAGTTGAATTTTATATTATTTAATTTTTTTTTTCTGTTTAGTATACTTACATGTATATACATATAAAATTTTTAGAAAGTTTCGTTAATATTTTTAAAGTAAAATTTATTTTGTTATAAAATTCCATAAAAATTTAAATTATCAGAGTTATGTAGTTCCATTTAATTAATTTTCATGTCTTAGTAGTTTAAGTATATAATTTAAAATTATTGTTTATCGTTAAACTTAAAAAATTGTTGTAATTATATTTTTCTGAATTTAAAGTTATTCAGTTTAGAGTATTTATACATATATTCGAAATTGGTATTATATGTCGAACAGTAATATTTTTGTGAAACTGTATATTGATTTATTTGGATAAAAAAACACACAAAATTTACTAACATAATAAAATAACCATATGTATTTTTAAACTTTTGAATTGCTAGTTGGATTTTATATTATTAATCAGTTGTATTTTCATATCTTTTTATTTAATATACTTGTATGTATACAGTTTTTAGGAATTTTCACTTGAATTGGAAATATATAATTCAATGTATAAAACATTTGTTATTGATATGCAAGGAAATCATGACTCTATGCATGAGAGTTTTGAAAAATATATTGAGAAACAGTTTTAAAGTATAACTATTTCTGTTTGGATAAAACATTTTTAATCGTTAATTTCTAAAATCAACTATAAAATTCACTAGTATTAGACTTTGGTAAAGACCTTTTAATAATATCAATTGTATATAAGTATATAATAATGTTAATTGTATATAAGCATTTGAAAGGGAAATTTAATTACATCAAGAATAAATTATGTCTTCGGGTTTAATGATCTCTTAGAGTGTTATTAATAGGGAAAAAATATTTTTGTAATTTGGTGATTTTATTCTTTCGTTTGCTCGCCAAATGAATTATTTCGTCATGATTTGGCGATTTTGATCTTTTATTTTCTCGCTGAGTAGAATATTTCGTCGCCAGATTGAGATCGGTGGAGCGGGGGAGGTTCAGGATATAAATAGGAGGCGGAAAATCAGACTTCTATCATTTGATGATTCATTTTGGTAGTGATATGACGTGTCTTTAATTGCTCTTGTTTTTTTCTGATTCGGTTTGTTTGAAAAGATTGCTTTTTTGTTTTTTAATTGTTGATTTCTTCGAAGTGTTTTTTATTTCTTTTTATTCTACTATGGATGTTATCATACCTATTGATGAGATTATGCCTTTGGAAAGTTCTACATCTATGAAGAAATTTTTAACCTGTTTGACTTGTGGTAAAGATTTTACGTGCACATCCAACTTGAATCAGCATATGAAGATACATTCTGGTGAGAAGCTGTACACTTGTGAAGTTTGCCGGAAAACTTTTGGACGGAGATCTAACTTACAGAGACATTTGAAGACCCATAGCAATGTTACATCATTAGAAGATAATGGATTTTCTGAAGAATCCTCGTTGAAAAGTAGTTTATCTTCAAATACTATTAATATCAACATAACACCTGAAGAATCTGTTTCTGTAAAGAAGATGTCTATATGCCCTACGTGTAATAAGAGATTTTTATCTACTTCTAATTTGAATCAGCATTTGAAGATTCATTTAGGTGATAAGTTTCATATCTGTGACATGTGTGAAAAATCTTTTACAAGGAAATCAGACTTGTTAAGACATTTAAAAACTCATAACACTGATGATCAGTCTAAGTTTAAGTGTGATAAGTGTGAGTATGTTTTTACACGGAAGGATAACTTGAAGCATCATCTTAGATCACATGAAAGTTCAAAATTCCCTTGTCGTGAATGTAATAAAATGTTCGGACGAAATTTTGAGCTTAAACAACATATACGTACTGAACACTCCCGTACACCTCTTGTAAGTGTGAAACGGAAAAGAAGTTTCTCTAATGTAAAGTCTAAAAAACTAAAGCAAAACCAATCTGATGCACTTAATGTGTTTAAAACTCTCATGCTTTATCCTGATGAGCGTGAAGAAAGTGATATAGCAGTGTTTCATACCCACTTACGAGCTGAACTACAAGAGCGTTTAATGAGTGAAATTCATGAAAAAGGGGCTGTTAAATGGTATATGGTGATTAAAATATCTCTTGAACGTATGAATGACAATCAAGAGATAGAGGAGATTCAACCTTATTTTCGAAGCCAGTGTTTTACTGAACTTACTGAAGATAATATTTCGCAACATATTGAAGAAGGATTTTCAAAAATAACTAAATCCTTTGAAGAATTTATACAAAGAGGGTCTGGATGGAAACTTAGAAAAATTCATCATTTAGAACTCAAGATTGCTAAATATCATCCCCTTGCTGCAAGTTCTTATATAGCCTTATCTAAGAAATTATATGACAAAAAAGCAGTGCTCAATATAAAAAATGAAGACAATAAGTGTTTGGTTTGGTGCCTTTTGGCATTTAAACTGAACTTAGATTTTACAAAAAAGCCTGAGCGAGTTTCTCATTATATCCCTTATGAAAATGAGATTAAGCTAGGAGAGGTGAAATATCCTGTTTCACTCAATAAGATACCTATTATTGAAAAGCTTAATGATTTACGGATTAATGTGTTTGGATATGATGAGGATGAAGTTTGTCCTCTGTATATTTCTGAAAAGCAGAATGTAGATGTTATCAATTTGTTATTAATCGGTGATGGTGAAAAGCAGCATTATTGTTTAATTAGAAGTTTTTCAAGACTTTTGGGTGATCTCACCAAACATGATGGAGTATGTTATTATTGCTATAGATGTTTACATCGCTTTTCAAGACAAGATCTTTTGAATAAACATGATGAATATTGTCGCCAACATATAGCACAGTCTATAAAGCTACCTAGTGAAAACGATAACATACTCAAGTTTTCTGGTATTCGTCTCCAACATCCTATTCCCTATACCATTTATGCAGATTTTGAGAGTCTACTTATACCTATTGCACCAGGCGCACCCTCTTCTAAACCATCTTATACTGAAAAAACAACATATCATTTTCCTTGCGGGTACGCTTATGTCGTTGTTGGACCCGATGGAAGATGTATGGAGAAAGCAAAAGTGTATCGTGGTAAAGACTGTGTGGATCATTTTTTAAAACAAATGATGAAAGAAAAAGATATTTTAGGACGGGAGTTATTGAACATAGAGCCTATGAAACTTTCACCTTTGCAAGAAAAAGCTTTTCAAGAAGCAGAATTTTGTCATATTTGTAAACAGCCATTAGATTCCGAACGCACACGTGATCATGATCACATCTCTGGAGTGTATCGAGGAGCAGCACATGTAGCATGTAATCTCAATTTTAAGCAATGTAAAACAATCCCTGTCATATTCCATAATCTGAAAAACTATGATGGACATCATTTAATGAGTAAGATCGGGAAATTTAAAGATCATGAAATTGATGTTATTGCCTCCACTATGGAAAATTATATAACCTTTAAGTTAAGAAAGCCAACAAGTCCTATACAGATGGTCTTTATAGATTCCTTTCAATTTTTGCCAACGTCATTAGAAAAGCTCGTTGAAAACCTTCGATCTGACCAATTTACCATTCTAAAAGAAAATTTCTTAAAAAATACTAATTTAGATCTGTTGATGAGAAAAGGGGTCTACCCTTATGACCATTTCACTTCCTTTGAAAAATTTAATGAGAAGGAACTTCCTCCACCTTCTGCATTTTTTAATAGCTTAACTGATGAGCCTATAGACGAGGAAGATTATAAACACGCCCAGAAGGTTTGGAAAACCTTTAATATCCAATCCCTAGGAGAATATCATGACCTATACGCCAAGACAGATGTTGTGCTACTTGCTGATGTATTCCAAAATTTTAGGAAATTATGTCAGCAATACTATGATATTGATTGTGTACATTTGTTTACCGCCCCTTCACTCTCCTGGCAAGCTTGTTTGAAAATGTCCGAAACACCTCTAGAGTTACTTACTGATATCGATATGTTGCTTTTGATCGAGAATGGGATACGGGGTGGTATTAGTATGATTAGTCATAGATATGCCAGAGCGAACATACCTAATACAGCTGATTTTAATAAAAATGATGCACCCAGCTACATTATGTACTGGGATGCAAATAATTTGTATGGATGGGCTATGTCGCAATTCTTACGGAAGAGTGGATTTTATCTCTACTTGATGATTCTGATATTGGATACATTTTCGAGGTTGACTTAGAATATCCTGAAGAACTTCATCCATTTCATAACGATTACCCACTTGCCCCTGAAAGATTCACAGTTAGCGAAGACATGCTTTCTCCTTACGCCAAGTCCCTTCTCTATAATCAACCATTTAAAGGAACACCTAAACTTATCCCAAATTTAAATGATAAGCAGAATTATATCACTCATTATCGTAATCTTAAATTTTATTTACAACTTGGATTAAAACTTAAAGCTGTTCATAAAGTCCTTAAATTTAAACAGACACCTTGGCTTCAGAAATATATTAATTTTAATACTGAAAAAAGAAAAGAGGCCAAATCCACCTTTGAAAAAGACTTTTTTAAATTAATGAATAACTCTGTTTTTGGAAAAACCATGGAGAATTTGCGAAAAAGGAGAAATATTGTGCTTTGTAATAATGAAAAAAGAGCTAAAAAATTAGTAGCCTCGCCTACATTTAAGTCATTTAAAACATTTGATGAAGATCTAACTGCTGTTGAAAGGATGAAAACTAGCATACTCATGAATCGACCGATTTATGTCGGGTTTGCAATATTAGAACTCTCTAAATTACTTATGTATGACTTTCACTATAATTTTATAAGGAAAACATATAAAGATGATGCAAAACTATTATTCACCGATACGGACTCACTGTGCTATCATATTAAAACAAAAAATATTTTTGATGATATGGAACATCATGCAAGCTTGTTCGATTTCTCAGACTATCCAAAGCATCATTCACTCTACTCAGATATCAATAAGAAGGTGATCGGCAAATTTAAAGATGAACTAAAAGGCAATCTAGCCCTTGAGTTTGTCGGATTGAAATCAAAAATGTACTCTCTGAAATCTTCCATAGAAGAGAAGAAACGAGCGAAGGGTGTGTCTAAACACGTCGTCGAGAACCGTCTAAAGCATGAAGACTATGTGAACTGTCTCAAAAACCAATCGACTTCTTTTGAAGTACAAATGAGAATTGGGCAAGATGCTCATAAATTATTTACATTAAGTCAGAACAAAATATGTTTGTCACCGTTTGATGATAAACGTTATTTGTTTAAAGATGGGATCACCAGCTTTGCGTATGGCCACTGTAAAATTATTCAAGATTGCAATAATCCTAATTTACACTAATATAAAGAAGAATTTATCAAGATAATATTGTTATGTAAATAAATCTTTTCTTGTAAATATACTTTTCATGTAAATTGTTTTGTTTTTAATAAAAAATTGTTTCTTTTTATATGAGTACTTATTTAAAACATATACATAAACCTTTCTAATATAATGTTAAATATGTGTATTTATTTTATTCCGTACCCACACACTTACATATAATATAAGCATAAATATCTATGCTCATTTACAAATAATTTTTTAAATATACTTTTTTAAACTTTTGTTTTGTAAAACTTTTTTCTACTTTTTTTTTAATTTTGTTAAACTTTTTCTAGAATTTGTATTTTTGTAAAACATTTTTTTTTTTTTTTTTTTGCTAAAACTTTTTTATAACTTGTATTTTTTTTTTTTTTGCTAAAACTTTTTTATAACTTATATTTTTTATAATTTTTTTTTCTTTTACTTTTAAAATTTTGTTGAAACTTTTTTTTTTAATTTTCTTAAAACATTTTCTTTTGTAAAACTTTTTTTTTCTTCTACTTTTTTTTAATTTATATATTTTTTAAACTTTTTAAATTTGTTAAAACACTTTTTTTTTTTTTTTTTTTTTTTTTTTTTACTTTTTTAATTTTGCTAAAACTATTTTTCTTAATTTATATATGTATATATATATATTTTTTTTTAACTTTTTTTAATTAGATTTTGTAATTTTTTAAACCAATAATTTTTTATATAAACACGCATATGTAAACTTATACATGCATATAAACATATTAATACTTAGATACTTATATTTAGAAACATATACTTATATACTATATATATACGTATATATATTCATTTGGATAGATTTAGACATATATGTTTAGCGATATTTAAACTTTTATATCTATAAATTTATAAACACTTATATACATTTTATCTACATGTATATACCTATACTTACTAACATGTGTACATAGCTTACTGATACCTATACTTACTAACATGTGTATATCTGCTAACAATTGTTTTCAATAAAGTGATATATATATATATATATATATATATACTTATTCAAAAACAAATTTGTATACACGCATCTTTCTAACAAAATATCGGAGAAAACAATAAAATGAGATAAAGTAAACAAGTTTTTATAAACGAAACCGTTTTTGTAGTAATTAGACATTCATATACGGTTTTCTAACAAAATGTTAGACAGAACAGTAACATGAACAATGATTGCCGCGATAAGAAGGAAGGAGGACCTGGTTAATTGAGCATTGCTCCCAATTGCTCATTGCGGAATTCAGCCTGTGGCCGTAGAACTGTCCTTTATCTACTACTCTTAGGCACACAACGAAATTCTTAATTTGGCCTAGGGAGCGCTAGTGTCGCCAATACAATCTCTCGGCGTTTGTCCTCACTTTACTATATATTTATTCAATTTTAGGTGAATCGATATATTTTAAAAAATATAAATTAGTCCACAAGCAATTAATTATTATATTTTAATAAAATGAAGGGTTTCATATAAGGTATAACTATAACTAATTTGGATTTTAATTCTTTTTCTTTTATTTTCCTAACGTAAACTTTCAACTAAAGTTGGTTAGTATATATATAATCATCATGAACCGTTTTCAATCCACTGCTGGATGTAGGTCTCCCCCAGATTTTTCCAATGTTTTCTGTCTAGTGCTTTAGTCATCCAATTTACACCGGCTACTTTTCTGATTTCATCACTCCATCTTACTTGAGGTCGTCTTCTTGGCCGTTTGACATCTCTGGGATACCACTGTAGGGAGTTTGTGCTCCATCTATTGTCTTGTCTTCTTGTAATGTGCCCAGCCCATTTCCATTTTAGCCGTTTAATTCTTTCAATGATGTCAAAAACTTCTTATCCAGGTTATTCTTTTTCTGTCTCTTCTAGTTATACATAGCACACATCTTTCCATACTTCTCTGTGTTGTTTGTAATCTTTGTACCATCCGTTTTGTTAGTGTCCATGTTTCTGCTCAATAAGTTAGCACAGGCAAAACACATTGGTTAAATACCTTTCTTTTCAAACAAAGGGACATGCTACTCTTCAGAATAATATTGTTCTTCCCAAAAGCACTCCATCCATTTCTTATTCTTCTATTGATTTCATTCATGATACTATTATCCGATGCTATTTCCTGCCCAAGGTACACTTAACTTTGCACTTCTTTAATTTCAGTGTTTTTGTAGACAACTTTCTTTTTTGATGCAAATGAATTGAACATCACCTTAGTTTTTTCCAAGTTTATTTTTAATCCCACATTAATGCTAGCTTCTGCCAAATCTTTTAGCATATTTTCCAATTCTTCAGGACTGTTACTGAAAATTAAAATGTCGTCAGCGAATCGGAGATGACTTAAATATTCCCCATTTATTCTAATCCCTTTCTTTTCCCAATCCAGCTTCTTGAAAATATTTTCTAAGACAGCCGTAAAAAGCTTAGGCGAAATGGTGTATCCTTGTCTTACCCCTCTTCCAAGCTTGATCTTTGCTTTTCCTTTGTCCAAGCGGATAGTTGCAGTTGCTTTCTTGTAAATCTTCTTTATAATATTGATGTAAGGTTTGTCTATACCAATGTCCTCCAGAGATTCTACTACTGCTCATGTGTAGATCGAATCATATGCTTTTTCATAATCAATAAAGGCAAGGCAAAGAGGTAAATTATATTCCTTATGTTTTTCAATAAGTTCCCTTACCGTTTGGATATGATCCATTGTGCTGAATCCACTTCGGAATCCTGCTTGTTCTCTAGGTTGAGCTGAGTCCAGAGCTGATTCAAGTCTTGTCGTTAAAACTTTGGTGAAAATTTTATAAATCACTGATAGTAAGCTGATCGGACGGTAGTTTTTAATGTTTTCCTTCTCTCCTTTCTTGTAAAGTGGCACCATCACAGCATTATTCCAATCTTCTGGTACATCTGACTTCTTGAGACATTTGGAAAACAGTAAGGATAGCATTTTTGCAAATTCTTCTCCTGATTCTTTGATAAGGTCGATTGTAATTCCATCTTCTCCGGGGCATTTACCTTTTTTCATAAATTTAATGGCTTGTAAAACTTCGTCTGTCATCACTGGGATTATGGCTTCGATTTCTATTAAGTTTTCTCGTGGATCATATAGGTTGATTTCCCTTTGATCTTCACATTTATATAAATCGTTATAGAATTTTTAGACAATGTGTACTATTTCTTTATTGATTTTGGTGATTGTTCCATCTGCCCTCTTTAGTGTAAAAATACCTTTTCTTCCAATACAAAGTTTGCGCCTAGCTGATTTTAAACTTTTGTTATCATCTAGAATTTTCTTGACAAGATCAGAGTTAAATTTTCTGATATCTTCTGTAACACATTTTCTTACCGTTTTACATAATTCAGCATATTCAACTCTTGATTTAGGATCGTTTTTCTTCATTTTAAATTCTCTGCGTTTCTTCATCAATCTTCTTGTTTCTTCTGTTATTTTCTTTGTCTGCTTTACTTGTGCATCGCTGGCTATCTTCTTTGCAATATCTTGTAGAGTATTGGTTAGTTTCTTGTTCACTACTGTAACATCTTGCTCTTCTTCTAAAGTTGATTGAAGTACTTGGAACCGGTTTTTAAGTTCCAAATAGAATTCTTCTTTATGTTTCTGGAGATTTATTATATCGATTCATTTCTTTGAGTGTTGCAAAAGCTTCATTCTTTCCACTTTAGTATTTAACAACAGTTTGCATCTAACCAACCTGTGATCACTTCCTGTATTGAAGTTATTGAGAACGCTGCAATCCTGAATATGATGCTTTTTGTTTGTTAAGATGTAGTCGATTTCACTTGTTGAGCCATTTGCACAACGCCATGTCCATTTTCTTCGAGGCTTTTTCTTGAAAAATGAATTCATGATATACAACTGTTCACATTCTGCAAACTCAATCAATCTGTTTCCTCTTTCATTTCGCACCCCATATCCATAATTTCCTACTGATAACTCACCTTTCTCTTTTTCCCCAATTCTAGCATTCCAGTTTCCCATTATTAATTTTATGTAGCATTTTCCCTTTTGATGCATTGAAGCTACTTCTTCATAGAAATCCTCAACTTCTTCATCAGTATAGCTTACTGTTGGTTCATAAACTTGGGTAATTTTCAGCTTGTATTTTCTGGACACTAACCTTACTAACCTTGCAACTCTATCTGATGCACTATCATATTCTACGATGTGATTCTTCCACCTTTTATGAATCAGAAATCCTACACCGCTTGTTCTATCTTCTGTGCCTTTGTAGTATAATACATGTCCGCTGGCAAGATCTATCTTCTCTTCTCCTTTTCTTCTTACTTCACATAATCCTAGGATGTCCCAGGTGATTCTTTCTAATTCTTCTTCAAGTTCCTGTAAACGATTTTCCGAAGATAGGGATCGTCCATTATACGTAGCCAAGGTCATCAACTTATGGCAGCCTAGCCGAGCCCGGTTATTCTTAGCACCCTCTGTCTTCATGTATTTCTGATCGTTGCCGTAACCAGGAACATTCAGACCGCCGGGAATTAAGGGCCGTGATTTATTTTGTGAATTCATGGTAAAATAAGGGGGGTAGGTGGCCAAATTCCCCCACGCTGGCCAAGCGGGTTGGAGGAAGCCCATCCGCGTTCGTTCCCCATGCACTAGGCAAGGGTACTAACATATATATATTACAAAATTTAAATTTTTGCGCCAAGATTAAAGTATTTTATGTAAATTTTCCTTTTTCAGTAATATTCCGTATATTATACCGGCTTATTAAATTAAAACCCTAGTCTATTAATCTCTAAGATCTTAATTCATATTTATTCCAAATTGCGTAAATCTAAAAATGGCTCAATTATTTATATTTCTTTAATAAAACTTTTATTATTTAAATTCCTATTAAATTCTGCTATTAAATCCCGGTATCATATTCCCCTTAAATCTTTATTTAACTGCTAAAATATTATTCTGTCTTAAAGAAAAAACCTACTTATTTCAATTTATTCTTTTATTTAAAATATCCAGGTGTAATTAAAATATTTCAAAGATTAAAACTTCACAGACATAAATTCATTTCTTTTATCGTCTGAAGAGGGAAAAAGGGGTTATTTTAGCATAATCTCGACTACAGATTTTAACATTTGTTTATGCTTTAGATAGCTGGTGCGAGAATATAAGAAGTTTCTAGAACAATCTTTTCAGCAGAGTATAAATACGAATGGCGGGAACCAGAGAGATGGCATATAGCATATAGTAGAGGAGCTGTGAGTTTAGAAGCTTTTTAGTTTTTAGCATGTAGAGGTGAACGTGGTGGATTGCAGTCGTAGCAAACTGGATATTCAATGTGATTGCTCGATGGAGGTAGTAAAATGTTGGATGAATACTGTTTATTATGTGAGAAGAATGAGGAAGCAACGGTATCGTAATGGGTGATAGATGTTAGATATTAACGGATTAAAGACTAGAACGCAGTCAAGAGATGGAGTGATTTTAAACTAATTGTGACAGGAATAATAGACTTTATTCTTTTTACCATGGAAGGAGAGAGCATCTTCCCTAGATTTAATCGAGAGTGTGGAAATAAAGTGAATAATGTTCCAAGCGACTGCCTTATGTTAATTCTTCATTTTTCTTTATTATTTTAAACCCAGTCGGCTGCTACCTGTGTTGTGTAGGAATGGAAACCCTCATTTTTTTTCCCTACAATACCAACTACTTGCCGTCTAAATGTCACAGAGAAAAGAAAAGTCCGACAGGATTTAGAAGAGACGGCAATAAAAACGAGAGTGTCTCCAAAATTACAAAAGTGTAGTGGTACTGGTACACGATAGCTAATGAGATTTACTAAAGATCAGTGCCGGAAAGTTAAAAAGTTACATGGCTAATGTGAATAGCAATGTATAGTGCTGGTGATTGTGAGACAAGATGACTGGAGTGAGTTCTTTTCAAAATATTTTTACACTTATGTTATTATTTTTGTTATTGTTTGTTATTTATTGAGATTTATTTATTATTCAGTATGAGAATTCTTTATTTAAGAGATTTATTTATTATTTATTTATGAGGTTTATTTATTATTTCGTGAAGAGTATTTATTTATTTATTTATTGTAAAGTTTATTATGAAGTCATGAAAATTATTTATTTATTTATTATTAAAGTCTGAAAGAGTACTTAATCTATTATGAAAAATAGAACTCTATTGGTTTAAATGTTGTTAAGGTCAGGTTGTATTAAAGAGAATAGAAGTGCTTCTTTTATTTTAATGAATACTGATATAATGGCTGAACCTAAATTAATTGAGTTTGATCCTAGTACTGGAATGGAAATCCAGGCTTGGTTAAATTATTATGATGATATGAGTATTAGAGAAAATAAAGATTTAGAGTGGAAATTTAAATCTATTCCACAGTATTTAAAGGGTGAAGCACTAAAAGTCTATATCAATGATTGTGTTAATTGTACTAGTTATGAACAGATTTCAAAAATCTTGATAGAAAAATTCATTGAACTAAATGTTCCAAATTTTTCTGATTTCTCAACTCTAAAATTAGATAAATTAGATAATTTAGAAAATTATTTTCACAAAAAGGTAGGAATTGGGAGGAAACTCCATCTTTGTGAGACTCTTCTAATACAAGGGTTGACAGATGGATTAAAACCAGAGTATAGAAATAATATTAATGTAAACCCTCCAAATAGTACCACTGAATGGTACCGGCTTGTTAAGCAATTTGTTGAAGTTTCCACTCCTCAAATTTCAAGCCAAACAGTAAATCAACAACCAGTTAGACAAAATTTTCAACAATTTCAACCACCTAGGCCTTGGACTCAACCAAGTAGACGTAATTTTCAGCCAAATAGGCCCAATAATGCACCTAGGAATTGGATTCCACAAAGACAGTATCATAATCAGGGGTCTAGGAATTTTCAAAATAATTACTTTCAGAAACCATATCCTTCTAGACCATGTAGAATATGTACAAATAAAGGTGTAAATAATGCATATCATTGGGAACAAGAGTGTTTATTTAGGAATGATGCAACATCCTCTGATACTCTTCCTAGTAATTCACCACCTACTATTCCTAATATTTGACAACTAATTGTGTATGGATGTACCAATAGTTATAATTTACCATGTATAGTGGACACTGGATCCACTACGGCAATATTACCCCTCAGATTTGTTAAAGAACTAAATGCTAAAATTGAAACAATACCTACAGTTATTATTGGTCAGGCAAAAGGGGTGTTAAAAATAAATCAAAAATGTAAAATTTCTCTAAAAGTGGGTAAAATTACCAAATGTGTTAACTTTTTAGTGTGTAATACTAATTTGGAGTATGCTATTTTGGGTTTAAGGGAATGTTCTAAATTTAATTTAACTATAGATTGTAGAAATTGTACTGTAAAACAAGGAAGAAAAATTATAAATAAGAGTATATCCATACATAATGAGAAATCTCTTCATTTTCATACTGTGGATATGAATAAAGTACAACAAGAGAATGATTTGGTAACAATTGATTGTGATGAGAATTTGAATTTATATAATGATGATAATGTAATAATTGCTAATGAGAGTAGTGAAACTTTGAATTTATGTAAGAATGATAACGAATTACCATCTAGTTGTGAAAATTATATGACTACTCAGGACTTTTTTGAGAATGATAGAAATGATTATAATGTGCAACCTGATTATGGACAGTTCATAACTTCTCAAAATTTTCGCGATGTTAATAATTCTGATTCAGATTTAATTGGGGATTTAAATTTAATTCAAAATGATGATTTAAGGGAGATAGTTCAAAATTATAGGGATATTTTTGCAAAACATAAATATGATGTGGGTAGGATTAATATTGAGCCACAACGCGTTCTTCTAAAATCTGACCTACCTGTGTCTTTGAGGCCCTACAGAACTTCCCCCTTAGAAGAAAAAGAAATAAAAAGTCAAATCCAATCTTTATTAGCGGCTGGACTCATAAAAGAAAGCAATAGCCCATATTCTGCCCCTATCACTTTAGCTATGAAAAAAGAAGAAGGCAAAAAGACCCGATTATGTATAGACTATAGGAAATTAAATTCAATAATTAAGAATGATGCAGAACCCTTGCCCCGTATCGATGAAATTTTAGATAAATTGAGTAGTGCTCAGTACTTTTCAACTTTAGACTTAGCCTCTGGCTACTGGCACATACCAATACATCCAGCTGATACCGAAAAATTAGCTTTTGCTAGCAACTTTGGCCTCTTTGAATGGCTAGTTCTTCCGTTCGGTATAAAAACAGGTCCCCCAATATTCAATAGAACTATTAGAAGGATCCTTAACAAATATAAAATAGATTTCGCGTGTCACTATTTTGATGATATTATAATATTCTCCTCCTCTCTAGAAGAACACTTAAAACACTTAACTCAAATCTTTAAAATCTGTAAATTAGAAAATATTAAACTTAAACTTTCTAAATGTAAATTAAGCCAAAATAAAATTAATTTCTTGGGCTACGAAGTCACCAATGGGACTTTAACTCCAGCTAATGCAAATATTGAGACCATTCAAAAATTAATACCCCCCTCTAATGTTAAAGAATTACAACGATTTAACGGTATCGTAATGGGTGATAGATGTTAGATATTAACGGATTAAAGACTAGAACGCAGTCAAGAGATGGAGTGATTTTAAACTAATTGTGACAGGAATAATAGACTTTATTCTTTTTACCATGGAAGGAGAGAGCATCTTCCCTAGATTTAATCGAGAGTGTGGAAATAAAGTGAATAATGTTCCAAGCGACTGCCTTATGTTAATTCTTCATTTTTCTTTATTATTTTAAACCCAGTCGGCTGCTACCTGTGTTGTGTAGGAATGGAAACCCTCATTTTTTTTTTCTACAATACCAACTACTTGCCGTCTAAATGTCACATATATATATATATATATATTTTTTTTTTTTTTTTTTTTTTTTTTTCAGGCTTCGCGTCTCTGTTTTAGATTTCATGAGTTGCAGCTTCTAAACACTCACCAACTTCTTTAACCCCTTCGGGACGGGAGCCTTTTACTAATTTTTAAATCTTTTGTCACCGTTTTTAAAAAACAGAAATTTGTGTAATCTTGAATCGAGAAAACGCGCTGATTAAACAAGGCAAATTTTACAGTAAAATTTTACTGGTGAGGAAAAACAAGGATTCTGAGCGCTTCATGCGGCACGTATACGTGTCGCTCGTCCCCAAGGGGTTAATCACTAAATATTGTGATTTTTATAACCAATCTTATGCCATGAGATTATATGGAGAGAATTTGTTTAAACATTGCCGTTCCCTAATTTTTAATGGAATATATGCTTCCAAAAAATATGACATGATTCATTATATTTGACTGGTTTTCAAGGACGAATTTCTGAAAAATAAGCACTTTAGTTCCTGTTCTAAAACGTTTCAACTGTGCGGAGCTAGGATCCCATTGTCTGATATCATTTGGGAAATCTTTCTATGACAAATTACTCGAAAATATAGTCTTACAACTTCTAAAATCTTACATCTGTGTTATTATTGCATTTATTTATGATCGAAATGCAATAGTAACTTTGTTTAACACTTGAATCATGACGTTATATAAACATGTGAAACTTCCATTTGACGAAGTCTCATCGTTCCCCTTAAACACTTCGTTATGAAGAAAATTCGTTAAATAGAAATCAACTCAAATTCATTAAATTTTTATAATATACATGCAAAAAATTAAAATATTGGAAAAATGTATTTTAATTTTAATTTGGGCAATAACTTTTGTTTTATGTAATGTAGGTGTATGAGAAAAATTTAATTAGAATAATGTCTAGAAAATCACATAATAAACAGAGGTAAGCAAAAACGGAAGCGTGACGTTTTTTTCCCCAGTACTTCGAATTCTTATCTTTAAAAAAGCCTGTAATATTACTCTGTACAGAGGTCTCTTATGAAAAAAAAAAAAAACATATACACTATCCATAAAAATTCTCGCACTATTGTAATTATCCGAACAATTCATCTGAAACATTTTTGTGAAACTGTAATCCCGTTCTTATTGTATCGAAGGCTTTATGCATTTCTTCTTTTAAGGGGCTTCGGGACACAAAAATCTTCAAATTTTGCAAAAACATTTTATTTCATAAAAAAATTCTCTGTTTTTTCCTGTTTAAAATGACATTTAAATCATGTTTCTATCTGAATTAGAACAAAAAATATTATTTTTTTCCTTTTCGTTTGTTTTCAAAATCTAGCTTTCAAGCAATGGCTGTCATGGAAACGACTTCTTGTAAAAATGCGTTTTTCTTTATGATGATTTTTTACACAATTTCTCATATTTAAATTCTTATAACTCAAGAACCGTTAAAGATACAGGGTTCAAACTTGGAACATATATTTTTCAATTATTTTACTTTAATTTTAATTCAGCATATTTGAAAAAAAATATTTACTTTTGAAAATATGATTTTTTTTTTTTTTAAGAAGTTGCACCACTTTTTTTGAAATTTTTTCGTTAAATATTTTTAATTTTTTATAAATTAATATTTTTAAAAGGGCTGAATCAAAATTAAAACTTATATATTTCTGTTTATTTAAATGAAAAAAATTTGAAATTCTATAAATAATATTTCGAGTTATAACGATTTTAAATTACCCCACTTTTTAAATAAATTTTAAATTTAAATTTTTTTAAAAAAAATTCTGAGAAGTTTTATCATGTGATTTTGTTTACAAATTATAAGTTTAACCATCACAAAAAAATTCAAAATTTTAACTCAATATATAAAAATTATTTTAAAATATGTCCCGGACCCCCTTAAATAGAAATGATTTATATAAAAATAATTTCATTTTCACCCAATCAACCAAAAATAAATTCACACATCCATCGCAACAGCAACCTGTCCGTCTAAATGTTGTACACGCACGAAAGTGGAATAAACATAACATGCCCTGAGTATTGATGACGTCATTTTGACGGTAGAAAACGAATTGACTAATACATTTTTCTTTTACTGCAATTTTTTTAACTTCTAGACATCGGGGATAATAGGTGATAAAATATACTTTCAATTTCAAATGCAATTTGTTTGAAAATTGTATTTCCATTTTCAATTTACTAATTTTTTATGATTGTTAAAATAATTGTAAATCACGATTAAAACAAAAAATCTATCTCTATCACGAGCGTTCTGGCTACGGAACATCAACCCGGTTGCAGTTAAAACAACATAAATAATTTAGCATTTGTTTCTGGATAACATTCCATAACGAAATTAAAACTTAATCAATAAATAAAATAAATAAATCTGTATACACATCTACAGAAAGTCGAATAGAAAAAAAAAAGATGTATACTTTTAAATGCAATTTGTTACAAAGCTTAAGGCTGTTCTTAACTGCTCTGCTCAACAAGCGCAAAACGTTTTGACACATTTACAAATTCATTTTTTAACGAAAAGGTATAAAATTGGAAAGCCTGGACATGGAAGCGATTTCGAATTGACCTGTGTTTTCCATTTTTTTGATCAATCAATTACCTATTGAGTTAGAAGCGATTTCAATCACGTGACAAACATGTTTTTCGCCCGCTCTTTCTTCCTTCGAGCGGAAATTTGATTGAAAACGCCCACTTTGACACTATTTTCTGAAAGATCTATTGCGTTTGCAAAAAAAATAAAAATAATAAAAAATGGAAAAACAGCTTGATTACAAAGTTTCTGATCAACAACATCAGCTAATTCCATGCTTTTTCGAACAAAAATAAATTAAAACTTATGTCAGAAAGTTGCCCTTTCGGATTTGAGAACACCCTTAAAATTTAATTTATTATTATTTTTTTTATTATGAAATATTAAGTAATTTTCAAGAATGATTAAAAAAAAAAAACTACCTCAACAATGAACATTTGTCCATTACTCGCAACTAATGTATATAAAATATATTTTGCAGGGCGGGATGGAGCCACGATCGTGAAAAAAGGACAATCACTCCGATTAGGCAAAAGAAACGGAGAATAATTCCAGATTGCCATTTGAAAACATCTAACACCTGCCTCATCTCGTCTGTTTGATATTTTAGAGTGTTGATCGAACCTAAATTTTATTTGATATGTATCGTATCTTCCTAACATAGGCCAGATAGTAAATATATTTCTTCCACCTATCCCATGATCCATGAACAAAATGAAAACGGGCAATTGGATGACCACCTACTTAGGAATCGCTCATTCCAAATAGGGGATCTCTTGCAGGAAAATGGGCGCCTATCGAGGTGCTGTTTACCCTGGGGCAATCTAAATATAAATCGCTTGAGTTTGAACACTGAAAGCAGAAGAAAACGCAGATGGAAATAATCCTTGGTTTGAGTGCATCGGCGAACAAAATCAATATTATTTTCATACATAAGATTTTGTGCAAGGAGAATAATTTCAAGTAAGGAAATGACGAATTTCCATACTTACAATATTTTAACATCACATTTTTTAATATCTATATTTAGCTCCCAAGAAATAGAACAGCGCTTTTCACTTTCAGATCAAAGTAAAGCGTTCCATAGAAAATATTTGTCATATTTGGTGTTTTTAAAGGCTGTTCTCAACTGCTCTGCACAACAAGCGCAAAACGTTTTGATTCATTTACAAATTCATTTTTAAACGGAAAGATATAAAATTGGAAGGCCTGACTATGGAAGCGATTTGGAATCGAACTGTGTTTTCCATTTTTTGATCAATAAATTACCCATTGAGTTATAAGCTATATTGATCACGTGACAAAGACGTTTTTCGTCTTTCCTCGAGTGCTCGTTCTTCCTTCGCGTGGAAATTCGGTTCAAAACGCCCACTTTGACACTATTTTCTGAAAGATTTATTACAAGGAAAAAAAAAATGAAAAAAACAGCTCAATTACATAGTTTCTGAACAACAACACCGGCTAGTTTCATGCATTTTCGAACAAAAATAAATTAAAACTTATGTCATAAAGTTGCTCTTTTGGATTTGAGAACAGCCTTAAACCCATTTTCAGGACGTCAAAAAAAAAAAAAATAAATAAATAAATAAAATAACCTTAGGTACTTTATTCAACTTTTTGCATTAACCCTTTATCGGGTAATGGTAATATACTTACCACTTAATTTTTATTGAAGACTGATAGATTTGCACCGGAATTTTTAGTAAAATATTTTGTTTTTAAATACACGGAATGAAAACGCCGTTTTTTATTTTGAAATAAATTTGTTTGTAGATTCTGTTGGCAGTGAATTCAGCCGTCAGTTCAACAGTCAGTTAACAGTCAGTTCAACATTTCAGCCACCGAATTAACTTGCCTGATAAAGGGTTAAGTGATAATTACTAAAATTAGATAGACAAACATGATAGTGCATTAAATTTATGAGTATAGAAAGAATCAAATAAACAAAAAAGATAAACAAAATTGATTTTCCAAAGTTGCCAGCGAAAATATAAGTTAAAAAGATCAGTATGAGAATATAGCTCGAGGTAACACGATAGGAGAACGCAGGTGTAAGACTGAACATTTTATTAATTAATATTGTTCTCAATTTTTGTTTTACTCATATCATCAACGCAAATTATTCTCACGCATTTACGTGTGCATTTCTTTCTGTAAAAATGTGAAAATTTCGCAGATTACTGTTGAATTACCAAACAATAAACCAATGTTTTTAATTTTTCTACGAATGTGGTTTATCTTGAATTATAGTCTATTGCTCTGCGGTGATAATAATTCCTAGATTGCCTTTTTCGAAAATCTGTTTCAAAAGTCAAACGTACCATCAGTTTAAACATTCTTTGTAATATATTTTGCAAAATCGTTTATCTTTATAGGAAAATGTAAAACGCTTTTCTAATCCCCTTTTCCTATCTAAGAACTTTAAAATAAATTTTAGGAGTAATTTTTGCTATCAGTTTAAATTAAAATATATAAGGGTAATTATTTATAGTAAGGCTTAATAATAATTATTAATATAAAGTAACAGTTAAGATAATAAGTATAAAAATGATTAGTGATATTAATTATTTTTTCTAACGTGATTTTCCCTAAACGCTCTCTCTTAATAATAATATTTATTCAAAAAAATATTTAAATTATTTGAAACTATTTGACACATCTTATAGAGGAATATGAAGATGGTAAGATTAAGAAATAATAAGTGATACGTTTAGTTAAGCGTGTATCTTTGCAAAAATATTATTTAGGAGTGTAAAAGATTGATGATGAAAGCAGAGTATTGTTAGAAAGCGTCTAAGTTTCCGGGTGTTGCTACACTTATTGCGGAGAAATTTGTTTTACAGGAATATAAAATTCTGGCATAGTCTGGAAATTAAGGCTGTTCTCAAATCCAAAGAAGCTACTATGATTAGTGATTTCATTATTTTTGTTAACGTGGTTGTCTCTAAAATTTCTCTCTTAATTATGATATTATAAAAAAATATTTAAATTGTTTCAAACTATTTGACACATCTTATAAGAGAATATGAAGATGAACAGATTACGAAATAATAAGTGATATGTTTAGATAAGCGCGTATCTTTACAAAAAATATTATAATATATAATAATATATAAGCTTCCCGGTGTTGCTGCAATAATTGTGGCAAAACTTGTTTTACTATGTTTTATTTGTTAATATTAAATCCAGGCATAGTATGGAAATTTAGGCTGTTCTCAAATCCAAAGACGCTACTGCGATTAGAAAAATTAATTATTGTTATTAACGTGTTTTATTTCTAAGCTTTCTCTTTTAAGGGTGTATTCCGATCCGAACTGCTTATTTTCTGATTCATTTTAAAATTCATTTTTGCTCTCAAACGCATCAAACTGGGAAATTCTCTTATTTCGAAACTACATAATGTGCCGTGCTTCTCGATTTTTTGATAAATGCAGAAAATACTGTAAAAAACGCTATCAAAGTTGGCGATTTGAACCGAATTTTCCGAAGCGGGCGATCTGGGAATGAAAAAAATGATCCTACTGAGAAAATAATTGTTTAAAAATCAAATTCTAATTAATTGATCTGAAAATGAAATCACACGGCATGTTAAACATATCTTCAGAAATCACCCCAGCAAGTTTCATGTTTTTACTTTTAAAATTGAGTCGGAAAATGTATCAGAAAATTTCGAGCTGTCGAGGGTGGAAAAATATTTTTTCGAATACACCCTTAATTATGATATTTATTCCAAAAAATAATTAAATTGTTTTAAAATATTGATACATTTTCTCAGGGAATCTGAAGATGAAAAGTTTATGAAATAATAGGTCGTGCGTTTTGTTAAGCTCGATTCATTGCAAAAATATTATTTAGGAGTGTAAAAGATTGATAATGAAAGCAAAGTATTGTCACAGAACATCTAAGTTTCCGGGCATTGCTGAACTTATTGTGGGGAAACTTGTTTTACAGGAATATTAAAATCAGGCATAGTATGGAAATTAAGGATGTTCTCAAATCCAAAGACACTACTACGATTAGAAAAATTAATTATTGTTGTTAACGTGTGTTTTTTTCAAGCTTTCTCTCTTAAGTGTGTATTCGAAAAAATATTTTTCCACCCTCAACAGCTCGAAATTTTCTGAGACATTTTCAGACTCATTTTTAAAAATAAAAACATGAAACTTGCTGAGGTGATTTTTGAAGAGATGTATAAGAGGCCGTGTAATTTCATTTTTCGCTCAATTAATTAGAATTTGAGTTTTAAACAATTATTTTCTCAGTATGACCATTTTTTTCACTCCCAGATCTCTCGCTTCGGAAAATTCGGTTCAAAACCCCAACTTTGATAGCCTTTTTTACAATATTTTCTGCATTTATAAAAAAATCGAGAAGCACGGCACATTAAGCAGTTTCTAAATAAGAGAATTTCCCCAGTTTCATGTGCTTGAGAGCAAAAAATTATTTAAAAATGAATCAGGAAATAACCAGTTTGGATCGGAATACACCCTTAATTATGATATTTATTCAGAAAAAGAATTAAATTGTTTTAAAATATTGATACATTTTCTCGGGGAATCTGAAGATGAAAAGGTTATGAAATAATAGGTCGTGCGTTTTGTTAAGCTCGATTCACTGCAAAAATATTATTTAGGAGTGTAAAAGATTGATAATGAAAGCAGAGTATTGTCACAGAACATCTAAGTTTCCGGGCATTGCTGAACTTATTGTGGGGAAACTTGTTTTACAGGAATATTAAATCCAGGCATAGTATGGAAATTCAGGCTGTTCTCAAATCCAAAGACGCTACTACGATTAGAAAAATTAATTATTGTTGTTAACGTGTTTTTTTCTAAGCTTTCTCTCTTAATTATGATATTTATTCCAAAAAATATTTAAATTGTTTTAAAATATTGATACATTTTCTCGGGGAATCTGAAGACGAAAAGGTTATGAAATAATAGGTCGTGCGTTTTGTTAAGCTTGATTCACTGCAAAATTATTATTTAGGAGTGTAAAAAATTGATAATGAAAGCAAAGTATTGTCACAGAACATCTAAGTTTCCGGGCATTGCTGAACTTATTGTGGAGAAACTTGTTTTACAGGAATATTAAATTAAGGCTGTTCTCAAATCCAAAGAATCTACTACGATTAGAAAAATTAATAATTGTTGTTAACGTGTTTTTTTCCAAGCATTCTCTCTTAATTATGATATTTATTCCGAAAAAGAATTAAATTGTTTTAAAATATTTATACATTTTCTCGGGGAATCCGAAGATGAAAAGGTTATGAAATAATAGGTCTTGCGTTTTGTTAAGCTCGATTCACTACAAAAATATTATTTAGGAGTGTAAAAGATTGATAATGAAAGCAGAGTATTGTCACAGAACATCTAAGTTTCCGGGCATTGCTGAACTTATAGTGGGGAAACTTGTTTTACAGGAATATTAAATCCAGGCATAGTATGGAATTAAGGCTGTTCTCAAATCCAAAGACGCTACTACGATTAGAAAAATTAAATATTGTTGTTAGCGTGTTTTTTTTTACAAGCTTTCTCTCTTAATTATGATATTTATTCCAAAAAATAATTAAATTGTTTTAAAATATTAATACATTTTCTCGGGGAATCTGAAGATGAAAAGGTTATGAAATAATAGGTCTTGCGTTTTGTTAAGCTCGATTCACTGCAAAAATATTACTTAGGAGCGTAAAAGATTGATAATGAAAGCAGAACATTTAAGTTTCCGGGTATTGCTGAACTTATTGTGGGGAAACTTGTTTTACAGGAATATTAAATCCAGGCATAGTATGGAAATTAAGGCTGTTCTCAAATCCAAAGACGCTACAACGATTAGAAAAATTAATTGTTGTTGTTAACGTATTTGTTTCTAAGCTTTCTCTCTTAATTATGATATTTATTCCAAAAAATATTTAACTTGTTTTAAAATATTGATAAATTTTCTCGGGGAATCTGAAGACGAAAAGGTTATGAAATAATAGGTCGTGCGTTTTGTTAAGTTCGATTCACTGCAAAAATATTATTTAGGAGTGTAAAAGATTGATAATGAAAGCAGAGTATTGTCACAGAACATCTAAGTTTCCGGGAATTGCTGAACTTATTGTGGGGAAATTTGTTTTACAGGAATATTAAATCCAGGCATAGTATGGAAATTAAGGTTGTTAGTAGTAGGAAAGTGGGGGTTGAACGACCACAGGCGCAATTGCGCATTCCGCAATCAGTGCGCAATCAGCGTGCGATCGATGATCATACTCATCTTTCTCTCAATCATGACAGTTATTAATATTATGTTGCTGCTCCGTTTAACACTTTGCTAGAATGTTGTATGAATATCAAGAATTAAAATATCAAAATGGTTTCGTTTAGAAACACTTGTTTATTTATAACATGATGTTATTTTCTCTAAAATTTACTTGAATAGATGTGTGTATACGAATACGTTTTTTAATAAATATACATGTTTTCCACGCTATTAAGATTAAGTGTTCAAAAATACGTGTCTAAGGAAGTATATGTGTTATAAGGTATATATAACTATATATATCCCATTCTATATGTTTGAATGAATCTAAACATATTTAAAAAATTGTGTATTAAGATAAAAATGTTTAATTAAAAGCACTTATCCGTGTCTACACATATCTGTATCCATAAAGTTAAATGCTTATACCGGGTGTCCCAAAAAGGACTGACTGATTTTAAAATTCAATAACTTGCAAACGGTGACAGATATTGAAAAAATTCTTGCAGGAGGGTGATGAATAAAGTCAAAAGTTTTTTTCCTGTGATTCTGGATTTTAGTTCGAATTACAAACAATAGATGGCACTGAGAGCGGTAGGTACTCAGTCGAGGCCGAAACTGACGTCACTCAGCATTGATGGGAAAGGAGGAGATTAAGGCCGTGGAGTGGGTCTCGTTTGACAATGCTATCTTGCGCTTAGGGCCCGATTTTGAACCCAGTCGATATGATTTCGATTTTTTTGGCGTCAGCAGAACAATAGAGGAAAATAGCGTTTCCATGGAAACAACGTCTTGGAAATCGAAAGGCGCAACAACTTTCAAAATACCGTTTTTAGGTTTTCGCTCATCTGATATTCGTCTCGCTCCTCTGTCTGTCTGTCTGTCCGTCTGTCACAGAGCCTGTGCTCAGAAACTATACATGTTGGAGACTTGAAATTTTGCATACTTATAGTTGAACACCACACATCATACGACAAATCATTAGATTTTGAAAAAGTCGTACATTTACCCCTTTGGGCTCCCACATGTGTATTTTAAACAATTCTTTCTAAGTGAGCCCCTCATTAAGTTGGAGGCGGGAAATTTTACACACTTATAGCTGAACACCTCACATCAAATGAAAAATCATAAAATTTTGAAAACGTCGTACATTTAACCCTTTGGACTCCCACATGTATAATTTAAACAATTCTTTCTAAGTGATCCCCTAAATAGGTTGAAGGCGTGGAATTTTGTATACTTACAGCTGAACACCTCACATCAAACGACAAATCATAAAACTTTGAAAAAGTCGTACATTTAACCCTTTGGGCTCCTACATGTGTAATTTAAACAATTCTTTCTATGTGAGCCCCTAATTAGGTTGGAGGCGTGGAATTTTGTATACTTACAGCTGAACACCTCACATCAAACGACAAAACATAAAATTTTGAAAAAGTCGTGCATTTAACCCTTTGGGCTCCCACATGCGTATTTTAAGCAATTCTTTCTAAGTGAGCCCCTATTAGGTTGGAGGCGTGAAATTTTACATACTTATAGCTGAACACCTCACATCAAACGGAAAATCACAAAACTTTGAAAAAGTCGTACATTTAACCCTTTGTGCTCCCACATGTGTATTTTAAACAATTCTTTCTAAGTGAGCCCCTCATTAAGTTGCAGGCGGGAAATTTTACACACTTATAGCTGAACACCTCACATCAAATGAAAAATCATAAAATTTTAAAAAAGTCGTACATTTAACCTTTTGGGCTCCCACATGCGTATTTTAAGCAATTCTTTCTAAGTGAGCCCCTATTAGGTTGGAGGCGTGAAATTTTACATACTTATAGCTGAACACCTCACATCAAACGGAAAATCACAAAACTTTGAAAAAGTCGTACATTTACCCCTTTGGGCTCCCACATGTGTAATTTAAACAATTCTTTCTAAGTGAGACCCTCATTAAGTTGGAGGCGGGAAATTTTACACACTTATAGCTGAACACCTCACATCAAATGAAAAATCATAAAATTTTGAAAAAGTCGTACATTTAACCCTTTGGGCTCCCACATGTATAATTTAAACAATTCTTTCTAAGTGATCCCCTAATTAGGTTGGAGGCGTGGAATTTTGTATACTTACAGCTGATCACCTCACATCAGACGACAAATCATAAAACTTTGAAAAAGTCGTACATTTAACCCTTTGGGCTCCCACATGTGTAATTTAAACAATTTTTTCTAAGTGAGCCCCTAATTAGGTTGGAGGCGTGGAATTTTGTATACTTACAGCTGAACATCTCACATCAAACGACAAAACATAAAATTTTGAAAAAGTCGTGCATTTAACCCTTTGGGCTCCCACATGCGTATTTTAAGCAATTCTTTCTAAGTGAGCCCCTTATTATATTGGAGATTTGAAATTTTGCATACTTATAGCAGAACACCTGAGGTCAGGCTACAAATCATAAAATCTTGAAAAAGTCTTACGTTTAACCCTTTGATCCACCACATATGTCTTTTAAGCAATTCTTACTAAGAGAGCCCCTAATTAAGTTGGAGACATGATTTTCTTGCACACGTATAGCTAAATACCTCAGACCATACGGCAAATCTTAAAATTTTCAAAAAGTCTTATATTATTTACCCCTTCAGGGTCTAACTTGTGTATCTTAAATAATTTTTCTAACCTTCGCCCTTATCACCCGGGGAGCACTTTTCCAACTTTTGCCGACACCCCTTTGACCATTATTTCATATTATGCAACATAGCCTTACATATTTTAGTTCCACTTTTTACCGCCAGGGGCGCCTACTTATCTCGGGTGCTATAGGGTCAATCCCCTCTACTAATATATCTACGGATAGTATGTAAAACAGAGTTTCGTTCGGATAGAGGTTTGTTTAGAACAGAGTGCACCCCTGGTTGCAAAATGTGGAACTAACAGATTTTTCAAAAGGATAAAGTGTTTTGAAAGGAATATTAAACGAAACCCCCTGTGCGATCTGTGATCACACTTACCCACAGGTTTATAATTGTTTACATTCCAAGAATGTTAGAATTTTTTTTAAACTGGATATCTTCTTTATCAATCAAATATTTTTTTTTCCCTTTTAAGACTTTCCAACATAGTTGAAAAATGTTTATGTCCTCAGTTTGTCTGGTCGTCAGTCTTTCTTCCTTTTTTATATAATAGATCATATACAAGGCAGAACAAAAGATTTCGAGTACACTTCCTTTTATTGACGGAAATTGTTGAAGAGGAATTTTCAACTATGCTATGCGTTCCCTAACTGAACAAAATTTTTGTGCATACTATGAGTATATTTCAGATCTGTAGAATATATACAGGGCTGCACAAAAGAAATCGGATATTTTTCAAGCTATTGAATTCCCGAAATTGGGTTTTCAAATATGTTATTCTTCTCCCAAATGTTTTATTTAGAAATCATCTTTCACCTTATTAAACGGTGAAGTTTTGTTAAAGCAGTCTGAAAGTGTTGGAAAGTGTTTCATAATCAAAAGTATGCCGTTACATTATCTCCTATGAGAATAAATGGTTTACGGCCTATTTTAATGATGTTACACAATTTCAAATTTATTGAAATGGATCTAAAGTACTGTACTACACTACAAGAAGTTTACTATCGAACATTGTATGTGTTGAGATTATAACTCACTTTCGGAATCACTCAAAAGAGTTTCATGATACGACGATATATTGAAGAAATTTTTATGGTGTATATTATTCATACCACGCTGTGGAAAACATAATAAAATTGATTTACATTTATGAAATGCACTAAAATACGCTTTCTGTATAATATGGAATGTAAATCATTTATTATTCGTTTACAGGGCCTCCCAAAAAAATTCATTTACATAATGGTCTACAGGAAAAACTGTTTGCAGAGTATTTTGTTTATGTTACACTATTTCAAATATAATGAAACACATATAAATTACTGAAGTTCACTGCAAGATACTTGTTTTATAATATAATGTGCATAACAATTATCGTTTATTTAAAGTGACGAAAAAAAAAAGATTTCGCTTACAGTACTGTATCCAGAGTACTGTCCATGAGTGATAATTGCTGGAAGTGCGCTTTCAGTTATTGTATGTGTTTTAAAAAATATCGTTGCGCATTACACGGTGTACATTATGCTATAGATCACACACAGGGCTACACAAAAAATCCTAATAATTATCGAGTATGAGAATGAATTTATTAAAAGAGTTTTTTAACAGAGTTATGCATTTTAATAATATCATATACAGGTCTACGCTAAGAAATGAATACATGGTCGATGATGGATGATAATTTCTGGAATTGTTATTTCAGAAGCTTTAAGCATGTTTTTGTTTTTGTCTGAATTAATTTTAATTATTTGACTTGTAAAAAATCTATATGTAATAAACAGGTCTATGGAAAAAAAAAGAACATGTTTCCGTGTATTAGAAGAAATTGCTGAATGTGAATTTTCGACTAAGTATTTTCTTATTAAACTAAATTTTTGCATACTATATAGAATATATACAATTTTACAGTTTCTATTACAGGGCTTCAACGAAAGAAGTGGAGTATTTTTTCGATTATGGATAATAGTTACTGAAATTTCGTCTTCAGATGTATTATGCGTTTTCTGAAATGTTTAATTTGATATATTCTTTCAACTTATTAAATGGCGAACTTATTGTGGCGTTTCAAATGTATAGGAAGTAAAATTAGAGCGAATAATTTAAGTTGCGATAGCTTTCGTTTGCATGTTTTGTGATAAACCTGTTGAGATGATTTTGATTACTTCTTCTTAAAGCATCACCTGTAAAAACTTATTTATCGCCTTAATTTCAAACACTTACATAATGTCGTAAATGAAATTAAAATTAAAAATATAAATAATGCGTTTTCAAATATTTATCACACTATTTATTTGTCAGAAATACAAAGCTCTTTCAAAAATAACAAATTATTATTACAAACTAAAGATATAACAACAAGTAAAATAATCCCTTATAAACAGATTATGTTAAATAATGCAATAAAAAGTGATAAAATATCTTTATTAAGATTGACGAACGTTTCATCGCACAAACGGCGGCATTTTCAAAATCATTTACGATACAAAATATTTTTACATAATTTAAAAACAATAAATATAGTAAACAATGTCACGAGACATGATGCATAATGAAAAACATTGCAAACATAAAATAAAATGAAAATTAAATTAGCTATTTGCGAGCGTAGATTAACTTTCACTTAATTTAAAAACAATAACATGAAACAATGTCACGGAGACATAATGCAAATGAAAAACATAAAATAAAAATAAAATTAACTTGGTTATTTGCGAGCGTGGATTAATTTTTACTATTGTTACTAAAATTACATAACATCTCTTTCCAAATTTTAGGTAAATCAAGGGACACTGAATCATTGCATATATTCTTCTTGCGTAAAAATATCTCTATTGATTCACGGATTATGGATGGTAATTAGAATCTTGATGGATAAATTAACTTGCTATTTTTAAAATCGATCTGTAAAGGTTCTTCCCTGTTTACCATGTTATTGTTTTTAAATTATGTGAAAATTAATCCATGCTCGCAAATAGCTAATTTAATTTTTATTTTATTTGATGTTTGCAATATTTTTCATTATGCATCATGTCTCGTGACATTGTTTACTATATATTTATTGTTTATAAATTATGTAAAAATATTTTCTATCGTAAATGATTTTGAAAATGTCGCCGTTTGCGCGATGAAACTATCGCCAATCTTAATGAAGATATTTTATCACTTTTTATAGCATTATTTAACTTAAACTAAAGATATGTACACAGAATATCAACTAAACTGTATAGTGAAAGTTTTAGGAATAATAAATCAGAAATGACACTATTGATTATAATATTGATTATAAAATTGATTACAATATTGATTATAATACTAAATAAAGTTAGTAAAGAAATACTGCTCGAAATAACAAAATAAAATATTTTCAAATATTTTCGAACATTTCAAAAATTCTAAAAAATAACTAATCAATAAACTTATATAACTAAAGTAATTAACTAAACAGTTAAGGAGAATTAAAAGGAATAAATACAACTACATAAAATTCTCTAAACATATCAACCCTTTAAAATTGAAATTGAAAAGAATGTGAATACCTCTATTAAAGGATGAAAGGGCAAAGACCAGAAATTAGATGCTCGCAATCACATTATGATATTCTCAAAATACCCACCATTCGACACAATCAAATGTGTTAAACGAAGTACAAAATTATCACATACGTTCCGTACAGTTGCCTCAGAAATAGCTTCACATTCATGACTAATTATTTGTTGCAGTTCCGTTATAGTGGTGGGATTATGTCGGTGAACAGCATCCTTCAAGTGGCCCCATAAAAAGAAATCGCACGGATTGAGATCCGGCGAACACGGTGGCCAATCCATACCTGCACCAGTTGCATTTCTGTAATGCAATGCAATTACGCGGTTTCCAAAATATTCATCCAAAAAAGTGAAAACATCTGAGGTCCGATGAGGTCTCGCACCATCTAGCATGAACCAGTCTGAGTGTAAATCCCCTAAGGTATTCAATACAGCTACAAACTGTTTCAAAATTCCGATGTACCTTCTTGAATTTACAGTCTCCTCGAAATAAAAGGGCCCAATAATACCACGGCTGGAAAGGGCTGCCCACACAGTAATTTTCTTTGAATAGACTGATCGTGGCACACACACATGAGGGTTTTAAGTGCCCCATATCCGCCAATTTGGTTTGTTTACGAAGCCATCAAGATGGAAATACGCTTCGTCAGAAAACCAAATTTGGTTTGCGTCAATACAACCGTCATCTAATAAATTTAGCATTTCATTTGCAAATACCAGTCTTTCTTCTTTCATAATAACAGGAAGCGGCTGCTGAATTTGTATTTTGCATGGATACATTTCTAAACACTTTCGTAATATTCTGTGTGTTGTGGTTTTACTCAACGAACACGCAGCTGCAATTTTGCGGACGGATTTTTTTCGAATATTGTGTAATAACCTTTTTAATAATATCCACGTTAGATTCTGTTATGGCCGATTTTTGTCGTCCAACGTTTTCCACCATATCGTCAGCAACACTACCGGTTCTTATAAATTTATCATACAGTTGTGTAATTGTATTTGGATGTGGACCATTAATTACATTAAATTTCATTTTGAAGCTTCTTCTAGTAGCTATAATACTTTGATCCAAGCGGTGATACTCCAACACTATAAATATTCTTTGTTCTAAAGAATAAACCATTTCCACGATTTCTTTACAACATACATAAAATTCTACTGACGAACTTCCTTAAAAGAACTAAATTTTCTTAGAATGTAACAAAATTTATGATATTAACAACAACAACAACAAATACTAAATAGCTTCAACTAGTTTTAGAAAATGATGCACAAAATATTCTTTAAATCAGATAATAAAAAAGTAATCCGAGAAAATAAAGCTTCATAAATGTAAAATCGTCTGCAAACTTAAATTCTGCTTGTTAAATCCATGCCCGATTGAGAACACTGTTGTTATATCGAAGAATTTGTTATTTCCATGGCAACAACAGATTTCACTGAAATCATATTGACTGGGTTCAGACTCGGGCTCTAAGAGCAAGATTGCATCGTCAAACGAGACCCACTCCACAGCCTTAATCTCCTTATTTCGCATCAATGCTGAGTGACGTCAGTTTCGGCTTCGACTGAGTGCCTACCGCTCTCAGCGCCATCTATTGTTTGTAATTCGAACTAAAATCCAGAATCACAGGAAAAAAACTTTTGACTTTATACATCACCCTCCTGCAAGAATTTTTTCAATATCTGTCACCGTTTGCGAGTTATTGAATTTTAAAATCAGTCAGTCCTTTTTGGGACACCCGGTATATAGGTTCTTGTGTAAAAACATATATGTATAAAGTTTACTAGTTTAAAAAAAAAATTGCAAAAAGTTTTACACAGGTAATAAGAATAATAATAATAAAAAAATGTTTGACAAAGATTTAACAAAGTAAAAAAAAAAAAAAACTTTTAATAAATTTAAAAAAAAGTTTTAACAAATTAAAAAAAAGTTTTAGCAAAAAAAAAAAAGTTTTAACAAATTAAAAAAAAAAAGTTTTACAAAAAGTTTTAACAAATGAAAAAAAAAATAGTTTTACAAAAAAAAATTTAAATGTGTTTTTAAAAAATTCTGCAAGAATAAAAAAGTTTTACAACATTAAAAAAAAAGTTTTAAATATGTTTTTAAAAAATTCTGGAAGATTAGAAAAACTATACATTAAGCAAAATTATTTACAATGAGCATAGCTATATACATATATATATTGTATATGTGTGTATATGTATATCTGTGTATATGTTTGAATATACGTGTTACACATATCTAACAATATGTTAGGAAGGTTTGTGCAGAAGTTATAAATAAGCACTCATATAAAAAATCAATATTTTTTTTATTTTAACAAAGCAATTTACAGAAAGTATATTTACAAAAAGATATATTTACATAAAAACATTTTCTTGATAATTCTACATCATATTAGCAATTTTCATCACTGATACAATCTTGATTAATTTTATAATGTCCATAGGCAAAACTTGATATTCCATCATCTAGCAAGTAACGCTTATCATCAAAAGGATTTAAGCTAATTTTATTCTGTATTAATGTATATAGATGATGGTTATCTTGAGCGATCCTTGTCTGCTTCTCCATGCTAGTTTTCACCTGTTGTAGGCATTCTAAATAATCTTGATGCTTGATTTTCAGTCGAACAACATGTGTAGACACACCCTTCGCCCGCTTCTTTTCTTCACTCGAAGATTTCAGGGAGTACATTTTGGATTTTAGACCAACGAACTCAAGGCCTAAATCTCCATTGAGCTCATCCTTGAACTTGCCAATCACCTTCTTATTGATATCCGAGTAGAGTGAATGATGCTTTAGATAGTCTGAGAAATCAAATAGCCCTGCATTATGTTCCATAACATCAAAAATATTTTTTGTTTTAATATGGTAGCACAGTGAGTCCGTATCTGTGAATAATAGCTTTGCATCATCTTTAAATGTTTTCTTTATAAAATTATAGTGAAAATCATACATTAAGAGCTTCGAAAGCTCTAAAATGCAGAAACCTACATAGAGAGGACGATTCATCAAAATAGTAGTTTTAAGCCTTTCTACGGCACTCAGGTCTTCGTTATATGTTTTGAATGCTTTGAATGTCGGCGAGGCAACCAATTTCTTTGCTCTTTTTTCATTATTGCAAAGCACAACATTCCGCCTCTTTCTTAAATTTTCCATGGTTTTTCCGAATACAGAGTTGTTCATTAATTTAAAAAACTCTTTTTCAGAAGAGGATTTTGCTTTCTTTCTTTTCTCTGTATTAAAATTAATATAGCTCTGCAGCCAGGGTGCCTGTTTGAATTGAAGAGCTTTATGCACAGCTGTCAGTTTTAATCCAAGTTGCAAATAATATTTCAGATTTCGGTAATGAGTGACATAATTCTGCTTATCTTGAAGATTTGGGATAAGTTTAGGAGTGCCTTTAAATTTTTTATTTCCAAGCATCCTCTTTGCAGTAGGTGACAACATCTCTTCATTCACAGTCAGGCGTTCCGGGGCCAGCGGATATTCGTTATGAAATTTATGAAGCTTCTTAGGGTATTTAAGGTCCACCTCTAAATATATATCTAATTTCAGAACCATCAGATAGAGAAAGAATCCACTCTTCTGTAATATGACTTGTCACACACCATTGAAACCCTCCGTATGGTAGATATTGGGACATAGCCCATCCATAAAGATTGTTCGCATCCCAATCCATGATGAAGCTGGGTGCTTCATTTTCCCTAAAATCGGGCGTATTGGGGATGTTCGCTAAGGCGTGTCTATGACTAATCATACTGATACCACCACGTATTCCATTTTCAATCATTAACAACATATCAATGTCCGTTAACAATTCTAGAGGTGTTTCAGACATTTTCAAGGATGCTTGCCATGCGAGCGAAGGTCCTGTATATAAATGGCAAGGATCGATATCGTAATATTGTTGGCACAGTTTACGAAAATTTTAGAAAACATCAGCTAGTAATAAAATATCTGGTTTTACATACAGATCGTGATATTCACCTAGATTCCGAATATCAAAGGTTTTCCACACGTTCAAGGCATGTTGATAGTCTTCATCTTTAATAGCTTCATCTGTGAGACTGTTATAAAATGCTGCAGGCGGGGGTAGTTCCTTTTCATCGAATTTTTCAAAAGAGGTGAAGTAGTCATAAGGGTATATCCCTTTTCTTGTAAGCATATGCAAATTAGTATTTTCAGGGAAATTTTCTTCAAGTATGGTGAATTGCTCAGGATTAAGGTTTCTAACAAGCTTTTCTAAGGAGTGAGTCAAAAACTGGAATGAATCTAAAAAGATCATCTGTATAGGACATGTTGACTTTCTTAACTTGAAGGTTATATAATTTTCCATAGAGGAAGCAATCACATCAATTTCATGATCTTTAAATTTACCAATCTTACTCATTAGATGATGCCCATCATAGTTTTTTAGATTATGGAATATAACAGGAATTGTTTTACATTGTTTGTAGTTTAGATTGCAGCTTGCATGGGCAGCTCCTCTGTATGCACCCGTCACGTGGTCATGGTCACGAACACGTTCTTCACATAATGCTTGCTTACAAATAAAACAAAATTCCGCTTCCTGAAAAGCTTTTTCTTGTGCAGGTGAAAGCTTCATAGGTTCGATATTTAATAACTTTCGTCCTAATACATCTTCAATCTTCAGAGTCTGTTTTAAAAAATGGTCTACACAGTCTTTGCCACGATAAACTTTCGCTTTCCACACACATCTCCCATTAGGTCCAACAACAACATAAGCATACCCACATGGAAAATGATAAGTTGTTTTTTCAGTATAGGATGGTGTGGTAGAGGGTGCAGTCGGCGCAATAGGTATAAGAAGACTCTCAAAGTCAGCATACACAACATATGGTATGGGATGCTGTAGATGTATTCCAGTGAAAGACAATATATTCTCGCCTTTTTCTGGTAAGAGTATCCTTTGTGCAACATGTCGAGAACAATATTTGATATGCTTATCCAATAGGTCTTGACTTGAAAACCGGTGTAAACATCGATAACAATAGTAGGCAGCAGCTCGATGATGTGTCAGATCCCCTAAAAGTCTTGAAAAGCTTCTAATTAAGCAATAGTGTTGCTTTTCACCATCACTAACTAATAATAAGTTGATAACATCAAGTTTTTGTTTCTCAGATATATACAGTGGACAAACTTCATCCTCTTCATATCCTCATCATATTTAAAAAATTGTGTATTAAGATAAAAATGTTTAATTAAAAGCACTTATCCGTGTCTACACATATCTATATCCATAAAGTTAAATGCTTATATATAGGTTCTTGTGCTATGTCACCAGCTCTTGGCTCCTGGTGAAGCAGAATCGGTTTTTTCCTTCTACTAATGCATACCCCCTATTTTCGCCCCATTTTATTTTTAAAGCTTTAAATATTATTTTGCTTCTGTTTTTTTTCTTTCAGAGGCGCCATCTATCGAGATTTTTGCTGACTTTGGGTTAAAAAGAAGCATTTTTCGACTCTCCCACGACGGGGTTCGCTCCTGCTATCTTCTGGACAGGACTCCAGCGTGCTAGCCACTATACGAGATGGGACTTAGGCTTGTTTGAGTTGAGGGTTGAGTGGTGAGTTTTTGCGCAATCTGTTTGTTTGAAGTACAAGTGTAATGTCTGTGTTTTAACAAGATAAATGTATTTTTTAGATAGACTTTTTAATTTGAAGTAGGTATTTTCAATGTAGCTGATTGAGTTAATCATATTAATTGTAGAATGTTTAATTTTTTAGATTTTGTTGATGTAAGATTAATTTTATTAATGAGTAAATAACAATTAATATATATATATATATATATATATATTTTTTAATGATTTTGTTTTAACAGTTTTATTTAATTTTTGGCGTGTACTTTAACAAAGATGATTGTTTTTTTTAAAGATAATCTTTGAAATTGTTGATACTTTATGTTAGAGATTGAATTATTTATATTAATTAGAGAATAATTAATTATTAGATTTCTTTCATTGACAGAAGATTTGGTTTTTAAATGAGTTAGTAACAATTAATATTTTATTTCCTGATGAGTCTGTTTAAACAGTTGTATTTAATTGGCGACGTGTTTTTTAGCAAGATGATTGTATTTTCTAAAATAAACTTAAAAATTGAAGTAGCTATTTTAAGTGTGAGATCGATTTATTAATTTTATAATGGTTCATTTTTGTTGATATAGGATTTTTGAGTTAACAACAATTAATATTATATTTCAAATAGAGCTTGTTTTAAGTTTTATATAATTTTCATCAAGTTCTTTAACGTGATGATTGTATTTTTTTTTTTAGCTAGACTTTAAAATTTGAAGTAGGTGTTTTTGTTGTGGAAGAGAGATTCCTTAATTAGAGATTAGTTCATATATTAGGATATAATCATTATTTTAAAATTTTTATTGAATTTGAACTTGAATTAACAAGATAGTCTTTAAAAGACATTCCTTAAAAGTTTTTGTGGTAGTACTTTTTATGAGAAAGTTAAACTTATTCTTCTAAAAAGTGATTAAAGACACTTGTTATTTGAAAATGTAGTTTGAAATAACATGCAAAAGCAAAGTTTCTTAAAACAATCCTTAACCTAGACATTTAAAACTACTTACCGCAGAGCATCGTCTTTGTACGTCCGTTCCCATCCACAGCCTCCGAAGAAATGGCGTATGATTCAGTATAAAACCGGTTATGACGTCATGCACGAAGGCGACGGGAGCGCCCCCTACACGCTTTTGATTGGCTGAGCAGATCACATGACCTGTGTCAGGAGCAGGTGGGCACCGCTGTGTCTGCATTCCAGACATTCCCCCACCCACCTGTCAATCATCTGGCGCCAGCAAGACGGTACATGCTTCGACATGCTCCCTCTTCACAGGGGGAGGATATTACGCTGTGTAGAGGTATTGTCATAAGATGTTATTGTTAGAAAATGCTCTTTTGTTTTCAAGAACATCCACCAGATGGCAGCATCAGACAATCATTTTTTATTTGATCTACTGTGACAGACACTCAGTTCAGTGAGTGTTGCTTCTTCCCTTATAGCAGTTGGCAGCAAAATGCTGCTTGATTAAAAAAATCCAATAATATTCCAAAGGAATATAATATGATAAAAAAAAAACTGCAACAAGCCATAGTTCAAAGGATTTCTTTGTGTTTGTAAATAGTCTTATACACCTGTTTTGTTTTTATTGTGAAGTGTGATCTGTACTGTGACCAGCATATATATTATTCTAGTGTATTCAATCTTCTAATAAATGTTTTTGTTCATCCAAAGAAGAGTATATTTCCATTGAAACACATCAAAACATAAAGGTAAAACTTTTAACTTTTTTATTGTTTACCTATTGAGGAATTTCGTATTCATGCCTTCCATATGGAATAACATTCTAACAGTCGATTATGAGACTGAACTTATCTCAATTTTAAATATAGTAATATAAAAGAAGAAAATATAATATAATTAAATTCAAAGAAATAATTATTTTCTGAATGTTGGTATTTTTCACAAGTGAATGATATAAAAGAAAATTCAAAGAATTGTTCTTATTTTGAAACCAAAAGTGTATTGATAAGAAAAGAAATTATTTTGATTTTGCCAGTTTCTTATTGAAATTTTATTATATAAGTTGCAAATGTAAATTTATGTTTTAAACAAAGAATTTAACATTTAAGAACAGTTTTTCTGAAATCAAAAGTAACTTCAAAAATTGTTCTCAAGAATTTTATTTTGTTCTTATTTCATCATTAGCATTATATTTGAGTTTATAATTGTTGTTTTGATGTATTAATAAGAGAAAAAGTTTTATTTTCTGTGAAATAAGCAAATATTATTATATCATAATGTCTAGTATTAGAGAATCTCATTATGTTGATAAATTAACTGATGACAACTATTCAGTTTGGAAATTCAAAATAGAACAATTGTTAATCAAAGAAGGTTTGTATGATGTTGTATTTGAACCTAAAAAGGAAAATGATGATAATTGGGTAAAAAATGATAGAAATGCTAGGGCATTAATTTGTTTAAATATCTCAGATTCACAAATTGTTCATGTCAGACATGCTAAAAGTGCTAAAGAGACATATGATCAATTGAAATCTGTTCATGAAAGAGTAAATTTAACAAATAAACTTTATCTTCTTCGGAAGCTGTATTCCACTAAATATAATGAAAGCATTAAAATGCAGGATCATATTAATTCTGTCTTAGAATTAGCAGAAAAATTAAGAAGTATAGGTGAAGTAATACAAGATGATAATTTAATAGCTATTTTGCTCTGTTCCTTACCAAATTCTTATAGTACCTTTATAACTGCTATTGAAAGTAAATATGAAACAGATTTATCATTAAAATATGTTCAAAACAAATTAATTGATGAGTATCTTAGAAGAGTTGAAACTAAACAAATTTCAACAAAATTTGAATCTATTGCTTTGAAGGGTAATAGGGATAAACCAAAGCATTTGAATAAGCAAAAATTTTGTTCTCATTGCAAAAAGAATAATCACAACCGTGAAGATTGTTTTCACTTAAAGGGTAATAATACTAACAAAACAAAACCAAATTTCACCCAAGATAGATCACGTCAACAGTTTAAAAAACCAAACAATTTCTCTGCCTCTACTGCTAGTCAAAATGAAAATCTATCAGATTCTCAAAACTATCATGAATTAATGGAAGAATCAAATTCTTTGAATTTTGTTATGAAATCTCAACAAAATGGAAATAAAAACAAAAATTTGTCTTTTGTTATTGATTCAGGTGCGTCTGTTCATTTAGCTAATTCCTTGGAACTGTTCTCAGAATTAAAAAGTTCGAATAAAGATACAATTACAATTGCTAATGGAACTAAATTAACTGCAAAGGGAAAGGGTAAATGTACTTTTAATATTGAAACACTTAATGGTCAAACAAATAGAGTTACATTGGATCATGTGCTTTATGTTCCCGAGTTGGATAGTAATTTATTATCTGTCCAGTCTTGTACTGAGAAAGGTTTTGTTGTAACATTTAAAGATGATATATGTTTAATTAAAAAGGGCAACATCTTAGTTGCAGATGCAAAAGCTGATGAGGGGTTATACAGATTAAAAATAATACCTACAAATGAAAAGGTATATAGTGCTTCAGAAATATTACCCGTTTGTTCTAATGTTAACTGCATTCTAAAATGGCACCAAAGGCTGGGCCATAGAAATTTGGAATCCATCAAGAAAATTCAAAAGGATGATTTAGCTTTAGGTATTACTGTGAATAATTGTTCTCATAATACTGAATGTTCAAGTTGCATAAAAGCTAAGTTAACAGAAAAATCATTTCCAAAAGAAACGCAATACAGAAGTAAAAAACCACTTGATTTGATATACAGCGACGTATGCGGTCCTGCAGAAACAAAAAGTATGGGATCAAAAAGATATTTCGTTACATTTATTGATGATTACTCTCGTTATACACAAGTATATTTTATTTCTTCTAAAGATGAAGTATTTGATAAATTAAAAGAGTATGTTGCATCAACAACAAACAAATTTAGATTGAAGATTAAATCTTTGCGTAGTGACAATGGAACAGAATATTGCAACGAATCTGTCAAAGACTACCTTAAAAACTTAGGAATAAATCATGAAACAACGACGCCATATTCACCGTCCCAAAATGGAGTTGCAGAAAGAAAGAATCGCTCGCTTATTGAAATGAGTAAAGCCATGCTTATAAATGCTAAATTGCCAAAAACATTCTGGGCAGAAGCCATAGCTACAGCAGCCTACTTACAAAATAGATTACCTACAAAACCAACTGAAAAGACACCATATGAACTGTGGAATGGGCATAAGCCAAATTTGAGTCACCTTAAAGTATTTGGATGCAAAGCATATGTGTATGTTCATAAACAGAAGAGACAAAAATTTGACGAAAAGGCCACTGAAGGAGTCTTTGTTGGTTACGATTTAAGAAGCAAAGGATATCGAATTTATATAGGTGGTAGAAAAATAGTGATAAGCAGAACAGTGAAGTTTTTTGAAAATATGAACTGTGAAAATGTCTTTCAAGAAAATCCTGAAGAGCGAATCTCAGATTTAATGCATTTAAATTTTTCAGAAGAAAATCTTGAAAATGATAGTGATGCTATCCAAATAGAAAATACTGCAGAAGAAATAAATACGGATGAAAAATCAGTAGATAGCCCAACAACTGAAGAAAGTGAAGATAATTTCCAGAGAAGAATATCTAACAGAGAGACTAAAGGAATTCCACCAGAAAGATATTCTTACAAAACTGAAGACAGTTGTTCCAAAAATCAAGATCCTGAAACTTTTAAAGATGTTTTACAATTACCAGTAAAAGATCAACAGAAATGGTTTCAAGCTATGAAGGAAGAATTTAACTCTTTAAAGGAAAATGAAGTGTTTGAGCTTGTTACTTTACCCAAAGGCAAGCACGCCATTGGCTGTAAATGGGTTTACAAAACAAAACATAATGAAAATGGAGAAGCAATAAAATGCAAAGCACGATTAGTTGCCAAAGGTTTCGCTCAAAAATTAGGCACTGATTATGATGAAACCTTCTCTCCTGTCGTCAAACATACAACTATTAGAGCTTTTCTGACCTGGGCAGCATATCATAAAGCCAGAGTATTTCAAGTAGATGTTAAAACAGCCTTTCTACATGGTAAACTAGATAATGAAGAATTATACATGCATCAACCAGAAGGCTTTCATGATGAAGAAAATAAAGACAAAGTCTATAAATTAAAAAAGGCTATATATGGTCTTAAACAAGCCGCCAAGTGCTGGAATGAAGAAATAGAGAATACTCTAAAGGCATATGGATTTAAACAAAGTGAAGCTGATCCATGTTTGTTCATAAAAGAAAAATCAAAGAAGACAATTTATCTCATACTGTATGTAGATGATATGCTGATGAGCTCAGAAGATGAAAATGAAGTTAATGAAGTAATAAATTACTTAAAGAAATCTTATCCCATAACATCACTAGGAGAAGCAAAATACTTCTTAGGTATAGAAATTTACAGAAAAGAAGATGGAAGTTATTTACTTTCACAAAGAAGTAAAATAACTCAATTAGTTAAGGATTTTCAGCTTGAAGAAGCCAAACCAACTTATACCCCAATGGAAACTAACTATTATAGTTTAGATAAAGAAGAAAATCTTTTATCATCAAATGATAATTATAGACAAGCTATAGGAAGTCTTTTATATATTTCCTCATGCACAAGACCTGATATTACCGCTCCTACACACATACTAAGCCGAAGATGCAATAATCCAAGACAAAAGGACTGGAATGCTGTTAAGAGGGTAATAAGATACTTAAAAACAACGAAAGACCTTGATCTCCACATTTCTTCAAAAGAATATCCTAATATAGTTGCATACTCGGATGCAGACTGGGGACAAGATGCTACAGACAGAAAATCCACCTCAGGAAATGTAATCTTCTTAGGCAATAGCTGCATTTCTTGGTTCTCGCGAAAACAAACATGTGTGACGTTATCGTCAGCAGAAGCTGAATATGTGGCACTGTCACAAGGAACTCAAGAGGTGCTATGGATCTTAAAATTATGTAAAGATCTCAATTTACAACAACATTTTCCTATTAGAATTTTTGAGGATAACCAATCTACAATTAAATTGGTTGAAAGTGAAAAATTTAAATCCCGCACTAAGCACATTGATACAAAGTATCATTACATACGAGATTTAAAAACTAAAAATGTTATAGATGTCAAATATCTATCAACAAATGAAATGATAGCAGATATAATGACGAAGCCACTGCCAAAAGCCAAATTTGAACTTTGTAGAAACCTTATCCACCTGGTGTCAGATTCTATCACAAAACGGGAGAGATGTTAGAAAATGCTCTTTTGTTTTCAAGAACATCCACCAGATGGCAGCATCAGACAATCATTTTTTATTTGATCTACTGTGACAGACACTCAGTTCAGTGAGTGTTGCTTCTTCCCTTATAGCAGTTGGCAGCAAAATGCTGCTTGATTAAAAAAATCCAATAATATTCCAAAGGAATATAATATGATAAAAAAAAAACTGCAACAAGCCATAGTTCAAAGGATTTCTTTGTGTTTGTAAATAGTCTTATACACCTGTTTTGTTTTTATTGTGAAGTGTGATCTGTACTGTGACCAGCATATATATTATTCTAGTGTATTCAATCTTCTAATAAATGTTTTTGTTCATCCAAAGAAGAGTATATTTCCATTGAAACACATCAAAACATAAAGGTAAAACTTTTAACTTTTTTATTGTTTACCTATTGAGGAATTTCGTATTCATGCCTTCCATATGGAATAACATTCTAACAGTTATCATCCTCATCTCTGATTGGTGATTAGCAGTCATGTGATTTGTTATTAGTGAGCTTAGTCAGCAGTTTTGTTGCTTGTATGAAGTTGTTGGAACTTGCTAGAATGTATTTGGGCTCGATGATTTTGAAAGTAATCTTCTGAAGGGGATTGAACATTTTCTTTTTAATCGCTCGTTTTTAATTATGTAAACATGATTTTGATAGAGACTTTTTTAATAATAATATTTTTAGCGAGTAGTTGTACATGATAATTTATAAAATTAGTCTTTTTTAAATGTTTTAATGAAGGTTGCGTATTTAAATGTTTGTTGTCGTTAAGTTTTTTTGTCTAGTTGGCGTCCTTCTCAATCTTTCATCTGGTTCTCGCCAAGCCGTGAGAGGAAATTAGAACAAATCTGTTGTTAAATGAAGATAATTTTTTAATGAAATGGATTCCCTAAATTAAAATAATTTTTTAATTTGTAGATTCCATGATAATCAGTCTTGACTTGCTACTGTGATGATACTTGAGTTTGAGAAGCAATGACTGGTTGATGATTGTCTTTTAGAACCTTGATTTTAATTTAGTTTTAACGATTGAGTTCAAGAACCAATCACTGGTCGATGTTAAGAACCTCGATTGGTTTCGGAAATCATTGAGCGATCGGTGGTTACAAACCAGATACGATGTTTCGAACGAATCACGACTCTTAGAACCGATTTGATAGTAAAACAATTTGTGTTTGTTGATGCGGAAAGTGTCGGCAACTTTTGTTGCCTCGGGGTGAACACCTGTGGAGTATAAATAGCGGTGAAATTTTTGATCTGCATCATTTGATGATTTGTTCTACTAGCGATCAGACGTGTCTTTAGTGCTCTCTGCTTTTACAGTAATTTATTCGTGAAGATTGTTGTTTTCCGTTAGGAGTTAAATCTTTTTTCTTATTAATTTATCATGGATGCTGTTATGCCTTTAGACGAAGCCATGCCTTTGGAAAGTTCTGTGCCTGTGAAGAAGAATTTTACTTGTCTTAGTTGTAATAAGACATTTTCAACTATTTCTAACCTGAATCAGCAATTGAAGATACATTCAGGTGGAAAGTTTTTCAAATGTGAAGTATGTCAGAAGTCTTTTAGCCGTAAATCCGATTTGAAAAGACATTCTAAGACTCATATCAATGATGAAGCAACAACTTTTAAGCGTGATGAGCATTCTCAAGCTTTTTCATCGAAGAACAACCAATCGTCTAATTCTCTGAATGTTGATATAATATCTGAAGAACCTTTCATGCCTTTAACTGTTGACAAGAAGATGTTTGCATGTTCAACTTGTGATGTGATGTTTTCAACTATTTCTAACCTGAATCAGCATATGAAGATACATTTTAATGATAAGGTGTATACGTGTGAAGTATGTCAGAAGTCTTTTAGTCGCAGATCTGATTTGAGAAGACATTTGAAAACTCACAGTGAAAGATCTACATTTAAGTGCAACAAATGTGATCAAGTTTTTACACGAAAGGACAATTTGACACAACATATAAGATCACATCAGAGTTCAAAATTCTCTTGCCGTGAATGTGATAAAATGTTTGGACGAAATTATGAGCTGAAACAGCATATACGCACCCAACATTCCCGTGTACCTCTTGTGAGTGTGAAACGGAAAAGGATTTCATCTAATGTAAAGTTTAAAAAACTGAAGCAGAATCAATCAGATGTGCTTAATGTGTTTAAAACTATCATGCTTTATCCTGATGAACGTGAAGAAAGTGATTTAACTGTGTTTCATACCCACTTTCAAGCTGAAATTCAAGAACGTTTAACACAGGAAGTTCAGACTAAACGTGCCATTAAATGGTATATGGTGGAAAAAATAGTACTTGAACGTATGACTGATAAGGAGGAGATGGAAGAGATTCAATCGTATTTTCGATGTCAATGTTTTACAGAACTTACTGAAGAAAGTATTATGCAACACATTGAAGAAGGATTCTCTAAAATATTAAAATCCTTTGAAGAATTTGTGCAAAGAGGTTCCGGGTGGAAGCTTAGAAACATTCAACATTTAGAACTCAAGATTGCTAAATATCATCCTCTTGCTGCAAGTTCATATATTGCTTTACCTAAGAAATTGAATGATAAAAAAGCAGTGTTGAATATTAAAAACGAAGATAACAAGTGCTTAGTGTGGTGTCTTTTGGCATTTAAGCTGAACTTACATTGTTCAAAACATCCTGAGCGTGTTTTCTCATTATATCTCTTATGAGAGGGATATTCAGCTTGATAATGTTGAATGCCCTGTTGCCCTTCAGAAGGTCCCTATTATCGAACAGCTCAACAATTTACGGATTAATGTGTTTGGATATGAAGAGGATGAAGTTTGTCCACTGTATATATCTCAGAAACAAAATCTTGATGTTATCAACTTATTATTAGTTAGTGATGGTGAAAAGCAACACTATTGCTTAATTAGAAGCTTTTTAAGACTTTTAGGGGATCTGACACATCATCGAGCTGCTGCCTACTATTGTTATCGATGTTTACACCGGTTTTCAAGTCAAGACCTATTGGATAAGCATATCAAATATTGTTCTCGACATGTTGCACAAAGGATACTCTTACCAGAAAAAGGCGAAAATATATTGTCTTTCACTGGAATACATCTACAGCATCCCATACCATATGTTGTGTATGCTGACTTTGAGAGTCTTCTTATACCTATTGCGCCGACTGCACCCTCTACCACACCATCCTATACTGAAAAAACAACTTATCATTTTCCATGTGGGTATGCTTATGTTGTTGTTGGACCTAATGGGAGATGTGTGTGGAAAGCGAAAGTTTATCGTGGCAAAGACTGTGTAGACCATTTTTTAAAACAGACTCTGAAGATTGAAGATGTATTAGGACGAAAGTTATTAAATATCGAACCTATGAAGCTTTCACCTGCACAAGAAAAAGCTTTTCAGGAAGCGGAATTTTGTTTTATTTGTAAGCAAGCATTATGTGAAGAACGTGTTCGTGACCATGACCACGTGACGGGTGCATACAGAGGAGCTGCCCATGCAAGCTGCAATCTAAACTACAAACAATGTAAAACAATTCCTGTTATATTCCATAATCTAAAAAACTATGATGGGCATCATCTAATGAGTAAGATTGGTAAATTTAAAGATCATGAAATTGATGTGATTGCTTCCTCTATGGAAAATTATATAACCTTCAAGTTAAGAAAGTCAACAAGTCCTATACAGATGATCTTTTTAGATTCATTCCAGTTTTTGACTCACTCCTTAGAAAAGCTTGTTAGAAACCTTAATCCTGAGCAATTCACCATACTTGAAGAAAATTTCCATGAAAATACTAATTTGCATATGCTTACAAGAAAAGGGATATACCCTTATGACTACTTCACCTCTTTTGAAAAATTCGATGAATAGGAACTACCCCCGCCTGCAGCATTTTATAACAGTCTCACAGATGAAGCTATTAAAGATGAAGACTATCAACATGCCTTGAACGTGTGGAAAACCTTTGATATTCGGAATCTAGGTGAATATCACGATCTGTATGTAAAAACAGATATTTTATTACTAGCTGATGTTCTCCAAAATTTTCGTAAACTGTGCCAACAGTATTATGATATCGATCCTTGCCATTTATATACAGGACCTTCGCTCGCATGGCAAGCATCCTTGAAAATGTCTGAAACACCTCTAGAATTGTTAACGGACATTGATATGTTGTTAATGATTGAAAATGGAATACGTGGTGGTATCAGTATGATTAGTCATAGACACGCCTTAGCGAACATCCCCAATACGCCCGATTTTAGGGAAAATGAAGCACCCAGCTTCATCATGGATTGGGATGCGAACAATCTTTATGGATGGGCTATGTCCCAATATCTACCATACGGAGGGTTTCAATGGTGTGTGACAAGTCATATTACAGAAGAGTGGATTCTTTCTCTATCTGATGATTCTGAAATTGGATATATATTTAGAGGTGGACCTTAAATACCCTAAGAAGCTTCATAAATTTCATAACGAATATCCGCTGGCCCCGGAACGCCTGACTGTGAATGAAGAGATGTTGTCACCTACTGCAAAGAGGATGCTTGGAAATAAAAAATTTAAAGGCACTCCTAAACTTATTCCAAATCTTCAAGATAAGCAGAATTATGTCACTCATTACCGAAATCTGAAATATTATTTGCAACTTGGATTAAAACTGACAGCTGTGCATAACGCTCTTCAATTCAAACAGCACCCTGGCTGCAGAGCTATATTAATTTTAATACAGAGAAAAGAAAGAAAGCAAAATTCTCTTCTGAAAAAGAGTTTTTTAAATTAATGAACAACTCTGTATTCGGAAAATTTAAGAAAGAGGCGGAATATTGTGCTTTGCAATAATGAAAAAAGAGCAAAGAAATTGGTTGCCTCGCCGACATTCAAAGCATTCAAAACATATAACGAAGACCTGAGTGCCGTAGAAAGGCTTAAAACTACTATTTTGATGAATCGTCCTCTCTATGTAGGTTTCTGCATTTTAGAGCTTTCGAAGCTCTTAATGTATGATTTTCACTATAATTTTATAAAGAAAACATTTAAAGATGATGCAAAGCTACTATTCACAGCAACGGACTCACTGTGCTACCATATTAAAGCAAAAAATATTTTTGATGTTATGGAACATAATGCAGGGCTGTTTGATTTCTCAGTCTATCCAAAGCATCATTCACTCTACTCGGATATCAATAAGAAGGTGATTGGCAAGTTCAAGGATGAGCTCAATGGAGATTTAGCCCTTGAGTTCGTTGGTCTAAAATCCAAAATGTACTCCCTGAAATCTTCGAGTGAAGAAAAGAAGCGGGCGAAGGGTGTGTCTACACATGTTGTTCGACTGAAAATCAAGCATCAAGATTATTTAGAATGCCTACAACAGGTGAAAACTAGCATGGAGAAGCAGACAAGGATCGCTCAAGATAACCATCATCTATATACATTAATACAGAATAAAATTAGCTTAAATCCTTTTGATGATAAGCGTTACTTGCTAGATGATGGAATATCAAGTTTTGCCTATGGACATTATAAAATTAATCAAGATTGTATCAGTGATGAAAATTGCTAATATGATGTAGAATTATCAAGAAAATGTTTTTATGTAAATATATCTTTTTGTAAATATACTTTCTGTAAATTGCTTTGTTAAAATAAAAAAATATTGATTTTTTATATGAGTGCTTATTTATAACTTCTACACAAACCTTCCTAACATATTGTTAGATATGTGTAACACGTATATTCAAACATATACAGAGATATACATATACACACATATACAATATATATATATATAGATATATATATATGTATATAGCTATGCTCATTGTAAATAATTTTGCTTAATGTATAGTTTTTCTAATCTTCCAGAATTTTTTAAAAACATATTTAAAACTTTTTTATTCTTTCAGAATTTTTTAAAAACATATTTAATTTTTTTTTTGTAAAACTATTTTTTTTTCATTTGTTAAAACTTTTTGTAAAACTTTTTTTTTAAAATTTGTTAAAACTTTTTTTTTTTTTTTTTGCTAAAACTTTTTTTTAATTTGTTAAAACTTTTTTTTTAATTTGATAAAACTTTTTTTTAAATTTATTAAAAGTTTTTTTTTCTTTACTTTGTTAAACCTTTGTCAAACTTTTTTTTTATTATTATTCTTATTACCTGTGTAAAACTTTTTGCAATTTTTTTTTTAAACTAGTAAACTTTATACATATATATTTTTACACAAGAACCTATATATAAGCATTTAACTTTATGGATATAGATATGTGTAGACACGGATAAGTGCTTTTAATTAAACATTTTTATCTTAATACACAATTTTTTAAATATGTTTAGATTCATTCAAACTTATAGAATGGGATATATATAGTTATATATACCTTATAACACATATACTTCCTTAGACACGTATTTTTGAACACTTATTCTTAATAGCGTGGAAAACATGTATATTTATTAAAAAACGTATTCGTATACACACATCTTTTCAAGTAAATTTTAGAGAAAATAACAGCATGTTATAAATAAACAAGTGTTTCTAAACGAAACCATTTTGATATTTTAATTCTTGATATTCATACAACATTCTAGCAAAGTGTTAAACGGAGCAGCAACATAATATTAATAACTGTCATGATTGAGAGAAAGATGAGTATGATCATCGATCGCACGCTGATTGCGCACTGATTGCGGAATGCGCAATTGCGCCTGTGGTCGTTCAACCCCCACTTTCCTACTACTGTTGTTCTCAAATCCAAAGACGCTACTACGATTAGAAAAATTAATTATTGTTGTTAACGTGTTTTTTCCAAGCTTTCTCTCTTAATTATGATATTTATTCCAAAAAATAATTAAATTGTTTTAAAATATTGATACATTTTCTCGGGGAATCTGAAGAAGAAAAGATTATGAAATAATAGGTCGTGCGTTTTGTTAAGCTCGATTCACTGCAAAAATATTATTTAGGAGTGTAAAAGATTGATAATGAAAGCAGAGTATTGTCACAGAACATTTAAGTTTCCGGGCATTGCTGAACTTATTGTGGGGAAACTTGTTTTACAGGAATATTAAATCCAGGCATAGTATGGAAATTAAGGCTGTTCTCAAATCCAAAGACGCTACTACGATTAGAAAAATTAATTATTCTTGTTAACCTGTTTGTTTCTAAGCTTTCTCTCTTAATTATGATATTTATTCCAAAAAATATTTAAATTGTTTTAAAATATTGATACATTTTCTCGGGGAATCTGAAGACGAAAAGGATATGAAATAATAGGTCGTGCGTTTTGTTAAGCTCGATTCACTGCAAAAATATTATTTAGGAGTGTAAAAGATTGATAATGAAAGCAGAGTATTGTCACAGAACATATAAGTTTCCGGGCATTGCTGAACTTATTGTGGGGAAACTTGTTTTACAGGAATATTAAATCCAGGCATAGTATGGAAATTAAGGCTGTTCTCAAATACAAAGGCCCCACCAGTGGCCGAGAGGTTCTGCTCTCGAAGCTGGTAGACGGGAGGTGCTGGGTTCGATCCCAATCGCGCCCGTCGGCCTAATCGTTCGGAGTTTTCGTGGTTTTCTTCGAACCTTGGTTCTCCAAGCGTTAATACGGTTTAGGTTCCCTTAGAAAGACCTCCACGGAAGGCACTTCCCCCCCCCCATAGGGCCTATATCGCACGTGCTGATAATTGGCCGACATAAATACAACCAACCAACCAAATACAAAGACGCTACTACGATTAGAAAAATTAATTATTGTTGTTAACGTGTTTTTTCCAAGCTTTCTCTCTTAATTATGATATTTATTCCAAAAAATAATTAAATTGTTTAAAAATATTTGATACATTTTCTAGGGGAATCTGAAGATGAAAAGGTTAGTTTAAAATGCTAATAGAATAATGTAATACAAATACAGTAAAAAAATAATGATGAAGTCAATTAATTAATAAACTCTTTTAAAACAATGTAGTTACTGAAAACTTTACTGGCACATTCTACACAATTTTGTATGTAATAAAAAAGGAAGATAGCGCGATAAAATCGAAATGAATTAGTGTCAATCAAAACCTTCCGTTTTTCTTTTAAGATAAAATCTGGCAATCCTACTTGGTAAGCTAGTTCAGTAAGAGCTGTAAAGTCGATATAATCATTGTTCAGTCAAAAATCTGTGCCACAAATTGCGAATTAAACTTTATCTGCACTTGCAGAAAAGTATAAGAGAGTTTTACTTCATTTTCAAGTAAATTGCTTATTGTTATTATTATTATTACTATTATTATTATTACTATTATTATTATTACTATTATTATTATTATTATTATATTAGAAACAAGCGATGCATTTTCTAAAGTTCATTTGTAATACTGAATTTCAGATCCTAGATGAGAAATGTAAAGAAGAATTATTCATGTTTATATATATATATATATATATATATATATATATATATATATATTCTTTTTTCAGAAGGAGTAAAAAGGAGGCGTGTTTAATAAGTTCTATTTTCCCCCTGCTAGCACTATTTTTTGAGATGTCAAATGAAAAAAAATGCATTTTTATTAAGAATTTTATTGCATGAAGTTTCGAAACATTTTTAAAATGCTATTTCTTACTATAGAAAATAGCAGCTAAACTTCTTCTTTTTTCAAGAAAATGCATATAAAAATATCTTTTCGTACTTTTAAAAATCCCCGTCTTGAGTCCTATTCTTCACAACGGAAAAAAAAAAAAAAAAAAGACGATGTGATTTGCGAGTTAACATAAAACGCAAGCAATGAATTAAGTCTCTCAACTACTCTGCTCAACAAGCGCAAAACGTTTTGACACATTTACCGATTCATTTTTTAAAGGAAAGATATAAAATTGGAAGGCCTGACTATGGGAGCGATTTGGAATCGATCTGTGTTTTCCATTTTTTGATCAATAAATTACCTATTGAGTTATAAGCGATTTTGATCACGTGACAAAGACGTTTTTCACCCTTCCTTGAATGGTTATTCTTCTTTCGGGCAGAAATTCGGTTCCAAACGCCCACTTTGACACTCTTTTCTAAAAGATCTATTGCGTTTGCAAAAAAAAAAAAAAAAAAAAAAAAACCGGAAAACACAGTTCGATTACATAGTTTCTGAACAACAGCACCTGATTGTTTCATGCATTTCCGAACAAAAATGAATTAAAACTTATGTCATAAAGTTGCCTTTTTGGATTTGAGAATAGCCTTAAAACGTTTTTATATAACATATATTCGTTCTTGTAAAATTTATAACACACCTAAGAATTAAAGAGGTACTCTTTTCCGTTCATAATGAAAAATAAACTTGTGTGTTTATATTGCATCATCATTAGGCGTTATCAAAATTCAGAGCTGAACCAAATTTCCATCTTTGTTATTTCTTTATTAAAGAAATTTTAATTATTAATATTTGTGTGATGTATGCTTGAGACTTGCTACCAAAGTCAATTTCACAGGGTCTCTCGAGTCTCGGCCCATCATAATCCTACAAGCTATCAATTGGTTATCCAAAATTCTTACAAGGTGGCCTCATCCATTTGATGAATGAACGAAATGTATCGTAAGCTGTTATCCCTGTATTATTTTGGTGTTTTTATATCATTAAAATCATCTATTACGTCAATTCTGTCTGTGACAGGGTGTTTGCCCTGGGAGCAAAATTTGTGGAGGCAACAGAAAATTGTTGCCTAAAGAATTATAGCAGAAAAACTATAGCAGTCATTAAGCCTGTTCTTAACTGCTCCGCTGAACAAGCGCAAAAAGTTCTGACATATTTACAAATTCATTTTTTAACGGAAAGATATAAAATTGGAAAGCCTGGCCATCGAAGCGATTTGGAATTGAACTGTTTTTTTTTTTTCATTTTTTGGATCAATCAATTACCCATTGAGTTATAAGCGATATCGATCACGTGACAAACCCGTTTTTCGCCCGCTCTTGAGTGATTTTTCTACTTTCGCGTGGAAATTCGGTTCAAGAGGTCCACTTTAACATTATTTACTGAAAGATCTATTGCGTTTGCAAAAAAATGGAAAAAAAAAAGCTCGATGACATAGTTTCTAAACAACACCAGCTAGTTTCATGCATTTTCGAAAAAAATAAAATAAATTAAAACTTATGTCAGGAAGTTGCCCTTTTGGATTTGAGAACAGCCTTAAGGGGGCTGGTTACTCAGCTTCCGATTTCCCCTCACTAATGTAAAGTCTATGGTCATTTGATGCATTCGTATATTTAAAATATCTGCTCGGGAACTTCTATTTTTTGTGTACACTTCCTAAAAGATGTCACTTCTTTCCTTAGTTCTCAAAGTACTTCTAAAGTATAGACTTAATTTTATAGGAAGTGTTAAAATCTTACTCACAGTTCGCCCGCTTTAAACACATAAAATATTAAATTCAGCAAAGATTTTAGAAATATTTTGAAAACTAAGAAAAAAGAGACATCCTTTAAGAAGAGTACACAGAAAAAAGATGTTGAAAATATGAATTTCGTGAGAAGATATTTTAAATATTACAACACATCAAAAGTCCATAGATTTCATATTACGCAGGAGAATTCCGAAGCTGAGTGGCCAGCCCCCTTAAGGGTGTATTCCGATCCAAACTGCTTATTTTCTGATTCATTTTAAAATTCATTTTTGCTCTCAAACGCATCAAACTGGGAAATTCTCTTATTTAGAAACTATATAATGTGCCGTGCTTCTTAATTTTTTGATAAATGCAGAAAATACAGTAAAAAACGCTGTCAAAGTTGGCGTTTTGAACCGAATTTTCCGTAGCGGGCGATCTGGGAATGAAAAAAATGGCCATACTGAGAAAATAATTGTTTAAAAATCAAATTCTAATTAATTGAGCTGAAAATAAAATCACACGGCACATTAAACATGTCTTCAGAAATCACACCAGCAAGTTTCATGTTTTTACTTTTAAAAATGAGTCTGAAAATGTCTCAGAAAATTTCGAGCTGTTGAGGGTGAAAAAATATTTTTTCGAATACACCCACGCCCTTGAAAACACCCACTCCGTAATGTTAATCCTATGGGCAGGTTATTTTCGAATTTCTCGTTTCAATTTGAATATTTTTAAACAATTTTTTTTTTTTTTTTTTTTTTTTTTTGCATAGGCTAGATGAGGTCGATCTTTAATATGACTCTTTTTTACTTTTTCGATTTAGGCTGCAGATTTTTTTTAAAAAAAGATACTTTCAGTTTCGAAACCGGTTTGGAGTCATGCAATATTTTGAATTGTCCCGAGCGCTCAAAACCGACGCTACGCTCCTGAATTATACTTTTACTAATAATATCCTATGGTATTTTTCATTACCAATTAATATATCATATATATTCAACTGTAAGATGTAAATATTAGTAAAAAACTTTTTTTTATGACAAGAAAATTGTACTAATATATACATCATCAAATAAATAAATATCTGGTGAGGCCAAATAAGAACCGTATTGCCATGCCTTTTTGCATGTCATTCACATTGTGTGATAAAAAAGAATAATGTGACTTGTCCCTTTTTAACATTTTAATGTAGTGTCTGTTTTCTTCTCTTTTTCTCTCGGGAGCGGCCGAAACAGGACAAGCGCAAATCTATTTTGACGCAAGTTTCACGTCAACATCTTCAACAAAAGAGGGTGATTTGGCGAGAAAAGTAAAATAAAATAAAGAAATCAGAATTCAGGGTCGTCGCGGCAGAAAGAGGTCGACGGCAGGTGCTGTTTCTTTCTATATAAATACAGGGCATCCATCACCATCCATTTTCTGCCTTTTCAATCGAGTTGGGCACATGACTGACACTATCGCAGGCCAATTTTATAAGAAGCTCTTTTTTTTTCCTTTGAAGTAAAAGGGAGTGGTGTTCACATGAGCCAGTCCAGTGACGCCTTTTCTGTCAAAAAGACCACTGCGCGATTTTCAGAGGAGCATAGTCATTAAAGCCAAATTTCACTTCAAATCAGTGGTGCGAAAATGAGGTTTATGGTACGCAGGGAAGTGCCTGTGGGATGCGAAGCCCCCTTCCCCCGAAAAAAACAGCGATTTTTATCTAATCAAGGGCAAATTTTATCCACTTCCATAGGTCCACTTCAGGTAAGGTCACCTATGTTCGCCCCCCCCCCCCCCACACACACACACACAAACACACACACAAAAAACAAAAAAGAAAAAAAATCTTGGCCAAGCCACTGCGGTATGCTGCTCAGCTATTCCTCGTACAGGATTTTACATTTTGTGAGATCATTACCTTTCCGCATGGTGTTAATCCCTAATTGTACTATTTTTCAAGGCTGCGGAGTCGGTGGGTAAAATGGCCGACTCCGACTCCGGAATATTTTAACGACTCTGACTCCGACTCCTATTCCAACTCTGGGTTGGCAACACTAATACTCGAGCTGGGGTACTAGTGTTACTTGTTGGTTAAATCATGATGGAATAGAATAAGAAAAATAAAGCTAAAATCTCACTATTTCAGCATCGATTATCTTTTTAGGGCTTCAAAAATAAAACAGAAAAAAAAATGATATTTTCCGCTTTATTAATTTTACAATTTCGTGCCCGCAAACCCGAAAAATCCAACTATCGAAATCTAAAGAACACAAAATTGAAATTTTACTATTTTGGATCTGCGGACTGAGAAGAAAAGGCGAAATCGTTGCAATTTAGTTGTCATTTTGCTCCTCCAGGTCCAGACTCGAAAAACTTGGAGGAAAAAATCTCGGAAAAAAGGAAAAATAAAGATGAAAATTTTATAATTTTGGAAATAATTTAAATCCTGTGGATTCTAATGAAATAATTTTAAAAAAAATTGCATTTTTTCAATTAAGTTTAAATTTTGGCTTTTTTTCGGGTTTTGCAGAACTTTCAACTAATAGTAAAAAAATAAAGAAACAAATAATGATAATTTATCCTACATATAAAAAAAAGTGTTAAAACTCTTAGACAATTGCTCTATCCGGGACTGCCCAAATGATGCTTCTGGTTTTATTATATTTAAATCTCGTTGTGATGTTGGTAGAAGGGGGGTCCTGCACGAGGAAAATGTTCTGGCCTGGTTTCCTTTCAATTGAAACAAAAAGGCATTTCACTGTTGCTGGGACTAATTAACTGAGTGGGACCCGTGTGCACTATCATTGTACCCACTGCAACCTCCTTATGATCTGCCTGACTTTTATGGCTAAAATTTCATGAACGAAACACAAACTGATGTATTTGACTGAAAAACAGTCTCGTTTTTAATGTAAAACAAGGCGAAACGGCTTCTTCAACTAAATATGGTAACATGGAATCTTCGTTAGGGTGGAGAGGGGAGGGGGTGGAGTTGTCTGTTTTTATCTTTTTTTTCCTCTTCGCTAGTCAACCGTCAATTGTAGCTTGACACGCGATTTTCGTGTCAAACATGTCATGAGGTTTTATACGTGAGCAATTTGTTCATGGGCACAGATTATAAAACCTGGTACAATAATAAAAGAAATGAAAAAGTAAAAAATGAAAAATGAAGAAGGACAGTTATGAACCACATAGTGACGTTCGTTGAATACTAATAGTGAAGACGTGTTTCAGAAAGTGATTATGGGCATCTCTAAACATCATCATTATTATAAGAGAAATAAGATAGGAACAGTAGCTGAAGGAGGCTCAGTAGCTAACAATTATCTAGAAGTATGTAGTGGAGCCTCGATTTTCATACTAGCGTTTGTATTCACGTATACGTCGTGGGAAAAAAATACTAATGTTTTCGATGATAGACTTGTAAGATGCGTATATATCGTACATAATGTACCTTTACGTTTTATTTATTTATTTATTATTATTATTATTATTAAGGATCGACCGAAAATGATTTTCAAAACCGAAACCGAATTTCAGCAATCTTCATATTTTAGACCGAAAACGTAAAAGAAAATGTCCAACATTTTTTAAAGTAATTAATACATATATAAATATACATAATTATTCATTAATTATACGTGTTTATTAAATATAAATAATTATTAATTAATTATACGTGTGGTCCAAGGTCCAAGTTGTCTCTCTGTGCCTCTGACCAAAAATGCGTAAATACGGGTTAGGTTCCCCTAGAAAGACACCCACGGAGGGCACTCCCCTAGGGCCTTTATCCCTCGTGCATATAATCAGCCGTCAAAAATCAACCCAACCCAACCCTCTGACCAAAAATTTTTATTTTCACATAAAATAGAATGTAATTTATTCATCAACGACACAGAATGATTTTCTAATTATACGAATTTCATCTAATTAAAAAAGGTTTTAGGTATACATACTTCGATTTATCATTTATAATGATTTTTGTAAATGATCTTGACCCATCTGTTATACTAGAAGTTATACTATACTTTCTCAAAGAGTATTAGAAACACTTCTGCGGTTTCAAACTAAACATTTTCTATTACTATTAAGTCTGCAGCTTTTAATGAGCACATGAAAAGCGTCTTCAAAGTTTAGCCATATATGTATTGCTTGTTTTATAATTTGCACTCACGTCTTGAGTCAGTCATGACTGATAATTATAAACAGTGAAGTTCATAACAATACGTAAGTAAAGAGTGTCTCATTTGAGCCGATACAGCTCATATCAATGAGTAATGTCGAAAATTTCCGAAGGAATAAACGAGATTTTTTTAATTCAGATAATTTCGGTCGAATTTTGGTCCGACCGAATTCTCGGCGAAACTCACATTTTGAGAAGAAAACGAAACTGTATTTTCGATCTCTAACTATTATTATCGAATTAGTAATAAAATATATTAACATATAAATTTTTAATAAAGCTAGGGGGCTCTGCCCCTACGAGCTACGCTCGTCAACCCCCGTTCAGACACCTCAGGCTCTAACAGCACGCTAATTTGATCGGCTTTAAAAGGATTTCGGAAAATTGAATTATAATTTGAATCTGACAATCGTAATCTGACGTAATTTTCACTCTTTTTAATATTCACGTAAAAATACTTTTGTTAGATTTTATTTTAAACTGTTTTAAAACTATTTTAAACTGATTTAAATTTAAACTGTTTTGCAATATTATTTTTTGTTCATTTTACGTAATAAGTGTAATGTGACGTAAATGTGACGTAAATTCTCCTATTTAAGACTTCTAACGCATGTTAATGAATTTATTATTTTGCAATATTCTTTCTCTTTTAAAATTCATGGGTAAATATAGTTTTTATGACGTAATTTTCACTGAGTTCCTGCTTTTTATATTTTCTGTTTATAATAGTCACGTGTAAAATAAATTTTTAATTTGAAGCAAACAATATAGTTTGCGCTGTTTGTACAATTGCAACAGTTTAAATTAATACAATTTTCTAAAATATGTAAAAAATATCTCTCGAAATGCTGAAAATTTGAATTTAAAATAGAAACAAAACCTCAAAATATGAGTCAAATTAAAAATCTAAATGCAGTCTGCACACCGGCAAATTCTGACGCATAAAATGATCTAAAAATAATTAAATTCCTATGTACAGTTTTTGCTCTTATAAAACTTTTTTAATGGAACGATTTGTCCAACTTTGGCATTAAATATCTCTTAAAGTAATTCCTCGATTTGAAAACTATTTGCATCAGCGTGTTTATCAAACATTTCTCTATAATATTGCCGATTTTCATATTTTTGTATGCAACAGTTTTTTTAATATTAACGAAGAAAGGCCATGCTTAAGCATTCAAATTGGGTGCCGATTTGCCGGGAATATCTACGCAGATTTTCATTGGTCCATTTCCAAATCAAAACTTTTTTATTTATATATAGAAGGACTCAGTTTAGTTTTTGTTTTATTTTGATTTTTTTAATATATATAACATTATAGGGATTAAAAAATGCATGGAATTAAAAAAAAAAAAAAAAAAAAAAAACCTTTTAAGTAATTAAAAAATAAATAAATAAAAAAATTTAATGCATAAAGCGTTTTAAAATAATAGGGGGCTCGGCCCCCTACGAGCTACGCTCGCCAACCCCCGTCCAGACACCGTAGACTCTAAATGCACGCTAATTTGATAGGCTTTAAAAAGATTTCGAAAGATTGAATTATAATTTAAAAAACACTGGCGATCTCTCTATAAGCGTATTTCTATTCATTTCTCTTTGATTGGGGAATTTTAACGCCAAATCCGTTGTGGTACTACTTGATTATCCCGTCGACCCATTTCGCCAAATTATATAAATCGCCAAACCACTCGCCAAATTATACAAATTAACATAATTTTTATTTTAAATAACGAAAAAACAAATAAATTAGTACAACATTAATAAAAATACAAATAAAACGTCGAAATAAAAATAACTTGATGACGTAGACACGTGTAACAACATTTCAAAATAAGCTAATATAAAAGGAATTAAGTAAACAGAGTCTTTGTCTCCTGGTATTTTTTAACAAAGTGAAAAGAAAGTTCTTTTAAACGAGACATTTTAAATTAATCGTTTTTAATCTGACGTAATTTTGACCAAACTATTCTTTCTCTTTTTAATATTCACGTGAAAATACTTGTGTTAGAAATTAAATATTATTTGCGCTTTCTTAACAAAAATAGTTGAAAAGTATCCTCTTAAAATATCAAATAAATGTCTAGCGCAATTTCTAAATTTAAACCGTTTTGCAATATTATTTTGTGTTCATTTTATGTAATAACTGTAATGTGACGTAAATATGACGTAATTTCTTCTATTTAAGACTTCTAACGCATGTTAATAAATTTATTGCTTTACAAATTCCTTTCTCTCTTAAAATTCACGTGTAATTATAGTTTTTATGACATAATTTTTAATAAGTTCCTGCTTTTTGTACATAATTATTTAATTCTAATTCCAAATGTTTTTTTCTGTTTATAATAGTCACGTGTAAATAAATTTTTAATTTATTTACACGTATAAATATATTTTTTTTTTTTTTTTGAAGCAAACATTATTGCTTCCGCTGTTTATACAGTTGGCAACAGTTTAAATTAATATCACTTTCTAAAATCTGTTAAAAATATCTCTAGAAATGCTGAAAATCTGAATTTAAAATAGAAATAAAACCTCAAAAAATTAGTCAAAATAAAAAAATTAATGCAATCTGCACTCCGGCAAATTCTAACGCATAAAATGATCTAAAAATGATTAAATTCCTATGAACAGTTTTTGCTCCTATAAAACTTTTTTAGTGGAACGATTTTGTCCAACTTTAGCATTAAATATCTCTTAAAATAATTCTTCGATCTGAAAACTGTCTGCATCAGCGTGTTTATCAAACATTTCTGTATAATACTACCGATTTTCATATTTTTGTATGCATTATTTTTCTTAATATTAACGAAGAAAGACCTCCGGTCACAAAAAATTCAAAACCGGCGGCGGCGGCGGCGGTGACAGCGGTAGTTACTTTTTTTTAGAATAGAGAGATTTTCTAAAAACAATAGATCTGGAACTTTTTCAAATTTCAGTAAATCCGCATCGGACCGGATAACTAGATTTTACCCGAACCCGGTCCGAGTTTATTATGGCTCTTTTTTTTCTGCAGATCGGATAAAGATTAGAATTTTGCATCCACTCGAGTAACCAGGTTTTATCGAAACAGGGCGCGAGTAGGGTTCGTGTAAAGCCTGGACAACCGACCTGATGCAAGATTTTAATCCGAATCTTACCTAAAGCCAAAAAGAACAAGAAACAAGCCAATGCAATAAGGCCGGGTCGGGTCCTGGTAAAATCTGGTCACTCGACCCGATGTAGGATCCGAATCTTGCCAATTGAAAAAAAAAAAAAACAGCCGACACAGTAAGGCCGAGTCATGTTTGAGTAAAATCCGGTCAGCCGGCCTGATGCAGAATCGTCACAAGTGTCACATTTTTTACAAGTTGGTCATACTGTGACGTCACGTCACAGAAGGGCTTAAAACCGCCATAACGACGCATATTCACATCCACATCATTGTTACTTCACACCGGCATCACATAACTTTACATCTATGGTCACAAATTCATTCACAATATGACGTCACCGCGATGTCACAGTGTTATACGGTTATCGTTGAATTGAAAAGATTTGTTATTTTTTGATGTGGACATTACGGCTCATGACACTTGGTATTCTCATTGATATGCCAAGCAAATTACAAAATGTATTAGGTGGGCCGGAAAATTCTGTCGTTTAATTTTCTTTCATGCCTTCTTTTTTTAAATTCAGATTTCTTCATTGGCACCAGTTTTTTGAAATAGTGAAATTCCCATTGTTTTCATCTTAATTTGAAATGTGAAAACTATGCGAATTTTAGCATTTCAAAAAAATGGTGCCAATGAAGAAATCTGAATTTTAAAAAAGTAGGCGCGAAAGAAAATTAAAAGATATAATTTTCCGGTTCACCTAATATTTCCCAAAATGGCTGCAAAATATAAAACATTACTATATATTTTGTAAATTAGAGCTCCTGGAACACAATATTTTATGTTTTGTTACAATTCTTGTTTTCCTCACAAAATGGTTTGTAATTGTATATTTTTAATTTGTTTGATCTATACTGTAATTCAATTTTGTTTTTTGTTACTTTAAAGTAAAAAAAATGGCAAAAAAATTAAAAATTCTTTTTTTTGTGTGTGTTCTCTTTTATACCAATTTATACAAGTTGTACATCAATAAAAAAATAAGTGTAATATTAAACATTCCAGGTTTAAACAAATTTGCGTCCGTGAATGTGAATCTACACTGTGGACAAAAAAAGTGACAGTGTTTTTACTAGTAAGTGGAAACTGAAAGTAACAGGAACATAAATTTTCAACTAGTGTTTCGTTTTTGTAATAAAAATGAAACTAAAAGTATGTTCTCGAACATCAGACAATATGCCCGCAAGCCGAAAGCGTACGTGCAGAAATTCGTTTAACAGGGGACGTAGACCAATTGTTTGACCCACTAATACGGTATAGAGTAAGCTATAAAGTCTGACTTTCTTGATACTGTGATGAAATAGAAAAGTTTTGGTAAAAAATAAGGAAATTAAAAAAAAAGAGAAGAGGAAGTAAAGAGTTGAAGAAAAGGATGAAGATGGCAAAAAAAAAAAAGTTATGTAGGTCACTGGGAATATCGGTCAACTAGGCATTTTCAGGGAGCGTTTATAGACCACAAGAAAATATGAACAAGTAAAAGGGTTTTATATATAGAGAGAGAGGAAAATATTTCGAAAGAATACAGGATTGTAGTCTGACAATTCCCTGCGAAACTGCATCTGAGCATCTTCGATTTAATTTTTAGTCTTTCATAGCATTTTTTATAGTTTTCTACAATTTCTTAATACGTATTACTAAAATATGGAAAAATACAAATGAATATACTAAAAAATAATACAACATAAACTGTACAAATACAATATAAGAAGGAAAAATCATATTCTAGAGATTAAAAACTTATTTTTATTATAGTACCTGCAATTACTGTGCAAAGGACAAAAGTGGACGAAAATTGCGCTCGGATCCCACGCGAAAACACTCGCAAGCTAATGTTTAATCTTTGGGAGAATTCTTTTAAAATATCTCGTTTGCATTTCAATATATATATATATAGATATAGATATAATTTATTTTCTGCATAGGGCAGCTGAGATCGATCTTTGCAAACGCCCTTTTTTATTTTTTCGATTTTGGTTGTAGTTTTTATATATTTTTAAGAGGATTCTGTCATTAGTAGCCCCTTACAGATTTATATTACAAAAAAGAGAGAGCATAATTACATTTGCCTACCCATGTTTCGTAACACACAAAAATTGCTTCCAAAGGCACACAAACCCACCTAATTGATTATTTATTCATTATAACTTCTACATAACATCTGCACTACTTTATGAAAAATTATAGTGCCTTATAGTTCCCAAATATTAAAAAAAACTTTTTGCTGTCTAGTTTGAAATTTAAACTTTTTTTGCCAAAAAATTCTAGCCATAACATTTTATAGGGATGGGAAAGGAGGCGGGTCCACGGGGCTCAAACCCTGCTGTGAATTTACAGTTAAGACATTTTTTACATAAAATTATCAGGAAAAATCTTAAAAATAAGTGTCCTATTTTAAAGTCGATTATTTTCTGTTTGGTAATTCATAGTTAAAAGGTGTTTTTTATTAACGGTGTATTCCGATCCAAACTGCTTATTTTCTGATTCATTTTTCAATTCATTTTTGCTCTCAAACGCATCAAACTAAGAAATTCTCTTATTTAGAAACTACATAATGTGCCGTGCTTCTCGATTTTTTGATAAATGCAGAAAATATTGTAAAAAATGCTGTGAAAATCGGCGTTTTGAACCGAAATTTCCGGAAGCGGGAGATCTGGGGATGAAAAAGATGGTCATACTGAGAAAATAATTGCTTAAAAATCAAATTCTAATGAATTGAGCGAAAAATGAAATCACACGGCACCTTATACAACTCTTCAAAAATCACCCCAGCAAGTTTCCTGTTTTTACTTTTAAAAATGAGTCTGAAAATGTCTCAGAAAATTTCGAGCTGTTGAGGGTGGAAAAATATTTTTTCGAATACACCCTTAAACATATACCGGGTGTCCCAAAAAATGACTGATGGATTTTAAAATTCAATAACTTCCAAACGGTGTCAGATATTAAAAAAAAATTCTTGCAGGAGGGTTATGTATGATGTCAGGAATTTTTGTACTGTCAATCTTGATTTTAGTTCGAATTTTAAATAATAGATGGCGCTGAGAGCAATAGGCGCTCAGTCCAGACCCGATTTTTAATACTTCGGGATCCATTCAATACATTTTAATCTCCTTTTTTCGCATGGAAGAAGAGAGAGGCCGAAAAATCGAACCTGTATTTCGAGGTTATTGCTTGCAGCGCCATCTATCGCTGCTATTTGTAACTAAAACTGAGAATCACAGCATAAAATCTCCTGACATTTTACATAACACACCTGCAAGAATTTTTTTAATATCTGTCACCGTTTGCAAGTTATGGAATTTTAAAATCCATCACTCATTTTTGGGACACCCGGTGTCTTACAATTCAAGTTGTTCTTTACTTATTTCTTAAAACTTCAAAGTGCATCGAACTAATTGAGCTCGAAAAAAACAAATATCCTTATCCAAGTAAAATTAGATTCATGTAAACTTAAGTACGGTCTTGGGAAAAAAAGTAAACACCCCCTAACTAACTCTGCAACTAATTATCGTAGAAGAAAGTTACTGGTGCCAAACGATTGGAAATAAAGTCTACTTTTAAATGATGTATATAAAATTTGCTTTAGGGGATCATCTGCAAATCATAACCACACCAAACTTTGTTTTTTTTTTTCAATGGCAACACCCAATTTCGGCAATATATTTTAAATCTTCGGTTCGAACCAGGGTTGCCGGCTTTTAGCCAGGTCAAAAAAAGCCGGCCGGCTTTTTTTGGTTTTAACCACTTAAAAAAAAGCCGGTTTTTATTTTTAAAAGTTGGTTTACAGATAATTCGTTTAAAACTTGGATCAATTAATTTATAATACACTTATAAATATTTTCGATTAAGAAAATTATAAATTTCAATTAAATTTTGTCAAATAAATAAGTCTTTATAAACTGCTAGAAGGCAACTGTAAAGGCATTATGTCTGAAAAAAAAAATTATAAATATTGAAAAGAATATAAGCTAGACTCCAAACTGATGTTTTGAAATTCTATGTTACATAGCTCCACATATACTACACATTTTAAAGATTATACTAGTTAATTAAACAATGACAAAATGTAGCACATCAAAATGGAAACATTCTTATGTGTCCATATGGAGCGTTAAGTTATAAATGTTAAAAGAAAAATTAGAAAGGATGTAATTAGAGATGTGTCATTTGTTGAGGAACGACTCCAACGGAACGATTCCGGCAGTGAAACTGAAGGAACGATTCCGAAAAGGAACGACTCCTCGTATCGGTCCTTTTCGGAACGGTTCCTCGGATTCGGTCCTTTTTGGAACGGTTCCTCGGATTCGGTCCTTTTCGGAACGGTTCCTCGGATTCGGTTCTTTTTGGAACGGTTCCTCGGATTCGGTCCTTTTCGGAACGGTTCCTCGGATTCGGTCCTTTTCGGAACGGTTCCTCGGAATCGATCCTTTTCGGAGCGATTCCTCGGAATCGGTCCAAAATGTACCGAATCCTCGGAGTCGTTCCGAAATGTACCGACTCCGAAAAGGACCGATTCTTCGGAGTCGTTCCGAAAAGGGCTGATTCCTCGGAGTCGTTCCGAAAAGGACCGATCTCGGAGTAGGTTCGAAATGTACCGATTCCGAAAAGGAACGATTCCTTAGGGATCGGCTCTTTTCTTGTAGACTGGACAGTTTTAATAAATTAAAATACGCTATTTTATTTCAAAATAACAGATTTTGATTCAATTAAAGCTGACTTTATTTCCAAAATATCATTCTAATGTGTGTGCCCCCCCCCCCCTCCTCAAAAAAAAAGAAGAAAGAAAGAAAAGAAAAAAAAGAAAGAAAAAAGAAATTGAAGTGCGGGGCAGAGTAGGGCGTTTAATAAACATTACTATTTGATCTTCTTGTGCTAAATTAATCTGAAAGAAATAATTTAAAAAAATATTTTATACGAATTGGATTTTTTCCACCTGAGTGAAAAAGTGCCCGAGATGGGATTCGAACCCAGAAACTTTACGTGCTTTACCGATTGAGTACCTGGACCCCGAAGGTAATGGAACACCATGTGTACACTGTAAAAAAAATACTGCCAGCTTTCCGGTAGGAATCGGAAAAATAGTTGCCCTTATCGTACCTGAATAATTTCCGACCCAGCTCGGAATAAAATCCGTAAAAATAAGGAAATAGTCAGTAAAACGGTATTTTACGGATTTTATTCCGATTTTATGGATTGTATTCCGAGCTGGGTTGGAAATTATTCCGGTACGGTAAGGGCAACTATTTTTCCGATTCCTACCGGAAAAGTGGCATTATTTTTTTTACAGTGTACTTTAATACACTAATACTTTTTCTAATTGGTAAATGTATCATACGAAATTAATTTTTTCTAAATCAATTCTTAAAGCTGTTCTCAAATCCAAAAGGATAACTTTGTGACAAAAGTTTTAATTTATTTTTATTCGGAAATGCATGAAACGAGCAGGTGTTGTTCAGAAACTATGTAATCGAGCTGTTTTTTCCGGGTTTTTTTGCAAACGCAATAGATCTTTCAGAAAATAGTGTCAAAGTGGACGTTTTGAACGAATTTCCGCGCGAAAGAGGCATAATCGCTCAAAAAAGGGTGAAAAACATGTTTGTCACGTGATCAAAATCGATTATAACTCAATAGGTAATTTACTGATCAAAAGATGGAAAACACAGTTCGATTTCAAATCGCTTCCATGGTCAAACTTTCCAATTTTATATCTTTCCGTTAAAAAATGAATTTGTGAATGTGTCAAAACGTTTTACGCTTGTTGAGCAGACCATTTAAGAACAGCCTTAAGAAAAACAAAGAAAATGCTTGTTTAATTAATAGTGAAAAATATTTTTTTAAATCTGATTAGAAACAGTTTTGAATAATATAAGAAATATATGTCACTAGGCCATAAAAATGGCATTTTAATAGGATAATAATAACTGATTTTCAATTATTTTAATAATTGTAGAGTTACGCACTTTCATGCATATTTCACTATTTCATGTTTTTTCCTCAAACATAATTTCAATTTGAGAATCCTCTTTGTCAAAAGAAATATATGACCAGCTACGAGCGCTCGAGTACCACTTTATTTCCACAGTTTGGCATCTTGTTTTTCTCTCCTGAAGAAGATGATTAAAAAAATCTCGAAACTCCCGAAGATTGTTGTTTTAATCAACTTACATTGAGGTTTATTACATAAAGTAAAATCTGTTAGAACAAGGAATTTTTGTAAAACGTTTCCCTCTTTCTTAAGATAATGAATATTTCAAAAAGCATAATGTCTAATAATAATAATAAGATAACAGTAACAGTGGTGGCTGGGATTGAAATAATTTAACCGCGGTTCGCTCTCTTAATGGCCGTTTTGAGTATAAAAACGAGAAAGAAAAATCACGTGCTACATATAGATTATCGGACTTTCTCCAACACTGCGACATATATGTAAAGCTGCATATTTTATGCTTGTTTCGCTTCAATAGATTTATGTTAACCCTCCGCCTACCAGAGGGGTTCAATGGCCCCGACAGGTACATTTATAATGATATTTCTAATTTATTTTAAAAACTGAAATTTTTGTAAATATGGGTTTTTTTCTAGGATGTTCTATCCTTTTGAGTAGAACATTCCAGAAAAAGTCACATATTTACAAAATTTTCATTTTTTTAAATGTGAAAAATCAATTTGGATGTACCTATTGGGTCTGTTGCATCGGTCTGGTATGCAGAAGGTTAATATTGCATTTAAAAAGTTTTACAATATACGAATTTAATTATTGGTTTCCAAAGAATGCACGTTGTGATTTTGTACAGTTTTTTCATTTGTTATTTTATTTCTATTTCTTGCTAAATAATTAGAATTTAAATAACTGTGACTTTGTTTTAATTCAACGTAAAATAAAAGCAAAAAAAATCGTTTATCGTAATAATTTCTTATAATAATTCAAATTTCTTGATCGTTATTGATACTCCAAATCCCGAAATTAATGCCACGATTAATGCCTGTTACTGTGGTGATGGATAATACATATCTGAGTTTAATTTCGATCAAAGCAAGGCTCCCTTCATGCCAATCTAAATTTAATGTTTCAAGCCTAATACCAAACTTCCGTTTTTATTGAGGTAAAACTTACTGCAAATACGATACTAAATTTTATGTATTTTCCTTTCTTATTGTTATTCTTTTCACTTAGAAGATTTATTTATTTATTTTCATTTTTTTTTTTTTTAATTACATAAAGTTTTCTGAAAAGTTCGAATTTAACAAAATGTTTTATCTATTTTAAATAGTTTTGACAGTAAAAAGTTTAACTCCGAATAAAAAATAGTCAAATTCTTAAAAAAATAAGGTTGGTATTATCTATAACACGTTTACAACAGATGTCTTTCATTCAACGGTCGAAACATCTTCAAAAGGATAGTTCTTTATATAGTACTACACTCTGTAATAATAATGGACATACTTTTAAATTGTTTAATTTAATTAAACCAATAAGCCGTTTTTCAGTTAAAATGTTAGCAAATTTCAAATTTACAGAAATAGAACTTTGAAGTTTAGTGAATCACTATATCTTTTGGCGGAGGTAATATGTACTATATATGTATAAAATCATATATATTAGTATATATATACATATTATAGTATTAATATATATATAATATTATCTTACAAATATCACTAGCCATAGCCATGCTGCTAATGAATCTGTTTACAAATCATCTGAAGGAACTTTTAACCATTCGTGTAACACAAGTGTTCCATGACTTCATGAGTTATGAAGCTCCAAAGATCCATATCCAAACAAACATATTAGCATCGCAATTCACTTACACCGAACTGAAGTTCAGTATAAGTAGAGAGGGTGATGGCGGATGAGGGTGTGAAATTAGAGAAATTCCTGTAGGTTCTCGTGAAATTGGAGATTCAAAAAGAGTTGTAAGTTTATTGAAATTCTACGTAGTTAACAGCAGTTCACAAATAGCGATGTTAGGGTATAAGACAAGACATACATCAATCACTCAGGAAAGACAGTGTACAAAAACGTGCTTTACTTTTTAACCCTTTCCAATAAAGTTAGTGTTTATGAATGCGGTTTGTCTGTCCCTCAGACCGTCTGTTCACGCTCTAAGGCAAGTCACACACTAAGGCGACACATAAGACATGTCACTTGAATTCGCTAGAAAAACTGGTTTAAAACAAGTTTGTAACAACTTCGTTCTTTGTTTCGACCGGTTTTTGCACTTCATGTTGCGCTTTATGTCGTTCTGTCGTCTCAGTGTGTGATATGCCTAACTCTTGTAAATATACTCGGATTCCCATGCAATTGATATATGTTAATGATGTTTACCATGGGATGTTTGGTATCCAGTATGAAGAGTGTAGCATTAATAGTTCATTTACAGGGGCACTCAAAAGTGTTTCGTTACATTATGGTCAACGGGAAAAAATCGTTTGCAATGCATTTTAATGGCATTAAGCTATTTCAAATGTATTAAAATTGATATATATCACTGAATTGCACTACAAGATGATTGCTATATTGCTGGGTGTTCCACTTCTGAACCAGATCCTGAAGACAGTGATAATAATGTTGATGAATTATGTGAAATATCCTGTGTGCGTAAAGTTAGGGAACTGGGGAGCAAGACTATAAAGGGGATAAAGTTATTGAAAGTACGGACACTGGAACAAAACGAACTCTACTTTAACAAGTTACATATCCAAACCAGTAGGGCCATCCAAATGAAAAATGAGATTCAGAATGAAAAATGAAATTAAGATTACCTAGAGGTAGATTTTGAAGAGGAATCTATGAGACTAAAAATTCCTAGACCCTGGTGACAAATATCAGAGCAATAATAAAATTTCCTATACAGGATGTCCACTCTCAACGATGTCCAATGGCTAATTCCTAAACCGTTATATAGTTCCAATTACAAAAATGTTTTAAATGGGGGTAAAGAAGTATTTAAAAAGTGATTTGGGTCAAAAGAATCATTTCCTGAAAAATTACGAAATTTAATTTTTTATACGGTCCCCCGGTCTTTCAAGTTATAGCTAGTAAAACTTGCCTATTACACTTACAAGTAAGACAAATAAAAGTCCTATTATTCTACGATTAAAACTGACCGAAGTAATGGCTGTTTAAAGTTGGAGCATATTTTTTGCTGCGAAATAGGGGTCATTTACAAATTTACTAGAAATATAAATAATCTTCAGATATATAAAAAACATAGTTGATAGTAAAATTAACATTGCATTATAAATTTGAAATCTATAATCATTCTGAAATATTAATGCAAAATATACAGCTTGTACTAAACATATAACAGGAAAAAAAATAATAGAATTTTCGTTAAATAAAATGGTGAAAAGCAACAGCCTCGATTCTTTACAAAATGACACATATTTTGAAATGTTATTAGATTTTACTAGGTTGCAAATTTGTGCTGTGTCATGTGTTTTAGCTTTTGATAATTGGTTCTTACGTATTTTGTAGCACTGAATCCGAAAACGGCCTTCATTTTTTATCACAAAGTACAGATTTTTTGTAAGTCGTAAATTTGAAAGCTAAAAAGGGAAAAATTTACGGAAATCTGATAGTATAAAATAGACGTGATTGTTATTTCTTTAACTTTTGATAATTGATTTTTATGTATTTTTTACTATTGAATGAGAAAATGACCTTCATTTTTAATTATCACGTCAGGATTTTTTGCAAATTGTAAATTTCAAAGTTTAAAAGTTCAAAGTTTTAATTGAACCTCCCACATCATCGGATCCCCGAGCTGTTTAGCTGTAAGAATCCCAGTATAAGCTAAAAATTGAATAAATTCTTGAATTAAATAAAATTAAATTGAATAAAAGAAGTTTTACATCCATTTTATAGTATCAGATTTTCGCTATTTTTTAACTTTGAAATTTACCATTTGCAAAAAAGTCTAACATGATGGTTAAATATGAAGGTAATTTTTACATTCATTGCTAAAAAACACATACAAATCAATCGTAAAAGTTAAAAAATACAACTATCGACTCTATTTTATAGTATTAGCTATTTTTTTCAATTTTGAAATTTACTATTTGCGAAAAATCCTGACATGATGATTAAAAATGAAGATAATTTTCTGATTCAGCGCTAAAAAATACATAAAAATCATAATTTTAAAAATACATAATTTAAAAAATAAAAAAACACAACAATCGCAGTCTTGTGTTATCTAACCTAAAACTTTTTAGTAAACTTGTTGGCAGTAATCTATCAGAAATTTTTTGTGCTATCCTGTAAAATAAGTACATATGGTAAGCACTGAAAATCATAATAATATTACATTGTCATGTGATTTACGTCAATATGTAAAATTTAACATCGGTCGCATATTTTAAAGTGAGTTGAATATCGAGTACAAATTTTGAACTGGAAAGACATACATACGATTGTTTCAAGTAAACCCATTACCCGCTGGTGTTGCGTTCACGCAACGGTCAAAATAATTGCTCATGCTTAAATTAATTACTTTGTCACCACTATTTTACAATTAAAAAAATTGCCTTATTTATTGGCAGAAATTTTGATATTTTAATAAAGCGAAAATTACCTTTCTGAATTTGTGGTGACAAGCGACTTTCAACAAGAAATTTGAAAATTCCTACTTTATAGTTTTGGCGGTTAATAGGTTAAATAAAAGCTTATAAAAGTAGCATAATTTTTGTTAAAAAAAATCATGAAAAGAAACAGCTTCAAATCCTTACAAAAATTTGTCGTAATGCGATTTCTTTCAAAACGCAGCTACACATGAAATAAATCCTTCAAATACTTTAAGCGCTTTCTTTACGACCCCTAGAAGCATGGCTAAAATCATGTATATTCGGATGCAGAAAAGTGGCATAAGTCTTGCACTTCAAAGTTTCGTATAACTTCATGAATTTTAGTGTTAGATGAATGGGACTTTTTTGTCTTTCTTTTAAGAGAACAGGAAATTTTTACTAAATATCACTTATAGGGCCGGGGGACCGTATAAAAAATTAAATTTCGTAACTTTTTTAGAAATATTTTTATTAATCCAAACGACTTTCAGAATAATTTTTTACCTTATTTAAAACATTTTTGTAACTGGAACTATAGGTCTATAACTAACGGTTTAGGAATTAGCCATTGAACATCGTTGAGAGTAAAGACACACTGTATAATAATAATAATATAAATGGACGGTCATTTGACGACATATTTTCAAGAAAAACCAATGATTACACTGGAAATCGAATAGACCTTGCGCCGCCCTTAAATTTCCAAGAGGAATTATGCTTTATACCATAAATCATAAAGTTAGAAATAACTGCAAATTAATTGCACACACTGATCAATGAAATGAACCTTTAAAAACAAAATCATCTGTCCAAAACATTACAAAATTAAGACGACTGGATGCGTAAGAAAATGGATGGGTACATAAGAAAATAAATTAGTAAAAAATATTATGGATTGCATGTGATTCTCTTTATCTCGGAAGTGTTTTTTTCCCCTTGGAATCCTTTATTTTCAAAATCGTTCTTTTTTTCTCGGAATCGTTCCTTTTTCTCGGAATCGTTCCTTTTTTTCGGAACGATTCCGAAAGGAACGACTCCAAAGAACTCGTTCCTTTCGGTGAACGATTCCGGCTGGAACGATTCCTTAAAAGGAACGATGTTGCCCATCTCTAGATGTAATACTTGAGGAGCGTGGTACATACGTGTATAAAAAATAGAGCATTTAAACAAGAAAAATAAAATAAATTAAAATGTCAAAAAGCTTGTTGCTAAGCATATTCATGCATATGCTATTCATAATGTTTTTAATAGTGATAAATGATTTTGTTTATGACTATATATAATTTTAAATGTTTACTAGAAATAAAATAAGACTTGTAAGTTAATAGTTCTTAAAATTAATTGAGTATTAAAACATGTAACTAAGTAACCACTGTCCTCTTTAATTTTATAAAGCTGTAAAAATGTTAAAAATTGGGGGTGGGGGTTAAAGGTCAGCGTAAACTAGATAAAGCAGTTGGTATGGCGCTTTTAAAATTTAGCTGACATATTTGCAATTCTAACTACAAATCACTAGCAAAAAAGCCTAACAAGGGAACCACTTTTGGTGTTGCTCGCACCTAGCAACGAGACCTGGTGCATTTTGTAGAACTATACATAAAAGTTAGAGAATCGATAAAATTTCTCTGTTAAAATCATATTTTATATACTTTTTCACACTTTTAATTTTTTTTATTATTACATTTCTATTTGTTTATTTCACGCCAAAAGTGAGTTAAGTCGCCAAATATGGCGCTACAATTTTTCCGCCCGCTTTATCCGGGGAGTACAGTACATATTAGAATTATATCAGATTGCGATTTTTTTTATAATTGATAGCATAAGAAACAAATATTAGGTTTTTCTTTTTTTTCTATGCAGACGATAAATATATAAATAGTAAATATAATTCTATAATAGCTTCCAAGATAAGTGAAAACTATTTTTTAGTGAAATACAAAATAAGCAAACTATTTTCTTTTGAAATCGAATGGAATAAAGTTTCGAATGTTTAAAATGAAATGTTGCTGTATTAAATGGTCCTTGGTAAAAGTAATCATAAAGTAAATTAATATTTTTACACAATTTAGAAAAATTACTGTGGCTATATAGGTCGGGCATTACAATTTCTACTGAAGCCCAAACCACTCCTTACACAAGACAAACAGCTATGACATTTGGCTAGGGTTGCCGGAAAGCTCTACTTTTGAAAAAAAAACGCCAACTGTTTCTCCGCCAAAAATGTGAATATATTGTTGCAATTTTTCAAAATCAAGTTCGTGGGTTCTTGAAGGAATTTTTAAACTTTTTTCAATATTTTATACTTATTATTAACTAATTTTTATTTTTAAATGCTTTTCTTTAAAAAACGTCAACGTTAATAGCTCGATAAGTGGTCTCGAAAATTGCATTTTCAGAAAGTTATGCTGCTGTAAAATCAAGAAATATTATTTTAACAGAAAATTTTTATCGATTCTCAAACTTCGTAATATAGAGCTTTAAAATGCACCAGGTCTCAATGCTAGGTGCGAGCAACACCAAAAGTGGTTTCTTTGTAAGTTTTATTCCAGTTTTAATGTCTTCATTATTGAGAAATTGGGTTACTTATTAAACTCTAAATCAATTAAATGTCATTAAAACTAATTAAAAACACTTTAAAATGTGTAGTTTATAATTACAATGCTTCATTGTATAAAAGCCAATTATGGCCAAAAAAGGCCAATTTTGGCCAAAAAAAGCCGGTTAAAACCAATAAAAGCCATGAGGCTGATGGGCTACAGCCCCCCCCCCCCCGAAAATTTCGAAAATGATACGAAAAAATTGCTGGTTTTTTTCTTGCTTTTTTGGGAAAATTTTTCATTTTTTTTCTATCATACAGCGAAATAGCCATTCTCATTAGTCCAATATTACTCCATATTGACTCCAAAGAAGAGAAAAGGGGCTGATGGGGGTTACAGCCCCCCCCCCCTTCTCTCGAAATATTCGAAAATTAAATGAAAAAAGTGTTTTTTCCCTAATTTTTTGGACAAATCTGTACCTTTTTCTTCTGTCATACAGCGAAATAGACATTTTAGTTAATCCCATATTAGTCCACATTGACATCACAGCATGCTCAAAGATGGGGAGGGGGCTGATGGAATTACAGCCCCCTCATCTCGAAATAGTCAAAAATGAAATGAAAAAATAGTGCTGATTTTTTTTTACTTTCTGCTTGAGAAAAATTTGCATTTTTCTCCTATCATTCAACAGACTCCCTTCCCTTTAGTTCCATATTAGTGCACAGTAACACTACATTATACCTAAAGATATAAAAGTGACAAATTGGGTTACAGCCCCCTCCCAAAATAGTCGAAAAATGAAATGAAAAAATGCTTTTTTTTGTTTGTTTGTTTGAGATAAAATTTGTAATATTTTTTCTGTAATCCTTAGTTTTTTAGATAAATCTGTAATTTTTTTCTTCTGTCATACAGCGAAATTGCCATTCATGTTAGTGCCATGTTAGCACATTGACATCACAGCATACTGAAAGAAGGGGAGGGGGCTGATCGGATTACAGCCCCCTCCTCCAAACTAGTCGAAAATGAAATGAAAAAAAAAATGCTTTTTTTCCCTTCTGTTTGAGATTAATTTGTAGTATTTCCCCCCTATCATTCAACAGACTAGCCGCTCTCTTCTCTTTAGTTCCATATTTGTACACCATGACACCACATTATACCCAAAGAAGTGGAATAGGGTTACAGCTCCCTCCCAAAATAGTCGAAAATGAAATTTAAAAAAATGTTGAATTTTGTTTCTTTTTGTTTGAGATAAATTTGCAACTTTGTTTTCTGCAATATAACGAACTGACATTCTGGTTAGTCCCGTATTAGCACACATTTACACCACAGTATACCCAAAGAGGGGAAGGGGCTGATGGGGTGACAGGCCCCCATTCAAAATAGTTGAAAATGAAATGAAAAAGGTGCTGATTTTTTTCTTATTGTTTGAGATAAATTTGTAATTTAGATTTCTGTTTTACCGCGGATTAGCCATTTTCGTTAGTCCCCATAGACACCACAGCATACCCAAAGAAGGTGAAGGAGACTTTATTTTCGGTGGTGGGGAGAACAATGTTATAGATTTTAAGCTGCAATGACTTTCTTTTTAATGAAAGTATATAAAAAAAAAAAACATTAACTTTTTCCAACTTGATTCGGTGTGGTGCGGTCTCAGAATCGGGCCCGTGCCTCTACCCCACGGATGATTCTGAGAGGAAAAAAAAAATTCTGAAATTCACAGCAAATTTTCTGAAAGGTTACAGCAAAGGGGGGAATCCCTTCCCGGCGCCAATTATTTCCGTTGCTTTTTGCGTTAACAGTGTTTTCATTTCACGTTGATTTCAGGCTGAGTGTAGATTCCTGCAAGCTGGGTTCGGGTTAACCAGACTTTTAAGGGTGTATTCGAAAAAATATTTTTCCACCCTCAACAGCTCGAAATTTTCTGAGACATTTTCAGACTCATTTTTAAAAGTAAAAACATGAAACTTGCTGAGCTGATTTTTGAAGAGATGTATAAGAGGCCGTGTGATTTCATTTTTCGCTCAATTAATTAGAATTTGAGTTTTAAACAATTATTTTCTCAGTATGACCATTTTTTTCACTCCCAGATCTCCCGCTTCGGAAAATTTGGTTCAAAACCCCAACTTTGATAGCATTTTTTACAATATTTTCTGCATTTATCAAAAAATCGAGAAGCACGGCACATTAAGCAGTTTCTAAATAAGAGAATTTCCCCAGTTTCATGTGCTTGAGAACAAAAAATAATTTAAAAATGAATCAGGAAATAAGCAGTTTGGATCGGAATACACCCTTAAGGGTGTATTCCGATCCAAACTGCTTATTTTCTGATTCATTTTAAAATTCATTTTTGCTCTCAAACGAATCAAACTGGGAAATTCTCTTATTTAGAAACTAAATGTGCCGTGCTTCTTAATTTTTTGATAAATGCAGAAAATACTGTTAAAAAACGCTGTCAAAGTTGGCGTTTTGAACCGAATTTTCCGAAGCGGGCGATCTGGGAATAAAAAAAATGGTCATACTGAGAAAATAATTGTTTAAAAATCAAATTCTAATTAATTGAGCTAAAAATGAAATCACACGGCATGTTAAACATGTCTTCAGAAATCACCCCCAGCAAGTTTCATGTTTTTACTTTTAAAAATGAGTCTGAAAATGTCTCAGAAAATTTCGAGCTGCTGAGAGTGGAAAAATATTTTTTCGAATACACAAAGTCAGTTCAGCATATTACCTCAGTTTAAAAACTATACCTATAATAATAAACATAGTTGTTTGTATGTGTGCTGTTTCCTAATGTGACCGCTGTGTTTTTTTCACTTTGTTTGTTACAGGTTTTATCACAACCCTTTGCCGAAATTCGCACTTTTTCCGCGGTCCTTTGACGAAATTTGCGTTTTTTTGGGATACTTTGACGAGATTTGCTTTTTTTACGCCGGCCTTTTCCGGAATACGTACTTTTCCACCCGGTCCTTTGTCGAATTTCCAGTTTTTTCCCTCGGCCTTTAGACGAAATTCGCGTTTTTTCAGCGGCCCTTGAAAGAAATTCGCATTTTCTGCGATATTTTGACGAAATTTGCGTTTTTCCGCTGCCCTTTGACGGAATACACGTTTTTTACGTGATCCTTTGTCGAAATTTGCATTTTCCGCGTCTTTTTGACGAAATTCGCGTTTTTTCTGTGACCATTTGACGACATTCGCGTTTTTTCCTGGACCCTTTGACGAAATTTGTGTGTTTTCCGCGATCCTTTTTCGAAATTCGCTTAAGGCTGTTCTTAACTGATCTGCTCAACAAGCGCCCCGATCCATTTACGAAATTTGATTTTTTTGCGATCCTATGACGGTTTTTTTTTTCATTTTTGGAACCTCATGCCTTAAATTTTTGGAAATTTCGGAACAGAATCACCCCCCCCTTTCTCCTCTCTGGCTGCGCCCGCCCTCCCCCCCCCCCCATTATTGTCAAAAATGATTTCCGTTTACAACAAAATTCAACGTGTTTTGTAAGATATGGAACGTTATGGAAATTTAAGTCAGCCACCCCCCCTCCCCCCGAAATAAAATCCTGCGTGCGCCATTGCCCACAGCTACCCAGATATTAACCGAAGGGCCTATTACGTATGTGGTGTAGTTGAGAGGGACTCCAATAGTCATCCAAACAGCGATGTTGCGGCCCTCAAAGCAGCTGTTGTGTATGCAGTAGCAAATGTTCGCAACACTCATCTGATCATTACCTGCAGTCAGTTTTGACGGAGGCGGTTATTGCGGTCGGCAGTGGTTTCAATGAATGATGTCATCCAGTGTGTATGTGGTCATTTGTACAAAACGTTAAAAAAAATAATAAACATTCTTTGTCTAGTGTATATTCCTGTTTAAAAGATCCTGTTTGATTTGTTTTCAAATACCTAACGCATCCTGTATATTACTCATTTTATTGAAACATTTTGCTGGCAATAGTCGAATCATATTAAGCGGGTGAAATGGTTCTTTTGGCAACAAATAATACATTAATAGAAGTGACATAGTCATTCTGCACCATTTCAACAATCGAGTACCGAACATCAATTTGAATACAGCCCCTAAAATAGACTCATTTTAAAATAATTAATTTCTCTGAAACTAATTGTACGAATTTCATGAAAATTTGTTTTAGGCTAATTGAAGGGTGTAGAATTCATTTATGGTGTCAAACTTGGGTACTACTACTGGAAAAAAAAAAAAAAAGTTTGGGTTTGTTTTGATATATAGATGCCCCCTAAGCAAATTTTACCGTTCATCATTTAAAAGTAGACTTTATTTCCAATTGTTTGGTACCAGTAACTTTCTTCTGCAATATTTTTTGCATAGTAGGGGTGTTTAATTCCCCCCCCCCCCCCCACCACGACTTTACATCGAAACTGATGTATGATAATGATACATCATGGCAGATAAATTTCGCAGAAAACAATTTAAAAATTATACTTAAAGTATTAATTTATTATTTTGAAATTAAGTTAAATATTGTTTTCGTACAAATGAGACTTATAGAGATACAAAAGTATTCGACTGATTATTTATACTTATAAATGTTTCTTTATTTTTTTATAATCTCAGTTCATAAATTATTAGCGACTACCAGAGTATCCGCTCGCAAATTTTGGAATTTCTACGCCACCGTAACACTAGATTATCTGGATCATTTTATGCAATCACACACCTGTCACACAGTTGGCTTGTTGCGACGTCGCGTGCGTGTTGCTGATCCGTTTAGCAATATCCTCTCAAACACCTGTACAAAAAGTACTTTTAATTTTCTTTTTTAAACTCTTTTTTTTTTTTCATCTGTAACCTGTGCAGCTGTTTACAGGGTAAAAAAAAAAAAAAAAAAAAAAAAAAAAAAAAGCTGCATATTTAAAAAAAGCTTTATCACGAACAATCCACAGGCGTATATTACATTTAATGAATTTGATGTTGTAAAAGAAAACCCTTTAGAAAATCACTTTCCGCATAAACCGGCAGGCAGCTGCACAAACCATCACCTCTTTGGGTTACGAGTTGAAGACTGAAATTCCAGGATTAGTTAAAACTCGATTCGTATATTAAAATGCAACTCGTCAGCCAAGTCCTATCTTGGCGGAAAACACCTGCAAACCCGATTTTAGTGGTTGACTGGTAGGTTTACCATTATGTTTTCCTGCTACCAGTCCTCCAAGTTTTCATACCGGTACCTTTAGGTCTTAGGTGCAGGAAAACGCAAAGATAAACCTACCGATCAACAATAGAAATCGGTTCTGCAGATGGTTTCCACCAAGATAGGTCATTTTAATATGCTAATCGAATTCTGTCTAATCCTGGAATTTCAGCCGCCAACTCGATGAGGTGATGGTCTGTGCATTCACCTTCCGGTATATAACAATATCACACACTGTAAAAATATCGTGAAAAATTACCTCTGTTTTTAAAGACTATCTATTTTCTAACAAACGAGAACGGTACATAAATGCCTGTGGAGCGTTCTCATTGGTCACAAAATAGACAGTATTTAAGGCTGTTCCTAACTGCTTTGCTCAACAAGCGCAAAACGTTTTGACACACATTTACAAATTCATTTTTTAACGGAAAGGTATAAAATTGGAAAGCCTGGCCATGGAAACGATTTGGAATAGAACTGTTTTTTTTTTCCATTTTTTTTTTATCAATCAATTACCTATTGAGTTATAAGGAATTCTGATCACGTGACAAACACGTTTTTCGCCCGCTCTTGAGTCTCTTTCTTCCTTCGGGCGGAAATTCGGTTCAAAACGCCCACTTTGCCATTATTTTCTAAAAGATCTATTGCGTTTGCAAAAAAAAAAAATCGAAAAAACAGCTCAATTACATAGTTTCTGAACAACAAAGCCAGCTAGTTTCATGCATTTTCGAACAAAAATAAATTAAAACTTATGTCAGAAAGTTGCCTTTTTGGATTTGAGAACACCCTTAAAAACAGAGGTAATTTTTCACGATATTTTTAACAGTGCATATGAGGTCCACGGTCTAGCTGATACCCTTACACACGATTAAGGACCCCCATAACATTTTGCTTAAATTAATAGAAAAAAAAAATCTCTATTAATTAATTTTAAAAAAAACATTTTTTTTTTTAATTCGATACTTGGTGCCGGCTGCGTCTCAGATAACCCTTCTCTGTCATCGGGCTTGTATGCTGAGTAGAACTCTGCATGGGACCGGATCTAACTCAAAACATGACCCTGTTACGGCACCAATTTCGTTGAAGAAATTTGGCTTGGGCCTTCATTCGTTACTGTCGTGCTAGCAATTTGTTTTCACTAGCCATTTGCATATGTAGATTTTTGCGAATATATTACTCGAGAATTTTTCACGTGAACTCTTCTTTGAAATATATTGAGGTCTAACAGTCAACACCGGCAGCATGAAATGTCCAGAAAATTACGTCATTTAGCTGAAATCGCAACAAAATGTTTCAATGAAAATACAACGACGGCAATTATCACCGGAGGTCCTTTTGAAATAGGCGTTATCATTCGACGTCAAATTTTTTCTCAACAAATGGCTGCTATGTTTCATTTCCTATTCCGTTTGTATGCAATATATCTTATAGCTAGCCGTTTCACTTATCACTACTTTAGATGCAATGATAACATTTCCTACAGTTCATATTAAATAGGAAAAGAAACATAGGAACCCTTTTTTCAACCAAAACTTAATGATTGACAACAAGACTGAAAGCGATGATTTGGTTCCAATCTCCTTACCAGCGGAATGAAAAATTATTAAAAATCATTTCGACACAACTTATTTTCGCTCAAACATGACGTCATTTTCACTGCCAGAAACATTTTGCCTTCCTGCAATTTAATTTCTGCTGCGATTTGAGAATCACCACAAAAACAACAACAAATAATAAAATTGGTTTAGTAGAAAGCCTACGACGAATGGCCAAAAAAAAAGGGGGGGAGAGGGGTTGTTGTTTTAAATTATATAGATTTTCAACATCATTCTACTTCTTCGGAATTAGTGTAGACTGGTTTTTCTGCTTTCGAACGGAAATTCAAAACGCCAACTTTGACATTGTTTTTTGAAATATCTATTGCGATTACAAAAAATAAATAAATAAATAAATAAATAAATAAAAAAAACAAACGGAAAATGTCTTTCGGTTACATAATTTCCGAATAACAACACCCGCCAGTTTCATGCGTTTCCGAACAAAAATAAATTAAAACTTATGTCATAAAGTTGCCCCTTTTGATTTGAGAACAGCTTGAGAATTTCTTGGACCAGATCTCTCTACAGGAAGAGTGAAAAGACCATATAAATTACGTCGTTTAGACACAATCGTACTAAGACGTTGCAGTTTTCTGCATGAAAATGAATAGTTACAGTCATTTTCACATTATGTCATTTCACTTAGAGTAGAGCTCTTCAAAACCTTGATAATCTTAAATTCCTTCTATTAAACAAGTAATATAAATTTTCTTTTTTAAAGTCAATTCCTACTTAGGTCATCAAAGAAAAATTTAATATAATCCCTTAAGCTAATATTAGTTTTTGTTGCATTAAAATATCTCAATTTGTTGATTTTCTATAAGCAAGTAAACCCTATTGGTTTACAATGGAAGTCTATGGGAATTTGGTAAAATATTAGAGATATCGCCAAGTTGGCGTCACTTTTGGCGACTCATTTTTGTCGCCAAATTTGGCAATAAACTTGGCGGTTTTTGGCGACAGAACAGGGTCCTTCCTATGTAACCCACCCCTTATAGGTATGGCGATGCATTAAATGCTGTTCAATAGCCAATGACTGCCATTTTGTCACCCATATAAAACTAAAATTAATTAATTCAATTTAATAATGAATTAATATTTGAAAAAACTGTATTAACATCAAGTGTCATCCACTAAAAGTTTTAAAAAATGTATTTGAACTTGATTGGATGAATAATAAGTATTTTATTAACGATTGAAAATTTGAACAAGATATATATAGGGAGAGTGTGAACTAATAGTAGGAATTGAAAAAAAAAAGTCTATGACGTGTGTGTTGCTGTTGGCGATGAGTAGGAAAATCTATCGCACAACAAATTCTTACAAATTTGGTTTAGGATAGACGAAGACAGGACCGAGTGCATCTGGCTGTCAAATTTGGTAGATGGAAAAAAGGTCCAATTTTTGATTTATGTAATGAGGTTTTTTTTTTTGTTGTTGTTGTTGTTGTTGTTATTTTATAGTGAAGGGGAAACTTTGCATATTTTCTTTATTTTCGAAGTTTCCTTATGATTTTTGAACACTCATAAAAGCAATTCAAATTCAATATTTTAGCCCAATATGCTAAATTGTGTCTTCTTTTCAACAAAGTTTATTCAGAATTTGTGCAAGGATTTTTGAAAGTTTTTAAGTCCCTTTCAACTGAAGATAAATACTTTGTTTTTTATGAACCCTTTTTCTATTTAATATCTTAGACATCCAATATTCTATTTTAAATGCTTATATGAAGAAAATTCTCGGGAATTCTTGAATTTAAAAATATATATATTAGTAATTTGAACTTATACGATTTTTTAATCGTAATTAGAAAATAAGAAATTTCTGTTTACGGGAATGAAGAATGCAGAATCAAGGACAATTTTCTTTTTGCGTTGGGTTCTACAGTAAACTTTAATTGCCAAAAAAGCCTGTTGTTATGAGGACGGCGCGGCGTCCCTACCTAAGTGTATAGTCGTGGGAATAAAAATAAAAAAAAAAACACCTCCTACTAACTCCTCAGCAAAGTATCGTAGAAGAAAGTTACTGGTACCGAACGATTAGAAATAAAGTCTACTTTTAAATGATTTATATAAAATTTTCTTAAGGAGCCACATACATATTGAAACGAGCCAAAACTTCATTTTTTTCAATGGTAATACCTAATTTTAACAAGATATTTCAAATCTTCGGTTCAAACTACGCTTGGACACCAAATTTCAAGTCATTTGAATAATAAGTTTTTCAGTTATAAACATTCAAAATTTAGCGCTTCTAATGTTAAATTACACTTTCATATTTTTATTAATATCTCCTGAAATTAAACTCCTAATGTGCGAATTTTTTGTGTAGCAATAATACTAAAATGCCCAAACGAAAATACGTTGAATTTGCAATTTTTATAATTTTATGATATGAATTATGAATCATGAAATTAATATTCGAAAAATTTATGAATTGCAACCTACAATTTTTTTGATGGATTTAGATTTATTAAGTCATGCTTTATGGAAATCCAAAATTTCACACTTTTCTTCCAAGTAGTTTTCAAATTATGCTTAAAAAACGGCAAAATGATGGTTTAAGGGGCCGTCTATGACAGAAGTGACCAGATATTTTGAAATTTCTTATGCTATCCTGTAATCTAGCAGTCTTCAATGACTGTTTGAGTGGCGCATAAGATGCCTTGATCAAGAAGGAGGCTCTCTCGGTCAACAATCGAGTATCGAACTTCAATTTGAATACAGCCCCTAAAATATGCTCGTTTTAAAATAATTAATTTCTCTAAAACTTATCGTACGAATTGCATAAAAATTCGTTTTTAGGCCAATTGAAGGGTGTAGAGTTCATTTATGCTGTCAGAATTATGTACTGCTATTGAAAAAAAAAAACAAATTTATGGTTCTTTTATATGTATATGGCCCCCTAAGCAAATTTTATATACGTCATTTAAAAGTAGACTTTATTACCAATCGTGTGGTACCAGTAACTTTCTTCTACGATAATTTTTTGCAGAGATAGTAGGCAGGGCCTGATTAACGCAGGGGCACATGGGGCATGTGCCCCGGTACCACATTTTAAGGGGCCCCAAAATACATTTTTTCCACTCTCTTAACCTCTTAACGCTCGAATTAAATTACGATTGAATAATTCAAATCGCTTATTGGCACCACTTTTATAAAAAAGAAATATTCACCTTGTTTAATGACAGGTAAAATGATACTAAAATATATCCAATTTCACTATTTTATAAAACTGGTGGGAATCAAACAATTTGAGTAAAAGACACAGCCCGAGAATATCTCGGGAGCGAGAACTAAGGGGTTAAGATACAAATTAGTGCAAATTTCCATTTATAGTTCACAGAAAAAATTATTTTTTACCATTCATGCAAACTAAACAGTCTTTTTGCTCTTCACTAACGACAATAAAAGATTTAAATGCAATATAAATTTCGAAATCCAGATTAGAATGGATATTATATCAAACATGTTTCAACCGGTCCCTTACATCTACAGTTTTACTCACTCTAAATAGCATATAGTGCAGAAGATTTTACTTTCCCATGATTTTTTATTGTATTTTTACACGTGTCTACAATATATATATATATATACCCAAAATATTCTAATTAAATTTTGAACTGCACATAAAGCTGCCAGTCATGCTTATAATGTTTTCAAAACGGGGGCCTCGACACAGTCTGTGTGCCCCGGGTTCCAGTTGCAGTTGATCAGGCTCTGATTGTAGGGAGTGTTTACTTTTTTTTCCCAGGACTGTACATTCTTTCGTACTTTCGGCATGTGATCTTATGATAATCAAAATTTTCAGGTCTTTTTTTTTGGGGGGGGGGGGGGAGAGATTTTGAATTGTTCGTTTTAATTGTTACCCCCTCCCCGGGCTTCATTATTCTCGGCAGATTCGGGTCAGTTGAGGTCAGGACAACACCAGACGGGTCTGCTCATAAAAATATAAAAATCTTCACTATTTCCTTGTCTTTTTTTTTTTTTTTTTTACAATAACAATGAAATTTACACAATTGTCACCACTTCTGAGAAATTCCATAAAATTAGACTTCTTTTTAAAATTTAAATATAAATTTTACGAATGTAAACATTTTAAAACAGAGTAAAGGCTTGACGCATCTACAAATAAGCAGCTTTCAGTTTCCAAGGGGAAAAAAATCTTAATAATTGGCTCAGTTAAAAATGCGGGCCAGATGTGGGAAATTATATATATATAGAGAGAGAGAGAGAGACCCCTTGCATTGACGTCACGTTGCTATTAGCAACGACTGATACTATAGCTTCTGGAGCACACACGTGGAGCACAGAATTCATCGTTTGCCCTTAAAAGCACGTGTTATCTTTCTCTTTAATTTAGAGCTTCCTTATTTTAATTATTATAGTGCAAATAAGTCTAAAAAATCAAATGGAGAGCACCATATTCGCCTTATATTTGGGCGCCATAGGAAGCGATTTCAGACATGTGACGTCATGTGCAACCCGTCTATATATATATTGCCTTTGATATAATTGGATCGCAAGAAAAATATCTTCCGAAATTTCAGAATCAACACAACACATGCACATCACAACATGTTTACGACTATGGGAAAAGCATCGATCCCCGAAAACCGGTCCGATAACCTGAAATGCGAGTGTTCAGCTTCGTTAGCTTGCCCGGGCATATAGAATTTCAGCAAAAGTGGGAGGATGGAGCGGCCTTGCCCCTGCAGGGTCGATCCTGCAAGTCCCTATGACAAGGTTCACACTGAATTACGGCTATTTCCATCCGAATGAGCCGCTTTTCTGGGGATGCAGATGATAGAGAAAGGGAAGGTCACGTGAGACTTCCTGGAGACTGAAGAATTTTAAAAGGCAAGTAAACAGAGTAATCTGTTTACCAGTTCTCGAAAATTGCCTAGCAACACAGAATTGTGTGCTTGCTTCGTGACAGGTGTATCAAAACCAGTAAACAGAATCTGATTTGACTGAGTCATATTAAATGCGAGGTTATAAGTGGTTTGGGATAGGCAGACTTTCATATTTGTATTTATGATTTGTTGCAAAATTACATTAGGGCGGTTCTCAGAAAAATATTTTTTTTTTCCCCCACAGAACAACGCGATAATTTCTGACACATTAGTGGAGTTAATTTTAAACGCTAAACCACGACACTTTCGGGTCTGACTATTGAAGCTATTTGGAATGTAATGGTGTTTTTTATTTTTTGATAAATGAATTACTTATCGAGTTATGAGCGATTGTTCTCACACGAAGACAGGTTTTTCTCGTTACCATAAATTCGGTCCAAAATGACCACTTTAACAGTATTTTCTGAAAGATCTTCTGCCTTCTGCCTTTACCAAAAATGGAAAGCAATATTTCATTTCATAGTTTCTGAACTAGAGTGAATTCCGAAATGTGCCAGAAAGTAGGTCCTTTGGATTTGGGAATACCCTTAAAGGGTGTTCTCAAATCCAAAAAGGCAACTTTCTGACATAAGTTTTAATTTGTTTTTGTTCGGAAATGCATGGAACTAGCTGGTGTTGTTGTTAAGAAACTATGTAATTGAGCTGTTTTTTTCATTTTTTTGCAAACGTAATAGATCTTTCAGAAAATAGTGTCAAAGTGGACGCTTTGAACCGAATTTCCGCGCGAAGGAAGAAAGAGAACTCAAGAGCGGTCGAAAAACGTGTTTGTCAAGTGATCAAAATCGCTTATAACTCTATAGGTAATTGATTGATCAAAAAATGGAAAAAACAGTTCAATTCCAAATCGCTTCCATGGCCAGGCTTTCTACACCTTTCCGTTAAAAAATGAATTTGTAAATGTGTCAAAACGTTTTGCGCTTGTCGAGCAGAGCAGTTAAGAATAGCCTTAATGAGGCAAAGAGTTTCGCATTGTTTAAAGAGGAAATACAGTGTTACCTGTCTAAAGTGACCACCCTCATTACCGGCTAAAATGGTCGCTATATAGAGGTGGTCACGTTATGAAGTGTCTTTAAAAATGGCACGTTAAATTTTTTTGTGATCTCGAAAAATAAAACAAATTAAAATGTACATACGAAAAAATGCACTATATTAAGTAATGAATTGATTAACAATTATAATAACTGAATTACTAATTTAAAATAGACTACATAGACGATAATTAACTTAAAACTCTACTTATTTCTTTTGAATTCAGTTGGAGAACTTCCGTAGTGATTGATTTAAATAACACACAGTGTTGATTTTAGTTGGTGGCCCCGGGGGGGGGGGGACATTCCCTTCCGGAGCAATGAGATCCCCCCCCCCGGAAGATTTGAGATTTTGTGTTTTCAATGGTCAAAAAGTGCAGTATCCCCCCCCCGGAACACTATGATGTATCCCCGGAGCCACAGAAATCCCTCCCGGAGAAAAGTGTGTGAATTCAACACTGATAACACATAACGACAAGGTAATTAATACGCATTTTTATTTTCATTGTAATTGCATAATGATAACGTTTCTATAACTGGCAGTAATAAACTATTCATTCAAAAATTATACAAACTTTTATGAAGTTTCATTTACAGTAAAAAAGTCAGGCATTTTTCGTTGCTTAAAACACTTCTTTTCATCAATTATGTTTAAAAATTTCGGAAAATGGTCATTTTAGTCTTTTAGTTTGAAAATTTTCGGCATGCAGAAAAACGGATGGTCACATTTTACAGGTTCAAATAACATTGACAATGACAGGCTATCTGGTCAGTTTACACTATAGACAGATGGTCACATTACCGGACAATTCTCATATTATTTTATATGAGCACGAGTAAAATTTTGCAAAAGCGGTCAGTGCAGCCAGGTGGTCACTTTAGCAGGCTCCACTGTACATATTTTTTTCAGAATAGCCGATTTTCAGATTACGACAGTAGAAGTAGGAAACAACAACTGATTATAATTTAATTTATTATAATTGAAAACATACTACATTTTCAGGAAAATGGGAAACATCGACAGGCTTGTTATCTGTCAGGACGCAAATTCCCTTCTCTAATGCTTACCTATGGATTTGGAATGCATCCGTAATTTTCAAATTTCACCTCGAAAAATTAAAATTTTTACCTTCTGTTTTCTGTATGCTCTTCTTGAATAAAGTTTATTTCTTTTTTATTTGCCAAAATGGTTCTAAAATATATATTTCGTTTTCTATTTTAAGGCTGTTTTAACTGGCTCTGCTCAACAAGCACAAAACGTTTTGACACATTTACAAATTAATTTTTTAACGGAAAGGTATAAAAATGGAAAGCCTGGCCATGGAAGCGATTTGGAATTGAGCTGTTTCTTCCATTTTTTGATTAATCAATTACCTATTGAGTTATAAGCAATTTTGATCACGTGACAAACACGTTTTTCGCCCGCTCTTGGGTGCTCTTTCTTCCTTCGCGCGGAAATTCGATTCAAAACGCCCACTTTGACACTAATTTCTGAAAGATCTATTGCGCTTGCAAAAAAAAATGAAAAAAAAAACAGCTCAATTACATAGCTTCTGACCAACAACACCAGCTAGTTTCATGCATTTTCGAACAAAAATAAATTAAAACTTATGTCAGAAAGTTGCCCTTTTGGATTTGAGAATACCCTTAAGTGTTAAAATTTACGTGAAACAGGCGAGTTGTAAGTGAGATTTTAACACTTTAAAGAAAACTAACAACGTATTTAAAAAATATTTCGTCCAATAATAATAATAAAAAAGAAACATTCTTCAAGAAGACCCTACAGAAAACAGAAGGTAAAAATTTAAATTTTCCAAGGTGAAATTTGAAAAATCGGAGGCATTCCAAGTCTATAGGTTTGGCATTAGAGAGTCCCTATTGCGTCCTGACTGATGAAGAGCCTTAAATAGTAACGTCTTGCAAATTTCACACGCTTGCGTGAATATGGCAGAAAGATTCACGTTGAGTAGGGGAAGGGGAAGGGAAGGGAATAGAGATTGGACATAAAAGAGTCAAAGAAACCGAAATCAAAAACTTTTATTTTTAATCCTCGTTTAAAAACCAGAAAATCAGAGATGATCTCTTCAGAATGCTTCACCTTCAGAATGTATTATCTAATATCCGAAATTGCGCTGTCTCCGTGTAAGCGAATAGCGTCATTCTACTACATGTAAATGCGTTTCTAAAATCGGACTCGACGCGTAAAAAGACCTTCTCTCAGGTGGCGGTGGCTTCGAACCTTGACTTTAACCTTGGTGTAAGAGAAGCTGCGGCCGTGGATCGCCAAGGCCTTTGCCAGCTGATGGAACGGGTATCCGCCACTGACAAGATTGAAAGCCGATTACATGAAAAGAAATTTTTTAAAGTGGCGTTTTAAAAGAGCAAAGAAGCGAACCAAAACGACCAGCTATGAAATGAAAATCTGGGGTGGGGGTGGGGGGGAATTCTGTTAGATAATAATTGTAAGTATGACGAGAATAAGAATTAAACTTCTTATATGTAGGCGACGTGTTTAAAAGTTCTGGTGAATTGGCGTAAAAAAAGCAGAAGGAGAAGAAGGTACTGGCTCAAATAGTCGCTTTCAAATAATCGAGAAATTGCGAATATCAATAATTAATAAAATATTTATAAGAATAATTAATCGTTCTAATTAACTATTAATACCATTATCTCAAAATACAACCCCAGTAGCGTAATGGCCAGCGCGCCTGCCTACCTCGCTACAGGTCCATAGTTCGATTCCGGGCTGGTTAAGGTTCACTCACCCTTTCATCCTTCTTTTTCGATAAAAATGAGTACAAAGATAGCTTAGCAACTAAACACTGGGGGTCCCGCGTTAGGCTAACCACAAGGTAGGGAGATATGTTGTATAGCAATAGCACCTCAGGGGCCCATGGTCAAGAAAACAGAGCTTTGAACTGTAGACCATGGTCCTGAATGGATACAGTTATTATCTCAAAATTGAATATTTCTTGAAGACAAATAAAATGAAACTAGGGGGCTCAGCCCCCTACTCGCTAACGACTGTCAACCCCCGTGAATTGCAACGCCATTCACATTGGGACAGCTAGGCGGTCGTAACTCGCTTTGCTCGCTCGCCACTATTTACATCAACTCTAGCCAGAATGAACATTATCATAAATCATTTTAATATGTGACATTTTTTAATGCATAAAAAAGTGATGGAAAACTTCGTTCCAAATGTAAATAACGATGCATTTTTCCGCCTATAATATTGCACGGCCTAAATTCATTTGAAACTCTTTGAAAAACACTACGTATACGCAATGTATGATACTAAGGAAATATAAACCATAGATTAACATCCAAGATCGGACATTCCCATAGAGCAGGCATGTCAAGCTCATTTATCGCCGCGGGCCAAATTCAGAATTATATACAAAGCCGCGGGCCACATAAAAAAATAGATAATATTACTACCGTTGCACAACAAGCCACGTTAAAGAAATATTAAAGCAAAATTCAAAAGTCATTATTATACATAGCTTGTTATATCTTATTATTCGGGAAAAAAAATGCTCAAAGAAATCCATAAAATTTATCAGACAAGTCTATAAAATTTAATTGAATTTTCTAAATTGTATTTATTTTTAAAATTGATTGTATATACCGGTCTATTAATCTTGATCTAGCAAAAGGCATAGCTATCAATCTTCTATTTTCCTTCAAGTAAAAATTAAACATAAACGTATTCTGAATGAGAAAATTTATTTGATAAAATGTCCCTTGTATTTATGCGTTACTTATTTGATTTAACTTATTAAATACATTTTCTCGTTAAAATTATATTTATTTGACTTGAAAAATAACAAAAGGTTGCAACACTACTTTAAAGGATTGATTGATTGATTGATGAATAATTACAGATAATTTCGCTCTAATATGGAATCGCACTTAAATTTGAATAACTGCATTAATAAATTTCGAACAATACATTTGAACATCAATCATTAGAGGTGAAGTAAACTGAATTTCATATCTCTTGAAATTCAAAAATCTTTTTTGATTTCATTTTTTAATATATTTTTTAAAATTTCCACCACTGTGATTTTTGTAATAATGTCTGGCAACGTTCTCTTTTTTAGAATTGTTTTGCCAATGTAATAAATTCTATCTGAAAACGCTAATACTAACAAGACAGCCTCTTCAATTTTGCTTTGAAGTTTACTCAGGTGCTTGCTTTGTAATTCCAAATGAAAAATCCAAGTACTTTGACTATTAAAGGTATATATAAATATTATACAGACATACAAACAATAAATACAATAAACCCAACTGGAGTGAAAAATTAGCCAGAGTCAGAAATCGAACCCGGGACCACAGTATACAAGACTGCTGCTCTAACCACTGAGCTACTCCGGCCGATACCTGCACTGGCTAATTTTTCACTCCAGTTGGGTTTATTGTATTTATTGTTTGTATGTCTGTATAATATTTATATATACCTTTAACTGTTGAATGCAGGCGTTATTTATGTGTGTATGTGTGTTTTAATATATATTGTAGTATGTGTGCTTTATTATACTTTGACTATTGTTAGTCTTTTAATAATACACATTCATAATTTCTCAATTAAAAATGAAAATTGTAACCATGTTGAACTATTTGAATTTAAGAGTTAAACTTTATACTGGAAAAGCCGTCAAACATCTTTATAAGAAGGTATTCCTGTTTATCACCACTACCCATATTTCGAAGATATTTCTTTGATTGGTGATGATTAAGCATCAATTATTTTCAAATTTCTTTAACTTCTCTAGACATCATTTCTTCAATTCAGGGGCGAATGAATTCGACTCGCGGAATATTTCATGTAGTTAAGACAATACATATATTTTTTCAAAGCGAATATTTTTTCTTCAGTAGGCTTGTGAAAACACTTTTATTTTCTTTTAAGAAATATCACTTTCAATTCTGATGTATATTTTTCCGATGTTTAAGAATATTTTTGTGAGTTTTCTTTATATTTTGTGCTATAGCACCTCTTAACGTTACATTCTTTCCGAACCCAAACAGTGTCTACATGTCAACCATAAAATTTCAGTCTTCCTTTGGACATAATTGTATTGTAAATCACCTTTAAAAAAATCTGCGATGTTCACCTTCCGTTATCATATTTATTCATAGTGGTAAAGAGCATTAATGTTTTTTTTTTGTAAGTCCCAGGATGTACGAGAGTATCCCTATAAAATGTGTGCATATAAATAAAAATACAAGAAAGGAAAAAAAAGGTAACACAAGTTTTATTCAAGGATTCAATTGCTAACCTATCTAATATAAATAATTAAAGAGCTTAAATTCAAAATCCATATGTTCGACTATAGCCCAAGTGAAGAACTTGGATGCAATATTCGAAGTTTTTGTGTCAAGCACAAAAGGGATAATATCTGTCACTTTCAAAGCGACTCATTGTAAATTATTTAATTTTATATTTTGATTTTTTTAAAAATTGCAACCGTTTTTAATTAACGCTGAATTTCATTAACTTAACAACACAGTTTTAAGTATTTATTAGATACAGATATTATTTCGTAAAGTGGAGCAAAATTGAAGAGAGTAGTAACATAAAGTATTATTTTCAACATAAAAAAACACAAATTATAATATAAATACTGTGAACATTTATAGGAAAGCGTAAATTCTCAGACACGCGATCCTGCGCTTCTCTGCGTTCTGATTGGTTATCTTTGCACCCACACTTGTTTTGTTCTAAAATGTAAAATTGAATCATATCTGTCTATATATATCATTGTCGCCATATGAGCGGGGTTTTTGAAATTCTCAATGTTGCCACATTCTGAAGAAAAATATTCCATTTATTTAATGACAGAATAAATCAAAATAAATCAATAAATATTACTATTCAAAAGTAGCGGTAGCATTCTGAATAAAAAAAAGCTTGCCATATTGGTAACACTGATATACAAATACATATCTTTCGAGTGTTCGTCATCTCTAAGACCATGGTTGTGTTCGTGAAAAGTGTAGTTTCAGCATGCAATTTTTTACAACTAAATTAAAAACAGATAAAATGCTAAAGGCTTCGCGGGCCACAGACTAATTGCCGGCGGGCCAGTTATGGCCCGCGGGCCACGTGTTTGACATGCCTGCCATAGAGCGTAATGGTAATGCGATTGCGATCGTAGCGCCCTTAGTGACAACGGAGAAGAAACTCCCCATCCTTGTAGTATGCTTATTATTGAGTATCTACCTTATTGTGATCTTTCTTTTTTTAATGTTGCATGTTTACGTTTTCGATAGAATCTTACACCGATACATGAACATAGAATAGACATTCTATTTTATATATCTAATATCTATTCTATGTTCATGCACGGATATATGTTTTTTTTTTTTTTTTTTTTTTTACACGATTAGTGAACGGTTTTAAGTGCAACGAATACTAGGTAAAAATTTCCTCTTGAATGCTATATATCAAAAGCATTGGTGTAATATAAAAATATACGAAATGATGAACTCTACAAGTCCCAGAAAATTTCATAATTATTCTCCTTTGGCAGGAAAATTTTTATAGCCCGTGTTTTATAAATTTATGAAGTTTAACGTATTAAACAATCGTTACAATAATCTTTTAAAATTTATGCATTTTCACTTCCTTACAGATAAAACAAAAATATTGTTTTTAATGTAAATAACGTACAATCAATTCAAATATGTTTATAATATTAACATATAAGAAATAATAATAATAATATTACAGATAGGGAAAAATTCCTTTCGACAAATTTTTAGAATTGTATAAATCTAAAGTTAAAAATAAATTGAGGTACTGACATTACACTCAATAAAATTTTATTCGATATGAATAAATTGACACAATACTTGAATTTGTTTTTTTACAATTTAATCTTATAAACTTACATATTTGCATTCTTAACAAAATTTTCTTTTATATTATTACTCTAATTATCATTTTGTAAGTTAAAAATGAACAATACAAGTACGGTAAAAAAAAAAAAAAAAAAAAAAAAAAGCAGCTAAATAAATAAAGCAAGCATGAATAGAATATCGTCTGACACCTGCTTCGTTTTAGGAACGAATAGATATTCAAACCATAGAGGATAAACATATTTCTTCAACATAGGAAAATTTCGTAGTTTGTTAGTTCTTCCCATGGAGGAATGAGATAGATGGAGGTGCAGTAAGGTGGTTGGAGGTGACGCCAAAAAAGTAACCCTAAAATCCGCTACAGAAAGCCCAAACAAAACCACGTGCTTTGACACGCCTATCAATTCAAACCGGTTTAAACCTGTATTTCTTTGCTTTCATTTTTTACTTTCGGAAATTGTTATTTAAGATATAAATTTCGATAAAAAAAATGACTTATGCGCTGTTATAGGAATCAGAATGTATCAAAGATACTAATATATCAATTCACAGAATTATTTGATTATTTTATTATATGTATTTTAAATGTAAATATCAGAAGCGTGTTTTAAGATTTTACTTGAAAGGCATTCTTTCGTTATTGTCCTAAAATCGTTTGCACTCGAAAATCTAGATTTTCAAATAGTATTTGTAAAATAAGTTTTCATATATAATTTTAAAAGAATGCTTTCATCATTATATTTTATCTATTTACATGCAGTTATTAATATGCTGTTAAAAACAAATAAAGACGTTTAATTAAATTAGTAGCGATTGATACAATCAAAAATGGTGGCGTATTTGAAGCGCAATTATAAAATTTCATTCCATCAAAGAAACTCCATTAATTAGTTTGAATTACAGTATAGCCCCGATTATCCGCGGAATTGGGTGGCAAGGGCACCGCGGATAAAAAAAAATCGCGGATAATCCGAAAAAAACTGAAAATGAGGTGCAAACACGAAAAAAAAAATATTTCAACAAAAAAATTATGTTTTAGTGTTCAAAAAACATGATAAAACGTTTAAATCACATTTCAGATATATATGCACAGTAGATCAGAAACATTTGCTTTACGTCTAAAGCACTAAAATAAAAACAGTAAACACGAAACAATGCCATACATACTGTACAAAAAGTGTTGTGTTAAACCTTTAAAAAAAAAAAAAAATTAATCACTTGTTTTTGCTTCTTGCTTTGGAAAACACCTTTTCTTTATTCTAAATTGTACTTTCTTTAACATAAGTTTTTCTGCGGGGTAATTCGAATTTTTTGTAATCCGAACACGCACCGGTCCCAATTAGTTCAGATTAGCGGGGTTCTACTGTATTTTAAACGTGGCAACCGAAATTAGAAATATTATTCTATTATTTTCAAATACACGAATTAATCTGTTTATATTTATTAGTAGGGCTTATTGTATTTTCCTTGTTGTTGGCTTGAAATTAAAAAAAAAAGAAAGAAAAAGAACCGCGGATAATCGGGGCTCTACTGTACTTAAATTTTGAAACATTGTTATTTGCAAAAAAATAAGTTCACCTGATAGGAAAATTTTAGCTGTAAGAATGAAATTATTATCAATAAATGCTTAGCTCGCATTTTAGTAATTGGACTTGACCTTTCGATACAAAGTTTTATTTTTCACAAAATTGTTATGCATTTCTCGAGAATAACTTTTTCTTTTCAGAAAATTGACAAAAAAAAAAAAAAAAAAAAAAAAAAAAAAAAAACTCATATCTATACTAATCCCAAAGCTTTCTTCTATCTCATATATGTTAATACTTCAAAATTCACTAGCACACTGCCAAAATTAAATGGCAGTCTATACCCATCATGAGGTTTCTAAAGATACGAAATTCCGTGCATTAGTTCTTGAGATATGACTATCGCTGAAATCGTGTAAATCCAGCAAACTGCAGCCTAGTAGCACCACCTATTTGGTGCTTTAGACCAAAACCTATGATACACCAAAACCACCAAACAACATATGTCAACGTCAAACTGAATCTGAAGTTCGGGGAGAATCCGTGCATGAGTTTTTGAGATAGAGCCATTGCAAAAATCATGAAAATTCTATCGTAGCAGCGCCACCTATTGGCGATTAACACCAAAATCTAATCAGCAACAACTTGTGTTAACATCTAACTCTGAAGTTACAGGAAAATTCGTGCATTAGTTCTTGATAGAGCTATTACGGAAATCGTGAAAAATGCAGCACAGCAACGCCACCTGATGGGCGATTTATACCAACACGCAATCAGCACAAAGTCATATCAAGGACTAACTGAATCTGAAGTTTGAGGAAAATCCGTACATCAGTTTTTGAAATAGAGCTATTGCAAAAGTCGTGTAAATCCCCAAAAATGCAGCATAGCAGCGCCACCTGTTGGGCGATTTACACCAAAACGTAATCAGCACCAACTCATATTAAGGACCAACTGAAACTGAAGTTTGATGAAAATCCGTGCATTAGTTCTTGAGATACAGCTACTGCTGAAATCGCGAAAAATGCAGCATAGCACCTGTTGGGTGATTTACACCAAAAACTAATCAGCACCAATTTATATTAGGGACTACATGAATATAAATTTTTATTAAATTCCGTGCAATAGTTCTTGTGATGGAGCGCCCACAAAATTTGTGTGACATACTGACAAGTACTTTAGATACAGTACTGTATCCGAATCTTTTGTGAGTCCTTGTAAATGAACGATAAATGCTATGCACATCATATTTCACCGCAAGTACATTGTAGTAAATCTGAGTAATTTATGTCTGTTCCATTATATTTCAGTAACATAATATCGCTGTAAACAGCCCCCCCCCCCCTCCCATATAATTATATAACGAAATTCTTTTGTGTGCCCTGTAAATGAATAATAAATGCTTTGCAAACCCCATATTCTACGAAATGCATGTTTTACTGCACTTTATAAATGCATATCAATTTCTTTATGTTTTAAATTGTCTAGCATCATTAAAATGCACTTGAAACGATTTTTCCCATTGAGCGTAATGTAACAGAATACTTTTAACCGCCCATGCAAATGAACTATAAGTGCCACGCTTTTTTTTTTTCAATAGCGATCACGCTATAGTAAACGTCAATAACATATAAAAAATATTGGGTGATCCCAGTATATTTACAGGAGTTAGAGCTCGGCCAGAAGGCCATACAAACCGAAGACAAACATTTTTCATCTATGTTGGAAAGGGTTAAAGAAAGAAAACTTTTAATAATAGAATTTTTAGTTTTTATCAGATGTTTTCAATATTTTATTTAATCTTATTTTGACATTTATTTATTGCTCATTTTCCAATTCCAATTATTTTAAAACAAGCATTTATTTTAATAAATAACAACACAACAAAGGCCCTTTAAAAAATGTACCATTTTTTCTTAAAATATACTTCAGCTGTGATTCATCTCTTTGAATTCGTCTTATTAATACAAAATCCCTTCCACGTGCTTGTTTTGTTTGGGCTTTCTTGGACGTTTAAATTTGAGCGATAAATGGTTTCATATTGCAAACCTTTTTTAAGGCATACTGCAACTCCATCTATCTCTTTCCTCCATGAGTTCTTCCCCCTTGCCGATAGTGACGCTAGTACTGTTGCCATTACAGATTTTGCCGTTAATGTCCCACCTGGTCCTTAATCTATGATATAAACAAAACGTTTTCTGCTGTGTCTAAAACACGATCGTGACCCAAAAGCTGATTCGCTGAATGCACACGTCATCGTAAAATGAATCACCGCCCCTTGAATACTAGGCCTGAGCGATGACACAAAAATACCAGCTTCCGAAGGCTGATTTCTTCTAACGTATGTACTGCTCCTTAAATTTAGACACCAGTATTTTATAAAAGATTTCTTTCCCATGTTTAATCTCAGAAAAAAAAAAGCAGAAAAAACTTAAAAAAAATATTGGTACCAAAATTCAAGGTACTGTACACACGCTGAAAAAAATCTGCCTTCGGCAGCCACCATTTTTGTGTCAGCACTCAGGCCTAGTATTCAGGGGGCGGTGAATGAATCAATTGCATTGCTATTCATACATCGAAAAAAGGATCTGTCTTTTAAAAAGAGATTTGCTCTGAATTTTGATTTGCTGAATGGGTCGAGTCATCTGACCATAAACTAACCATTGAGAATCGTCGCTGTGGTTAATGCCAAATGACAAGCTGTAAATTCAGCCTCATTTTCGCGCCACGTAAAAGAAATATATACATAGATTGTTTCATGTAGCAACTGCAAGATACTTATAGATATTTGATGATATCATATATCTCTATTATATATCATGCATTTCTTTCTTTAATATGATACTGCCATATCAATAAGAAAACAAGATGCCCATAGGCCAACCTGATATAATAAAACGTTTTCAGAGAATATAAACAGCCCTGCAGTATCAGTGCATGTACAGTCTGTTACAAAAGTATAAGACCACAACATATTTTGCTGTTTAAGTAATTAAAGAAATATTTCAATCACAATAAAGAATATTTTATGTTAGTACATCAAGTTTTTAGTAAAATGTAGTAACTTAGAGAAATGAAATTAATTCGGAAAAAATAAAACATCAATGTAACTAAAAAGTGTCGAAAAGAACTGCTACAAAATTATAGGACCACCTGTGGTAAAGAACAGTTTTCTCAAATTTAGTAAGATGTTGCTCCCCCATTTCTCTGAATAACTTCAAACACACGATTTGGCCTAGAGTTTATTAATTTTTTTAAGGAAAGATTTGAGAATACTGTTCTATTTCTCCATAATGGCCATTTATAATTCATATGTTTAATGATATTGTTTGTTATTCTCATACACTTGGCGAGACAAATAACCCCACAAGTTTTCTATGGGGATTTAGGTCAGTGCTTCGACTTGGCCAAGGTAAAACATCAATCTTTTCTCTTTTAAGCCAGCTTTTGCTGATTTCGATGAATGATTGGGAGCATTATCTTGTTGAAACTTCCATTTTGCACCTCCTAAAAGTGGTCCGAAGGGTATCAGATTTTGAAATAGCATTCATTAATAACTTTCCGAGTTCATTTTCCTTTCAACTCTTTGGAGATCGCATTTTTCTGCATATGAAAATGCGCTCCACACCATAACGGAACCACCTCCCATCTGCCTACTGAAGAACTTGCGAGATCTTTGCCTTAAATCATACCAGTAGTAATTATTGCCGTCTGGACCATCTAGATTGATTTTTTTCTCGTCTGAAAACAATATATTTCTCCATGCAGAGTTCCAGGTCATGACATTTTTAGCCCACTTAAGACGAGCTTCTTTGTGACATTTCAGTAGTAGTGGTTTACTTTTTAATTTGCGACGAATAACACCAGCATTGGATTTCAAACTTCGCCACACGGTTGCATGTGATACCTTTTTAGTCATTTGTTGTGCTATTTTACGAATCGACTGGTATTTTTTCGTTGCCAGTTTGACAATCCGCCTATTATCACGATCTGATAACTTCTTTTTACGACCAGATCGTTTATGCGTTCCATACAGTTCTTTTTTACTTAAAACATTATGAATCGCAGTTTTAGAACGATTAAGAATCTTACTTATCTCACGTTCAGACATTCCTTTTCCTTTGTAGAACCACATTCTTCTCACTTCCATTTCAGACAGTTCATTCCGACGAGGCATTTTACTAATAAATTCAAAGAATCAGATACTATTCAGAATTTCTCCATTTTATTCTTCTTTTTGAGTTTTACAGATTGTTTAGGTTACAGTTAAATTCTGAATTCAAAATAAAATCGTCTGCTTTATTAATAATATAAAAGTGGTCTTATATTTATGAAACAGCGGGTTTGCGTAAAATCGTTTGGCATGAAACAAAAAATTATTCAAACGTTTTTTTCCTGAGCTAAACAAACATTCTAGAGTTATTTCTTTTCATACAACTATTTTTAAATGCAAACTAATATTTTTTTTGTTGAAAAAAGGTGAAATTCTAGGTGGTCTTATAATTTTGTAACAGACTGTAATCATATTTCGCGTTATAATTGACAAACATTAACTACTTTAATTTTCCTGTAATTTAGTTGAGATAATATTTTCTTACAGACAGAAATATGAATCTGAAGAAAGGTGTGACTAAGTTATATAAGTTGAACTTCAAAATACAATTAGTCAATTTAATGTTTCTCAACTGCAGACAATCTGAACTAAATTTACATGATCGTTCTTGATAAATTATAGAACGTTCCCTAAACATGAAAGAATTCTAAATTCAGTGATCATATCCAGCTATAAAGTCTATCTAGATCTTAAGAATAAACAAACTCTTTTATCACTTGATATTGGGTACGCGCAAATTCGAATTAGCTAAAAATCACGTGAGTTAATTAGTAATCAAATAACACAAGCTTGCAATGGTTGTGTTTCTTAACTTTGATTTTTATGTACAGTGTCTCACAAAAGTGATGGGACACTTGTGCTTTATAAAAAGAAACTGCAATAAAATAAATAAACAAACATGTGCAAAAATTTTTTGGGTGTGTTTCATATTTAAAGTTAGTAACAATTATTCCATAACATACATTTTGTCAAAATATTAAAATATTAATTTAGTAAAAATACAATTGTTCAGAACGGAGCAAAAAATGGCTCACATAAGTGATGGGACACTTACTGTTCCATCAAATATTTATCCAAAAATTTTACTTTTTAAAAGGTTTTAATATTTTGTTGGATTTCCTTTTACATTTAAAACATGATTTAATCTTTTTGGGATGGATTCGACTAATTTTTTTGTGATTTCTGGAGTGATTTTACCCCATTCTTCTTGAAGCACCGATTTTAGTTGTTGTTTTGAAGAAATGGTGTGTTTGCGAGTTCTTGATTCCAATTCTTGCCAAATATTCTCTATGGGATTTAAGTCTGGAGATTGTGGTGGTGTTTTTATTATTTCAGGACAGTTATATAGCAGCCAGAGTCTAACGTTCAGAGCAGTGTGCTTGGGGTCATTGTCCTGGTAGAATTTAAAATCGTTATGAAGGTTCAATTTTCGTGCTGAAGATTTCAAATTTTGCTTTAAAATATCAATATATTTGTACTGATCCATTATACTGTCAATAAAAACAAGATTACCAACTCCAGCGGACGACATACACCCCCATACCATAACTCCTCCTCCACCATGTTTTACTGTTGGTACCAAGTTCTGTTTGCGAAATTCTCCCCTGGGTTTTCTCCACACCAAGATTCTACCGTCAGAATCAAATATATTAAATTTACTCTCATCAGCAAATATAACTTTATTCCAGTAATCAGAATTCTTATTTATGTTGGATTTTGCGAAAGCTAGTCTGAGTTTTCTATTCTTTTCACTTACGAAGAATTTTTTCCTGGCTACTCTACCGTGATATCCAGCAGATCGAATTACCCTTCTAATAGTCTCAGGATTAACAATTATTCCATATAATGCTTGTAAATCAGCAGCAACTTTTGGAGCACTATTTCTTGGATTTTTTTTAATATTTCGAACGATAATTCGCTTTATTCCATTGGATAGCTTTGATGGTCGGCCAGGTCTTCTTTTATCCTGAATCATATGATTCTTTTTATATCGTTTAATGATATTGAAAACTGTTGAACGACTCAAGTTAACTGCTTCAGCAGTTTTTCTAATAGATTTTCCACGTTCAATATGCAAATTAATAACTAATTTTCGAATTTCAGGCGAAGTTTCTTTTCGTTTAGCATTCATGCCTACACAGAGCTAAAAAACACAAAAATTCCAAAACAAATTGGAGAGAAATACTGCAGACGATTTTATAAATTATTGCCAATTGCTTTTAAGTAAAAATAAAACCCCCCAAAATATTTTTATTGCTTATTTCAGACGATTTTTGTTGCATATATAATGGTGTCCCATCACTTATGTGAGCTATTTTTTGCTCAGTTCTAAACATTTGTATTTTTATTAAATTAATATTTTAATATTTTGACAAAATGTATGTTATGTAATAATCTTTATTAAATTTAAGTATGAAACACACCCACAAAAAAATGTGTACATGTTTTTTTAATTTATTTGATTAGTTTCCTTTTGTAAAGCACAAGTGTCCCATCACTTATGTGAGACACTGTATTTTTCAGCGCTGAATTCGAAAATGACCTTTATTTTTAACCATCACATCAGAATTTTTCGCAAATCGTAAATTCCAAAGTTAAAAAGTAAAAAAAAAAAAAAAAAAGGCGAAAATCTGATACTATGAAATAGGTGTAAAACTTTTTTTATTCAATTTAATTTTATTTAATTCAATAATTTATTCATTTTTCATTCAAAATTAATTTTTTTTGGTTTATACAAGGGATTCTTACAGCTAAACAGATCAGGGGTCCAATGAGGGGAGGGAGGGAGTTCACTTTTAACTTTGAACTTCTTAACTTTGAAATTTACGATTTGCGAAAAATTCTGACGTAATGATTAAAAAATAGGCTCATTTTCGGGTTCAGCGCTAAAAAATACATAAAAATCAGTTATCAAAAATTACAAAATCCAACAATCACATCTGTTTTATAGTATCAGATTTTCGCTATTTTTTGATTTTTTAACTTTTAAATTTACGATTAGCAAAAAATCCTTACGTGGTGGTAAAAAATGAAGGTCATTTTTGGATTCAGCGGTGCAGAATACATAAGAATCAATTATCAAAAGCTAAAAAACATGACACAACTCAAATTTTGCAGGCTAGTGTAATCAGAGGTCGATTAAGATTCAATCATTTGAGATAAAATCAACATGTACAGTGAAACCTCCCTGTGCGATCACCTTCATTAAGCGACCACCTCCCTAAACGACCTTTTTTTTTTTTTTTTTTTTCATGGAACGAAAGTTATTCCCATAGGCTCAATACTAATTTTACCTCTATTCAGAGACCACCACAGTTGAACTTCCTCCATGAGCGATCCATTTCTTTGACGAAAATTAAACAAATTCCGTTTTCTCCGGATCGCTTGAAGAAGGTTTTATTAAAATAATAATTCTGAAGAACGCATTATTCATCAAACTTCTAAATTAAGTTTAGAATTTTTATTTATTCCGCTAACTTTTAAGTGTTTAAACCTTTTTGTAGCTTTTCAGGGAATGAATTTAACTCCGATGACAAATTAAGGATGACGGTCAATAAACCCCTCTGCCCTATTCTGTCAGGAAACTCTCAAGTAAATAGATAAATTAATGAAATCGCCATAATTTGTTCCCGTCCAATTTTTTTTTTAATTTAATTACTGAACTTCGAAAGGACTTGGAAATAAAAGTTATAGAATATAAAACCGTGAAATCAAAGCAAACGTCAATGTATTCATTGTTTAAACTCTGCACTATTTAACTTATGCAATTAATTTTTGTTTTGTTACTTAAATTTTCATATTTTTACCTAATGTAAAAAAAAAAAAAAAAAAAAAAAAAAAAAATGTAACGTTAATTGCTACCTTTTTTCAAAAATTAAAATCTTGATTTAAACATGACCTCCATTAAGAGACCACCTCTCAAAGCGACCAAACCAATTTTGATTGGAACGGAACGTGGTCGCATTAGGGAGGTTCTACTCCATACAGGAATCCCAGAGGATGAAACAACTAAGAGCTCGAAATTTCAATGTTAATCGCAAATCCTCTACATCCTTACACCTTTATGTACTTATAGTGAGTGCATTCTTCCGCTGCACACCTCTACCCACAACCATGAGCCTCCTGAGTATGTTATGTTCTCGTTCTTCATCTCTCTAAGTTAATAAAGTTCTTCTCTGTTTTAATTTATGTTTTAAATAATTACCGTATTTTATGGAAGAAATGCCGCACCCGTCGTAAGCGCCGCACTCCTCAAAATTGGTCTAAATAAGCTTAAAAATATCGTAAACGCCGCACCTGTGGGAACGCTACTTTTGTCGACAATGTCTCATTGACCTAACTTTAATCAAAGTTTTCTGAACAGTGTAGGGTGTCTCATTTTTAATAATTTAGGTTTCTAAAATTTTATTTCAAATATTTAAATCGGGTTTTAAATATTTTTATGTAATTTCTTTAATTAAGGAGACGTCAATTGTCATTAATTCATCCAGAGCGCGGGACGCGGACCCTTTCCTTAGGCGCTCAACATTTTTTTAAGGGTGTATTGCGATCCAAACTGCTTATTTCCTGATTCATTTTTAAATTATTTTTTGCTCTCAAGCACATCAAACTGGGGAAATTCTCTTATTTAGAAACTGCTTAATGTGCCGTGCTTCTCGATTTTTTGATAAATGCAGAAAATATTGTAAAAAATGCTATCAAAGTTGGGGTTTTGAACCAAATTTTCCGAAGCGGGAGATCTGGGAGTGAAAAAAATGGTCATACTGAGAAAATAATTGTTTAAAACTCAAATTTTAATTAATTGAGCGAAAAATGAAATTACACGGCCTCTTATACATCTCTTCAAAAATCACCTCAGCAAGTTTCATGTTTTACTTTTAAAAATGAGTCTGAAAATGTCTCAGAAAATTTCGAGCTGTTGAGGGTGGAAAAATATTTTTTCGAATACACCCTTAAGGGTCTCAAATCCGTTGGTATGGTCGTCGCAACTTAGCACGCTTTTTACGTCGCATGCACTTTACCCCTTTTTAACTTTTACTCGAAACCCTCAAACTCTGAGTTGTTCATAAGCTGAGTGGAAGAGTAGTAAATTTTCTTTGTCCGCCTGTATGGTTCGGTATCATCATCATCCGAAATGTCACAGTTTTCATAATCGGTAAAGTCAGAAAGTTTCGCGTTGTTCAGCAGGGGACTTGAAAACAGTCTTATAATGATATATTCATGGGATTAATGAATTTTATTTTGTCCCATTTTACGCGCGCGAAAAAAAAAAAAAAAAAAAAAAAAGTAAAAGCCGCACTTAACAAAAAAAAAAAAAAAAAAAAAAAAAAAAAAAAAACTTTTAAACTCGTAAACGCCGCGGCATTTCTTCCATAAAATACGGTAATAAACTCTTAAGTTAAAATAATAGTCTGCATTTAATTAAGCTATTAGTAGCACTATGACAAAGGCTAACAACATCGTGTATTAGTAGTAATAGTTTAAAGGAAAGTGTTAGTAAGGAACATGGCCTTGCATAAAATGGGATGCCTCTTTTTGAATTGTCACCTATGAAAGAAGGGCATGTCCTTTTTCTTTCTTTTTTTCATAGACTGAAAGACAGAAGGAGTTCGTACGGCTAGCAACCATTATTTCGCCCAAGGGCCTAATGATGGATTGCCAGCGAAACAAAATGAATAACCCGTCATTCATTTCTCCCTTTAATGACCCCTCTTCATAAAAAAAATAGCTTTCCACCCCCGCAAAACCTCTTTTTCCCACGCATTACAGCGGGAGACCTTCATCAAGTCAGTCTGATTTATTTTTATGTTCTATCTCTGGGGAGACGGCACCAGTCTTGGTAATTTTCATTGACCAGGCAACTTGAGAGTGTTTTATCAAAATTTGTGGTATCATAATATAAATTTCTATTAGTATTTTAATTTGCCATGTGGCGAAGGTGACCAGCAGCGCCGAAGCTAGAAAAATATTTTGGAAGGGGTATCAGTTTTAAAATTTAATTTGAAATGTATTGTTTTTCAGCAATTACATAATTTATACAACAATATGTTATTCCCCCATTTCTCTTCAAAAAAAAAAGTTCTTCAAAGTAAAACTATTAAATTTTCTATTAAATAACTATTAAATAACTATAATTAAATAACTATTAAATTAAATAAGTACAGGTTTGTAAAATTTCGGAGGGTGTTCGAATCACATACCCCTCCCCCCCCCCTCCCCCTCTGAAGCACTAAAATAGACTGGGCGAAAGGCTGAAAACCTCTCCCAGTAAAAATAAATTATTAAAAATTAAAAAAATCTTTGTTGAGAAGCCCTAAAGGCGGTTCTCAAATGCACCGCTCAACAAGCCCGAAACTTTCTTACGAATTTACTAACTCATTTTTAAACGTAACTGTACAAAATTGGCAGGGTTGACTATGGAAACTATTTTGAATCGAAATGAGATTTCTTTTTTAACCATTTGGAAAAATGGTTATTGTCCTCAGTCAGGGTAGGAAATCAAAAACATATCTGAAGCGTTTTATTAGTTGAATCCCGCATTTTATTCGTTTCCTGATTGGTCTATACAGTAATCTGTATTTTCCCTTTACTTTCAAAAGAGATGGACACTTCTGTTGCCACTATGACAAAAAAGTATAAAAACTACAAAAAAAATTAATAACTCAGAAACAGATTGAGATACAGCTTTCAAACAAATTGCAATTAAAAATGCATTTTTTTTTTTCTATTCGACGATATAAAAAGTAATATTGTGGGATGTTTAGAATAAAAAATGAAATTTCATTTTTTTTAATAAATTAATTATCGAGTTATAAGCGATTTGGGGTCACATGACAACCAGTTTTTCCCGTCTTTTTGGCTGTTTTTTTTTTCCCTTTAGACCAGAAATTCGGTTCAGAACGTCCATTTTGAGGAATTTTCTGAAAGATCTTTTGCGTTCACGAAAAAATGGAAAACGGCTTTCGATTGCATAGTTTCTGAATAACGAAAGCTGCCAGTTGCATGCGTTTCGGAACAAAATTGAATTAAAACGTTTCATTAACTCAAGATCACTGTTTAACAAGCGCGAAACTTTCTGACACAATGACGAACTAATTTTTAAATGTAAAAGTATAAAATTAGCAGACCTGATTGTGGAAACGAAATGATTTTCCATCTTTTGATAAATAAATTACCTATTGAATTATAAACGATTTTGATCACATGACACGGTGTTTTTCTCCTTTCGCTGACTGTTTTTTCTGCGTTCATCCGGGAATTCGGTTCAAAACATCAACTTTGACAGTATTTTCTGAAAGATCCATTGCGTTTGCAAAAAACGGGAAAGCGGCTTACGATTTATTAGTTTCTGAATAACAAAAAGCTGCCAGTTTCATGCGTTTCCGAACAAAATTGAATTAAAACTTATGCCATAAAGTTGCCCCTTTGGATTTGAGAACAGCCTTAAGTGACAAAATACCTGGTGTTCTAAAAAAGACAGACTGATTTTAAAATTCAATAATTCGCAAACGGTGACAGATATTTAAAAAATTCTTGCAGGAGTATTATGTATGATTTAAGAAGTTTTTTTACCGTGATTCTCGGATTTAGTTCGAATTACAAACAATCGATGGCGCTGCAAGCAATAGGCGCTGAATAAAAGCTGGATTTTTTGGCCTTTCTCTTCTCCCATGCCAAAAAAGGAGATTAAAATGTACTGAGTGGGTCCCGAAGTACTAAAAATCGGACCTGGATTTAGCGTATACTGCTCGCAAGCCCATCTGTTGTTTCTAATTCGAACCAAATTCGAGAATCACAGTAAAACAAAAAAATAAAAATAAAAATAAACAAAAAAAAAATGCAATTTAACAAATTACAACGGCCATTTGGAAAATGATTTTTTTCAAAGACTAAAATTTAAGACATAAAAATTAGCACGGAGTTGATCATACATTACGTACGCCATGAATTAAACATTAATAGTGTTATTACACGTAAAAATTGCAAACGACAGAAATCACATGCGTCTCGTACGTATTACCCACCTGAAACTTACGTATTATCCAAGCATTTCATTGGCTGTTCGGGAAAAGGCTTTTCCATCGTCAGATTTCCAAGAAATCTGACGGCCAATTTTAAATGAAATTTATTTCTTAAACTTCTAAATATCCCACAATATTACTTTTTATATTGTCGTATAGAGAAAAAAATGTACTTTTAAATGCAATTTGTTTGAAAGCTGTATCTCAATTTGTTTCTGAGTTATTAATTTTTTTTTGTAGTTTTTATTACTTTTTTGTCATAGCGGCAACACTCTGTTGTCCATCTCTGTTGAAAATAAAGAGAAATACATATTACTGTATAGACCAATCATGAAACGAATAAAATGCGGATTAAACCAATAAAAACCTTCAGATATGCTTTTGATTTCCTACCCTGACGAGAACAATAACCATTTTTCCAAATGGTTAAAAAAGAAAAAAAAAAAAAACTCTTGACATCATACATAACCCTCCTGCAAAAATTTTTTAAATATCTGTCACCATTTGCAAGTTATTGAATTTTAAAATCAGTCAATCCTTTTTAGGACACCCGGTATTTTAAGGTGGTATTTAAATTCTCTGCTCAACAACGCTAATCTTTCTTAATCATTTTTAAACGTAAAGACGTAAAGTGAAAAACACCATTCGATTACATAGTTTCTGAATAAGAAAGCTTGCCGATTTCATGCGTTTCTGAACAAAAATGAATTCAGATATGTGCCAGAAATTAACTCTATAATAAACTAATATTTGATAACAGCTTTAAATTGAAATAAAGCCATAGCATTCGAACCAGTTGTCGAAGTACGCGATTTTTTGGGGGATTTTCTCGGCCGATTGTCGGAAATCGCGACCTTCTTTTAATTTTTATCACCAAATGACAAAACTAGTAAATTTGATCATTTTCCTGACCAGTAAGCGCCTGAGTGGGAAAAGCTTGACAGTGGATTTTTTCCGAGTAGGATTTTTAGAAAGATTATAGGAATCGAGTGAAACCCTTTATTAAGAGCTTTTCAGTCTACCTTGATGCTTGATCACATAGTGGTTACATAATTCATGGAAACCAACCTATCCCAATCACACGATACTTCGACAATTGGTCGTTCAGTCTATCTCGATTACGTAGCAGCCAAGAGGAGTGAAGTACTTGTTAATTTTATGTTTTTACAGATAAAAATAGTTAAGGCTGTTCTCAAATCCAAAAGGGCAACTTTATGACATAAGTTTTCATTTATTTTTGTTCAGAAATGCATGAAGCTAGCAGGTGTTGTTGTTCAGAAACTATGTAATCGAACTGTTTTTATCTTTTTTTTTTTTATTGCAAACGCAAGAGATCTTTCAGAAAATAGTGTCAAAGTGGGCGTTTTGAACCGAATTTCCGCGCGAAGGAAGAAAGAGCACTCAAGAAAGGTCGAAAAACGTGTTTGTCACGTGATCGAAATCGCTCATAACTCATTAGGTACCTGATTGATAAAAAAAAATGGAAAAAACAGTTCAATTCCAAATCGCTTTCATGGCCAGGCTTTCCAGTTTTATACCTTTCCGTTAAAAAATGAATTATCTGTTAATAAAAAGAAATGTGCCCAGTTAAACTGATGGCATTGAGCTCACAGGCTATTCACACTAACTGTATATTATACTCTTATTTCATAGAATAATACCCCTCAAAAAATAAATGAAGGGGATTAGACACCCTATTCCCCCTTTATACTTAACCAATAAACCTCCAAATCCAATCAAAGAAGCTCCTTAACATAATAAACCGGTATATTAAATTTGAAGCAAATCAGATAATTCTGTATGAAAAAACCATACCGCTAAATTAAGGGGGGGGTCTAACCCATTCCCCCCTTTATACTTAACTAATGAACCTCCAAATCTAATAGAGAAAGCTCCTTATCAGAATGAACATGGAAAAAAAAAAGAATTAAAGCAAATTGGATAATTCTGCATGAAAATCCATTTATCTAAATTAAGGGAGGAGACTTGCCCCCCTTTCCCCCTCTTATATTTTACAAATGAACCTACAAATCTAATGAAGGAAGCGCCATAACGGAATAACCCGGTATATTAAATTTGAAGCAAATCGAATAATTCTGCATGAAAAATCCATTTATCTAAATTAAGGAGGGGGACTAGCCCGCCCCCCCTTTTTACTTAACCAATAGACCTCCAAATCTAATCAAGCAGCTTCTTAACATAATAAACCGGTATACTAAATTTGGAGCAAATCGAATAACTGTACATGAAAAACCCATTTATCTTTATTAAGAGAGGGGGTCTACCCCACCCCCCCCCCTTTCCCCTCTTTGTACTTAACTAATGAACCTCCAAATCTAATCAAGGCAGCTTCTTAACATAATAAGCCGGTATACCAAATCTGGAGCAAATCGAATAATTCTACATGAGAAACCCATTTATTTAAATTAAGGGGGAGGGGGTCTAGCCCCCTTTCCCCTATATACCTAACTAATGAGCCTCCAAATTTAATCAGGGAAGCTCCTTAACATAATGAACTGGTATACCAAATTTGGAGCAAATCGATTAATTCTGCATGAAAAACCCATTTATCTAAATTAAGGGGGGGGGGGGAATCTAAATTAAGGGGGAGTCTAGCCCCCTTTCCTTCCTATATACTTAACTAATGAGACTCCAAATTTAATCAGGGAAGCTCTTTAACATAATAAACTGGTATACCAAATTTGGAGCAAATCGATTAATTCTGCATGAAAAACCCATTTATCTAAATTAAGGGGGGGGGGGAACTAGCCTCCCTTCCCCCTCTTTATATTTAACCAACGAACCCCCAAAACTAATCAGGGAAGCGCCTTATCAGAATGAACCTAGAAAAAAAATTTGAAGCAAATCGGATGTTTCTATCAAGAGTTATCGCGTTACGTACATGCATACATACATACAGAACCGGCGGGCACTTAGCACATTATCTCAGGCTTTGATAGCCTGAGAGCTAAAAAGAGATTCGAGACTTGGGACACGGGGAGGGGGGGGGGTTAAATTATTTAATGCTCTGAGTAAGTAAGATAGAAACGTTTTAGTGCGGTAAAAAGGAGAATAAGGAGAAAACAGGTGTACTTGAGTAAACATAGAGATTTTTTGAAATCGGATTTAATCTTTTCTCCTTCAACGTTAATGGCGTAAGATCACATTTCCGCTCGAAAGATTTTTGTCAACCTTTATTAGATAAAATTAAACAATACTATTTAAACTGACAGTTTATCCACCGAAAGCTTGTTTAACAATTGTCTAGAACGATGTCTCATATTTGTGTATTTAACCTGAAATGCGATGTTAAGGTCTTGTCTAGACAGCAAACAGCCAGGGCAAGATCAATGAATGCTTTCTGGAGTTACAAAAAGATTCCCCGTGATCTCTTTGGAGTCTAGCCACGCGCAGGGATGGAAACAGGGAGAAATCACGCGGGCTCTGAACTCGCGCAAGCGCTGTGGGACGAGGTTTCGGTTCCCGCACTTTCAGTTTCGGTTTTATCCGCGGTTTCAAAAGAAGAACTTGATGTCCTTGAGCGCGTTAAATGATATTCTTTGAGTTTTCGGTTAATGAGATTGAAGGCGAAATCGTGGTTGAAGGATTTCAAAGGCGTTATGTTTAATTGCATAAATGACGTTTTTTTAAGGAATACAGTAAAAGCTTTTTCGTGTGATAATGGATGTTTTTTTTTTTTTTTTCACTGAAAAGCAGAAAAAAGGAGTAAAAAAGGTATCACTTAGTCATTTAAGAGGCTACTAAAGTCACCTGAAAAGACCTGCTCACTAATGCTAATCCTATCGAAGGAAATTTTAAAGATATTTAGCCTGCATTTCAGTATTTTTAAGCAATTCTTTTTGCATTGGCTAGCTGAGATCGATCCGTACAAATCGATCTGTTTTTTACTTTTTCGATTCTGTTTACAGACATTTTTAATTACCGCATTTTATGGAAGAAACGCCGCACCCATCGTAAGCGACACACTTCTCAAATTGGCCTCAATAAGCTAAAAATTATCGTAATCGCCGCAACCGTGAGAACGCTACTTTTGTCGACATCGTCACACTGACCTAACTTTAATCAAGGTTTTCTGGACAGTGCAGGGTGCCTCATTTTTTATAAGTTAAGATGTCTAAAATTTTATTTAAAATATTTAAATCAGGTTTTAAATATTTTATTATTTTTAAAATTTTTATTTTTATCCCAATTTTATGCGCGCGAAAAAAATAATCATAAACGCCGCACTTGAAAAAAAAAAATTACTTTCAAATTCGTAAACGACGCGGCGTTTCTACCATAAAATACGGTAGGACACTTTCATTTTTGGAATCGGTATCGAAAGTGAAAGCATCTCCTTGAAAAAAAATTATGCGTTCAAACAAAGCTTTGGAAACATATTAAAAGCGATACTTTCGTAGTGGCCTTGCGCCGGGAATTAATAGCCGAAGAAATCGCCAAAGACCACTATTTACATTTCAGCCTTTTTGATTTTGATCACTTCAAGGGTTTAATAGCATAATTCAACTACTTGTCTTAAATTTGTGTTTCATTTATATTTTATTGTTTTATTTATTAGAAATGATCAGCTACTTTATTTATTTAAGGCTGTTCTCAACTGCTTTGCTCAACTAGCACAAAACCTTTTGTTATTCAGAAACTATGTAATCGAATAGCGTGTTTTATTTTTTGGTAAAGGTAGAAGATCTTTTCGAAAATATTGTCAAAAGTGGGCGTTTTGAATGGAATTCCCGACGCGGCAACGCGAGAAAGCGGGAAAACGTGACAAGAATCGCTTATAACTAGATAAGTAATTTATTTATAAAAAAATGGAAAACGCCATTCTATTCCAAATCGCTTTAATATAGTCAGTCCTACCAATTTTATGTCTTTACGTTTACAAATTAGACAGAAAATGTGTCAGAAAGTTTCGCGCTTGTTGAGCATGTGATTTAAGAACCGCCTTAAGGCTGTTGTTAACTGCTCCGCTCAACAAACGCAAAACGTTTTGACACATTTACAAATTCATTTTTTAACGGAAAGGTATAAAATTGGAGAGCCTGGCCACGGAAGCAATTTGGAATTGAACAGTTTTTTCCATTTTTTGATCAATAAATTACCTATTGAGTTATAAGCGAATTTGATCACGTAACAAACACATTTTTCGCCCGTTCTTGAGTGTTCTTTCTTCTTTCGTGCGGAAATTCGATTCAAAACGCTCACTTTGACACTATTTACTGAAAGATCTATTGCGTTTGCAAAAAAATGGAAAAAACAGCTCGATGTCATAGTTTCTGAACAACAACACCAGCTAGTTTCATGCATTTTCGAACAAAAACAAATTAAAACTTACGTCAGAAAGTTGCCTTTTTGGATTTGAGGACAGGCTTAAGTAAACTTCCAATTCATTTATCAAATCTTCGATATTACATAATGTCATTTAATAACGAAAATCCGGTGATATTTCTGCACTCTTCGTGACACGTCCCCAATTGAAAAGATTAACTCCGGGCTGTCAAGCCCGTCTTTGGACCTTTTTTTATTCTTTTTTGTTTAATAACCTGTGATTCTTGCGTAACAGCTATAGGAGAGGTACGGCACCTTCTATTATTCCTTTATCATCCTTTGATTCATACAACCGTTGCAACACGTCGCCTTTTAATGATATTTTATCCGGCTAACATTAGGTTGGCCCAGGGGAGGGCGTTGTTCGGGAAAATATCGAGTTGCACAGGTTTAGAAATCTTTTGGGGGCCCTACTGTAGGGGTCCCGTGCCCCACTTCTTGGTTGGGTACCCATCGCGGTCGTAGAAGCGAAACTAAGCACCCTCAAAGGGACCTTTTTGTTCATTTATGCGTGTTTTGGGGTGTGATTAAAGGCTTCATTGAAAGACAAAAAGAAAAAAAGACATTGCATTTAATGATGTTTTTGTATTGTACATCGCTCACGCAATAACTTTTAGTTTGGTGGTAGGTTTTCTACAGGTGTTGTAACATATAGGATAGTTTGGTTTTGATTGAGCATTTTTTTTTTCTCCCAAAATATGTTCTCAATTGGTTTTCCACTGCTTGACAACAATATTTTCAGGTATTTTCAATCAGATATTAAACTAGTATGTTGTGGCCATCACAAAACTTTCTTCTATATAAATCACGTCAATTAAATCATTTAAATAGTATAAGAAATTACATCAATTTAGAACCAATTCGTAGCAAAGTATACCTGAATTCGAAGTTTGATGAAAATTCGTGCATTAGTTATTGAGATAGAGCTGTAGGGGAAATTCTGAGAAATTCAGCATAGCAGCGCCACCTGTTGAGCGATTTGCACCAAAACACAAACAGCACTAATTCATATTAAGGTATACCAGAATCTGAAGTTTGATGAAAATCGGTGCATTAGTTCTGGAGCTAGAGCTATTGTGGAAATCACAAAAAATGAAGCACAGCAGCGCCAGCTGTTGAGCGATTTACACGAAAAGGTACAAAACATCATTTCATGTCAAGGACTAACTGAATCTGAAGTTTGATGAAAATCCGTGCATTAGTTCTGGACATTGAGCTATTGTGGAAATCGTGAAAAATGCTGCATAGCAGCGCCACCTGTTGAGCGATTTACATCAAAACATAAACAGCACTAATTCATATCCAGGTATACCTGATTCTGAAGTTTGTTGAAAACCCAAGTATTAGTTCTTGAGATAGAGCTATTGCGGAAATCTCAAAAAATGCAGCATAGCAGCGCCACCTGTTGAACGATTTACATCACAAGAGGCAAAACGTCAATTCATGTCAAGCACTAACTGAATCTGAAGTTTGATGAAAATCCGTGCATTATTTCTTGAGATTGAGCTATTACGAAAATCGTGTGAACTATTACGAAAATCGTGTAAATTCTACAAAATGCAGCATAGCAGCGCCATCTGTTGGGCGATTTGCACCAAAACGTTACCAGCACCAATTCATATCAAGGATTAACAGAATCTGAAGTTTTATAAAAATCCGTGCATTAGTTCTTGAGATAGAGCTTTTGCGGAAATCCTGAAAAATGCTACATAGCAGCGCAACCTGCAGGGCGATTTACACCAAAAACTAATCAGCACTAATCTATATCAGGGACTACCTGAATATACATTTTTATTAAATTCCGTGCATTAGTTCTTGAGATAGAGCGCCCACAAAATTTGTGTCACATACAGACAGGCAGACGGACAGACAGACAGACAGACAGACTCACAGACAGACATTTTGTAAAAACATGTTTTTTGGAATCTCTGACCCATAAAACGTATAAATCCGTCGAAAACTGGAATTCGAAAATTTTCATGAAACCAATACTTTCTTCTTGTCAAGATAGAAGAAAGTAACAAGCGGGTAAGTGTGATTACGGATCGCACAGAGGATTTCGATTAATATTCCTTTCACAGCACTGTATCCTTTTGCAAAATCTGTTAGTTCCACATTTCGCAACCAGGAGCCACACTATATTCTAAACAAACTTCTATCCGAACGAAACTCCGTTTTACAACCTATCAGTAGATATATTAGTCGAGGGGATCGGGCCCATAGCACATGAGATAGGTAGGCGCACCCTGACGGTAAAAAGTGGAACTAAAATATGTAAGGCTATGGTGCATAGTATGAAAGAGTGGTCAAAGAGTTGTGCAATGATATATTGTTAGATTTTGTTAGATTAGATAATTGAAATAAACAATTTCTAAGTATAATTAAATCACTTTCGTTAATTAATAATTATATTAATTAAAATAATAATGATTTATATATGAACTAATTTATAATATATACATTTCTTTCGTGATTAAACTTGCATTTTAGGTTAAGTAAGAAGCAATAACATGTTTAGACAACTTCAGACAAGTTAAAACATGATTTGACATGATTATACAAGGGACGGATATCAAAGACAAACCTGCACGGGTACTCACGTGAAAAGAGTGATAAAATGGCGTGAATGTGGCTTCTCAGAGTTGTTCTTATCGTTGAGTGACATTGCAGATAAGGAATCACGTGATTGCGTTATCATCCAATGAAATGGGAGTAAGATGTCACGTGATAACATGTTTCACGATAAGGATTTGCCATTTCACTTAAAGTTGTCCTGTTAAACACATTTGTCATGACCAAGCTGGTATATTAGGTAAGTGTTGAATATATTATAATTTTAGATTTGTTAAATGTTAGAGTTTAAATGTTTTAAAATACAGGTATTAGAGTACATAATTATTTTTCAAACAATAATAAAACTTTTAAAAATAATTTGAAATTGATAACTAAACTCAATAGAAGAATTTAAAGTTTTGCAGGTAAATCTCATGGAACTAAGTTGAATTTAAAAGGTTAGTTACACAAGGTTTATCATAGAAAATCTGTCAAAGAAATGTTTAAGTTGGAATACTATCAAACCTAGTTAACCTAGAAATATCTCTAATTACTTGCAAACTAATATGAAACAGAGAGAATTTAATTAATTTAAATATAATATTGTTGTGATTTTTACATATCTCCAAAAATGTTTAAGTGAGTTTTCGTGGCAATTGGAAAAACTTTGCAAATTTTCATTCCAAATTGATGTTAAATGAGTTTCTAAGTCTAAGTTTATCTTTTCAAAAATATTGGTTATCATCAACTTACAAGTCTATTTGATAAGTCACTTAATTTTTCGATTCTATCATCGGTTTACTTTCTGCACTTGTGCAGAAATAAAGGTTTAATGCTATAAATAGTCGATTGGTGTGGTAAGAAGATGCTTGGTTGGTTAGGTGTTGAATAAACATATGGTTGCCAGGGTAAACAATTGAATGGTAGGATGAATTCATTTACGAGTTAAATCATAAAACAATCCAATTTTACAAACATACTTGAATTTAAAGGTTAAAAAAAAAAAGTTGAAAAAAATTGAAATTTTTTCGAAAAATTTTCAAAATTTCAAATTTTTTCAATTTTTTTTTTTTTTTGTAAATTTCATCTTAAATATTATTCAAGGGTACATTATATGCATTATGGCATGCATTTATCACAAAAAAAGATTTAAAAAAATTTTATTTTTGACAAAAAAATGGAATTTTATGCGTCGTCTTAGAAAACTTCAAAGTGCCCTTTGCGCGTTCCATATCAATGAAAATCCCCAATATTTTTTATAACAGTTTTATTTATATATAGAAATAAAATAGAGCCTCGAATTTTATATATTTGAATTTAAAGGTTAAAAAAATTTTTTTTTTTTTTTGAAAAATTTTGAATTTTTTTTTTTTTTTACCTTTAAATTCAAATATATAAAATTCGATGCTTGATTTTATTTATATATATAAACCAAACTTTTATAAAAAATATTGGGGATTTTCATTGATATTGAAGACGCATGGGGCATTTCGAAGATTTCTAAGACGACGCGTAAAATTCCATTTTTTTCTCAAAAATAAATTTCTTTTTTAATTTTTTTGTGATAAATGCATGCCATAATGTATATAATGTATCCTTGAATAATTTTTAAGTTGAAATTTACAAAAATAAAAAAAATTATTTTTAAGTATTTTAAGCTCCACCGTCCCCTTAATATACCTCCCCAGAAACTTCCGATCCAGGGCCTTTAGTTTATGGTTTGTAATTTGGTTTTGTGCTAGGTCTTTCTATACCTCTTCTATCCATCTCTTCCTGTGTCTACGAACACTCCTTTTCCCTATTTATAGAGTGCAAAAATTTACACCTGTTGAACTCCTTCATAAGTCATGAATGCATATTTTTGTCATGGCTTTGAGCTTAATTGTGCAATTTTCAAAATATAAGCAAAATGCATTGCAATATTTCCAACAAATGTCAAACTTTCATGTCGATATGGGGAAATCTTTCTCCAATTTCCTATTTTGTGTTTATTTTTTACCCTCTTTTATTGAACTCAACTTTTATTTTTGTATGTTAAGAGGCTACTTCAGTCACCTGAAAAGACCCGCTCACTAATGTTAATCCCATGGAAGAATTTTTTAAAGATATCGCCTTTTGCATTTCAGTATTTTTAAACAATTCTTTTTGCGTTGGCTGGCTGAGATCAGTTTGCACAAAGGGCGTTTTTTACTTTTTAGATTTTGTTTACAGATATTTTTATTTTCGGAACTGGTTTCGAAAGAGAAAGCATCCAATTAAAGAAAATCTGCAAACAAACCCGAAAAAGTAAAAAAGAACAGATGTAGAAATCCATCTCAGCTATCCAATGCAAAAATCATTTAAAAATATTAGAATGCAAACGAGATATCTTAAAAAATTTCTTCCATAGGAGTAGCATTAGCGAGCGAATCTTTCCAGGTGACTGAAGTAGCCCCATAAGGGTGTTCTCAAATCCAAAAGGGCAACTTTTTGACATAAGTTTTAGTTTATTTTTGTTCGGAAATACATGAAACTAGCTGGTGTTGTTGTTCAGAAACTATGTCATTGAGCTGTTTTTTCCATATTTTTGCAAACGCAATAGATCTGTCAGAAAATAGTGTCAAAGTGGGCGTTTTGAACCGAATTTCCGCGCGAAGGAAGAAAGAGCACTCAAGAGCGGGCGAAAAACGTGTTTGTCACGTGACCAAAATCGCTCATAACTCAATAGGTAATTGATTGATCAAAAAACACAGTTTAATTCCAAATCGCTTCCATGGCCAGGCTTTCCAATTTTATATCTTCCCGTTAAAAAATAAATTTGTAAATGTGTCAAAACGTTTTGTGCTTGTTGAGCAGAGCAGTTAAGAACAGCCTTAAGATGGAATTTTGAATTCGATATTTCACCTACATCCTGATAGGCAAGAATTATAGAAATTGTGTACGCAGGTGTGTTTCCAATGACAATGCAACATTTTATGTTTTTGTAACTTAATTATAAATTAACAAATGAACTTTAGGGCATTTTCCCGTTTTCCGGGCGCAGGTGATAAATCGCCAAGTATTCTTTACGGTTTAGACTTTTTACGAATAACAACAACAATGGAGTTAATGATGTGCCAAACCACGCTCGCCAAAATAGGCAACTGGCTTTGAAACTGCAACAATGAAACATTTTAAACACTAAAAAGCAGAAGATAAAATAGCAACGATAGCAAAAAAAAAGAAAAAAAAAAACATTTTTGAATACGCTTTTATCAGTTAATAGTTTAAAATTATTTAATTTATAATTATACGTTGTGAAAACAATTTAGAAATCCTGATAGTTCAGTTTAAATAATGCTTTTTTCCCCTTTTCCTGTTGCCATATCTTTAAAAACAAAAGCAAATATTATAATTTTTATAGTAAAGTCACTAACTTGTTCTCGCTCTCTACCAAGCGTAATAGAAAGCGGTAAAATTTTCATAATCGGAGATCGGAGCGCACATCAAGTATTAACGGAATCTTTCTTGGAGTTACATTAACCATGTATTTAGGCGTGATTTTTTTTTTTTTTTTTTAATAATAAACATTGATACTTAAAATAGGGCGGTTTTTTCCTTTTAAGGGTGTATTCGAAAAAATATTTTTCCACCCTCAACAGCTCGAAATTTTCTGAGACATTTTCAGACTCATTTTTAAAAGTAAAAACATGAAACTTGATGAGGTGATTTTTGAAGAGATGTATGAGAGGCCGTGTAATTTCATTTTTCGCTCAATTAATTAGAATTTGAGTTTTAAACAATTATTTTCTCAGTATGACCATTCTTTTCACTCCCAGATCTCCCGCTTCGGAAAATTCGGTTCAAAACCCCAACTTTGATAGCATTTTTTACAATATTTTCTGCATTTATCAAAAAATCGAGAAGCACGGCACATTAAGCAGTTTCTAAATAAGAGAATTTCCCCAGTTTGATGTGCTTGAGAGCAAAAAATAATTTAAAAATGAATCAGGAAATAACCAGTTTGGATCGGAATACACGCTTAAATAAATAATATTTTTACTTTTATACTTATTCTTAAATAAGAGAATCACTTTCGAATAGCACCTAGCAACAAGCGAGAGAGAAGTATATATTGATTTAATATCTACTACAGGTCTAGACCCCCATGCCACCTCCATTTAAATGAATTTTCTAGACAACACTAGAGACATGCCACTTCAACCTGGGAGCGAGGTTAACAGAATCAGAAATCGTTGCTAAGGTAACAGAAGTTTACAAAGCAATAGGCCGTGTCTTTCTCATTTATGTTTACATCCGTCAAAATTGGATCCGGGAGGAGCAAATATTTTATTTGTAATGTATAATTGAGCTTGTTCTTTTTTAAAAACCATTTTTTCAAAAAAGAATTTTTCCCGCCCAAGAATACGAAACTTTCTGACACATTCGCGGATTTTTAACCATAAAAGCATAAAATTTCCAGATACTCAAGTGCTTTGGAATCGAATAATTTGAATAGCGCATTTCGTTTTACTATATAGATTATTATTTTGTCAGTTTTAATCGATTGCTGTCTCAAGACGATCTTCCTGTGACTGCCGCATTTCGAAAAATTGCCTAAAATAACCAATTTTGACATTATTTACTGAAGGATATCTTGTTGTTATTAGAAAGAAGAAGAAGAAAAAAAAAAGAAATGTCATTCATTCAGCTTCTTACTATATGAATAAAATAACCTGCAAATTTCGTGCATTTAAGAATAAAAATGATTTCACACATATACAAGAATTTCGCGAGTTTCGACTATAGAACCACAAAAGTCTGATGTATAATTTTCTTTCTTTCTTTTTATAACAAGCCTCTTTGAAACTCCGCCATTTTCAAAACTGAAATCGCTCGAAAAGGTGAATTTAACCCGCCTTCAGCCTTCAGAATAGTCCTGCATCGGGTCAGATAACCCGATTTTACCGGAAACTGAACCGTCACGCGTTTCCGGTCAAGTCGGGTTGGCATTTTTTTTTTCTGTGGGGTCTTGGTTGACTTTAAACGTTTTGAGTGCGGGTCGATTTCGGGTTGTCTTTTGACTCTTTCAGGCCTGAAGCGGGTTGACAGGATTTTTTGAAGAAAAGTTCTGATATATTTCAAATTAAAAAAACCATGTATTTGAATATTAATGAGTGTATATATGTTCATTTTTATAGACCTGTACTAATAATAGAAAGTTTCGTTCTGTCTCTGTGTGGATCGGCGATGGCTTGCAAAACCTACCGCACGTAGAAGTAAAAGTATAGAAATTTGAGTGAGGATAGTACAAGGCAGGTCCTGATGTACTCGAGGTTCAGGTTTGAATAAACTTTATTCAAAAGAGGACAGAATTTACTATATTGGGCTAAAAGATTAAAACCGGATTTATTTTACTAATGTGGAAAAGTCGACGTGAATTGCAAGAAAACACTCGCTAAAAATCGCATAAAAAATTGCTAAAAATTCAAAAATTGCAGAGGACAAAGTTGACTACAACAGCCTTAAACATTATAACTGGAATTCTTTCACGAAAGTAAAAAAAAAAAAAAAAATCGGCGCTAAACGCTAATAATCGCATTGAAAATAAAGGAGGACAAATTTACTAGATTAGGCTAAAAGTTTGAAATCAAATTCTTTTCACGAATGTCAAAAAATGGCCGCGAAGCTCTGAAAAACGAACATTGTAACAGGAATTCCTTTACGAATATCAAAAAATCGCCGCTGAACGCTGAAAATGGCAATAAAAATAGAAAAGTACAAAATTTACTGTATTAGGCTGAAAGTTTGAGACCGGGTTCCTTTTATCAATCTGAACGCGAAAAATCGCTAAAATGTCATTGAAAATCGCAATAAAAATCGCGGAGGACAAGAGTTACCATAGGTTAAAAGTTTGAGACCGAATTCCATTTATCAATCTCAAAATATCGCCAAAAAACGCAAAAAAACTCTAAAAAGTGAAAAAAAAATCGGGAAAAATCCCAAAATCGTCTTACAAATTCCGAGCACAACAGACACATACAAACTTCTTTCCTTATTATTATATCAGTAACTTCAGTTTTGAAAGGCGGAGGTCCGCGAAAACACAGGAAATACGAAATCGTGATTAGCGGTTATTTTTATTTATTTATTTATTTTATTTTTTATTTTTTTTTTTTTTTTTTGCCTCAAAATTTATTTAAAAATCGGGGTGTGGTACAGGAGAATTTGGAGTTTGCATGGCTTTTTTATTTTTGTATTATGACCGCTAGTCATTGCGCAGAATCGTTGAGTGGCAATTTGGCAGTTAAATTTAGAAAATCATGAAGCAATAAATTGTGAAATGTGATGTCGTAATTCTAATAGTTTAATTAAAATCTGTTCGGTTTTTTTTTTTTTTCATTTTATTTATCAGAATGTTTTTCCCTAAATGACGTGTTGAAAATTGGGGTGCGCCAGTTACACGAAGGCGCGGCTTTAAAATTACCGTAGTTTAATGTTTAATTGTATGACTAAAATCGAACTAAATTAGAAAATTCATCCAAAAACAAACTAACCATGAATCGCTTAGAGATGACCAAGCTATTTACTCTTACTCACTCTGATAAACCCGCAAAAGCTCCATTTAAAAACTTCATCAGCCTCTAAAACACGCCCTTTTATCGAACACATGTTACGTTTCCATTCGTAATCGCATTAAAGAAACAAAATCGGTGCTCTGGTGCACATCTCCCAGAATCACATGAAGCATCGCACCCTCACCGCTGCAATATCTGATCTAAAAGCTGACACTTTGCAGCATGCGTCACCCCTTTTGGGTCACGACAAATGCACCCAATCACGACCTACGCGCCCACTAGTCTCCTTCTAGTGTATTTTAATCTGGAGAATGTGTCTAATTTCGATCACGAAACGAAACTTTTAAGAGAGTTGAGAGAACGAATTTTTTTCCAAGAATCAATTCGAATGACTCATTCCGAGATGACCGCTGTTTTAAGTGCGATGCTTTCCAGCTGCCTGTTCGATAAATATGAATCAGCTGTTTTTTCGCGCGCGCGCGAAAAATTCATTCTTTTTATCTAGTGTGTTTTTCCAGTGACGATAGACTGATACAAATGAGTTTTGTCGTTTTGTGCCTATGTTATTGATATAATTTTCTCAGTAAAAATGTTTTTAAAAACACCTTATGTACGTTATGAGTCGATCAAAGGCATAGATAGTAAGCAAACTTGAGATCTGCCGATAGAAAAAGAAGTTATCATATATGTATTCACAAAAGGGGGGGGGGGGGCAAACAATAAACAAAAAACAATTGTTTATTGTTTTTAAATTATGTGAAAATATTTTCTATCGTTGAATGATTTTGAAAATGATGCCGTTTGTGCAACGAAACGATCGTCAATCTTAATAAAGATTTTCTATCACTTCTTATAGCATTTTTTAACTTTATCTAAATAACTTCAATTAATATTTTTGAAATTAATTTCATTATTAAATCAAATTAATACTTCACTGCTATCTATGTACTATTGGGTTGTCTGGAAAGTTCATACCGATTCGTACCCACTGGTAACTATTTTTTTTATATACAATTCGTACCAGTATTTAAAAAAATACGGTTTATAAGATATTTCTTTTGCAGATGTTGTTACAGATCTACACGGGCCGGGCTCGGCGATTTTCATTCATAGCACCCGGGCCTGGTCTCCATTCTTTTCGGGCCGGGCCGGGACTAACTTATTTTTTCTGTACAGAGCCGGGACTGGTTTCATTCCTAGTCTTCACGGCCCAAAATTTTCAGTACTTGTTTTGACACAGCCCATATGAAAATCATTGTCTCAGCGTGGCCTGGTCCATTCAAAGCTCAGTAAAATTAGGCCTGGTCCAAAAATTTTCCAAACAATGCATACATTTTTAAATCGCCATTCTTCTACAGTTAAACATTAAAATTTATTCTTTTTAAAGAATAGTAGATTTCTACGCTTATTAAAATACAGTTAAATTAAAAATATAGTAAAACGCATAGGCGTAACCAGCCTTTTGAACGGGGGGGTGCCCAGACTTTTTAACCTGAACATGTTGGATACAAACAATATCTTATATAATAAAACCTGCTAAAACGAATCCAATAAAACCGGTCGATTTTCCGTTTTAGACAGTTTTCCATCTTAGAAGGTATAATTGTGTGGTATTTCTTTTAAAAAGGGCTCAAACGCAATTTTTGTTTGCGTGAGGAGGGTTGAGAAGGGGTTCAAAACATTAAAACTAAATCTAATGGTAAAAAAAAAAAAAAAAAAAAAAAAAAGATATGTAAATGTCCTTGCAGCAGTGATATAAGACAGTGACTAAGTGTGGTCACAACTGTAAAACCTTTTGGCACTCTAACTTCTTATAAAGATTAAAAAAGGCCTTTAATCATGCTGGAAACTTCTATAGGCACAGGGGAACACTGCATGAGATCTAAAATTATCTCAGTCCAAGTCTTTTAGATGAAATTTTGCCGGATGATAAATCTTAGATAATACATGCGGTACATCAGTACATGCGCACGAAATCTTTTCAGAATATAACTCCATGACTTCTTAGGGATCACCGGAGGGACCCAAGAAATTTTGGAGGAAAGTCTATATAAATAATTATTATAATATTATAAATAATTATAATATTCATTAATAGCGCAATTTCCTGCTTATAATCCGCGGCTCCAACAATCATGTTTCGACCCAGAAATTTTATTTCATTATTTAAGTTAAATATTTATCGCGATTTAATAAGTTACGTTTTATGAAACAAGATTTCTGGGTCTGAACCTAATTGTTTGATCCACAGATTATAGGCCGGAAATTACGGTAATTCAGGTTTTTACCTCATAGTGTGTCGAATATATTAGGTAAAGCAGGTCATGATAATATACACTAAATTTTATCAAGATGATAAAAATTATACTATCATGATGCCACTGTAATAATAAAGATAGGCGCTTGTCTGTCTCTCTGTGTGTGTACGTGCGCGCACGCTGAGCTCTGAAAAAACAATGCAGCCTGCACCCGTAAGATTTGACAGGACCTGTATGCCTGAACTCATGCATATGGAAGACAATTTCTGGAATTTTTCAATTAATTTTTTATGCGAATTTTTTCGCATTTTGCGGCAATTTTTTCAAATAAGTAAAAAATAATCCGATTTCAATATTTTACCCAGTAAACTTTGTCTTCTTTTCAATAAAGTGTTTTCGAGATTCTTACAGCGATTTTTCAATTTTTAACAATTTTTTAATGTTATCTTTAGAGGGTTTTTTTTTTCGCATTTCGCAGTAATTTTTTTTTTTTTTTTTTGACATTCCTAAAACGAATCCGGTTTAAATCTTTTACCCAATTAGTTAATTTCGTTCCCTGTGGTTTTTTAATCTTTTCCGAATTTTTAATGCGCTTTCTAGCGAGGGTTTTCGTGCTTTGAGGCGATTTTTTGACATTTTTTGAAACAGAAAAAACTCTCTGGCAATTTTTGCAATTGCCGTGATTAAATTCGAATTGGAATAATGTCAAATCAGCTCTTATAAGAAAGCTGAAAATTTAATTTTGTTCGAAATAAAAAACGCAATAATTCAAGATTCGTTTGTTTCAAGACAGAAGAGGTCGTAGCTTGCTCGGGAGTACGTTGCCGAATGCAGTCCCCACCCCCACCCCAATCCTAGATTTGTTTAATTCTATGTTCGTTTAAAAAAAACCTACCACTTCTCTAGTAATGAAGTTTTCTTTCACGGAAAAGGTTTGAAATAACGCGCGGGATCGCGCGATTTGTACACAGAAAAGGAAAGTTTCTCATAATAAAAAATGCTGTGCAGTATTTCCCCCTTCAAATTCTTTCACAGACCTGTGATTCTTCAGTGAGTATTTTAAAAAAAATTAGGTCCGCGATTTTTATTTCTTTTATGGAATTTCTTAAAATCAATTCGCGAATCAGTCCCGGAAAAAATTGAGAATTTCTTCAAACGATCGTGGTAAAATATCGGGAATTTCTATAAAAGAGTGCAGAAAGTAATCGCCAATTTCGTTTAAAGATTGCGCAAAAAAGTTACGAATTTCGATAAAGGATTGACGAAATTTTTTTTCAATTTTCATCAAAATGTTGCGGAAAAGAGTATAGAGAATTTTGTTAATTGATACGAAAAGATATCGAGAATTTTTCCGAACGGTCGCGCAATACTATCCCGAATTTCGACAAATGATCTCCTGTAAAAATATCAGTTTCGTCAATCAGTCGCAACAGAAAATAAATTTCGTCAAAGGATCGCGGTAAAAACGAGAATTTCGTCAAAGGATCGCAGAAAGAAAGCGCGAATTTCGTCAAAAGATTACGGAAAGAAAAAGCGAATTTCATCAAAAGATCGTGGAAAGAAAACGCGAATTTCATCGAAGGATCGCGTGCTAAAGAAATTATAATTTTTTTATTCAGTAGTATAGTTTATATTCAGTTTTATAGTCAAAATATTGTGGTAAAAAATGCGAATTTCGTCAAAGGATAGCGGTAAAAAACACGAATTTTGTCAAAGGTAAGTGGTGAAAAGTGCGGATTTCGGCAAAAAATCGCGTAGAAAGACGAATTTCGTCACACGATTTTGGGGGAAAATTGTAAATATCATGAAATGATCACATAATAAAATCGCGAATTTGTCAAAATTTACTGCACTGGGCTAAAAGGTGGAAACGGGGTTCCTTTTCCTACTTTCAGAAGAACGCCGCGAAACGAGAAAAAACTCTAAAAATCGTATACAAATTTTCAGAGGAAAAAAATTACCATATTGACTTGAAAGACTGCAACCATATTCCTTTCAAGAATGTCAAAAATGGCCACGAAACACTAAATTCAACCAACCAACCAACCAACCTGCAGATTAATTTGAACTTTCTGTGCTATTATTTTTCATTTACAAAGGAGCACGGGTATGTGTCCCCCCCCCCCCCTTTACCTCGGCTAATCGAAATTTGGAATTATCGTTTCACATTTGCATCCCCTTTCAAAAATTTTTTTGCTTTTTTCTTGATTTTAAACTACCAAAGCAAAGAGACAAATAGTTTCTATCCTCGTCAAGAACTTGTGTTAATTTCTCATGAAATTGCAGAAACATGCAATAGAAAGAACGGCGTTAAAAACATCTCCCACAGACAAAGGACGTCAAAGTGGGATTATAAAGCCACCCTTTTGAATTACTATGACTAATACAGATTCGTGTAAATATTCTAGTTTTAAAAAGGATAAAAACATAATTTTCTAAAAAAAAGAAAAAAAAAAAGAACGTGGGTTTCTTTTTTTATCACATTTCAAAACTTAGCCGTTTAGTTTTCTGAACTAAACTAATTGAACTTTGCTTTCACTTCTTCTTCTTTTTTCTTTTGTAGATTTCGATTTTTTTAAATAATTAGTCTGCGGAAACGGGGGGGGGGGGGGTGCCCGGGCACCCAGGCCACCCCCCCTGGTTACGCCTATGAAACGTGTGAAAAAGAACCTGCCTATGACGGAACCCTATTTTAAACTGAAAAACGTGTTGATCCATGCAAAATTAATATACTATAATGCGTAAGATACATTTACACTTGCTAAGAAGGGAACTTGTCTATAACGCATTTTTTTTCTTTTCTATGCCATTCCGTCTTAGAGGATTTTACTGTATAACAGTTTTCAGATTTTTAAAACTTCAATACATGGAATATGGATTAACAATATTAATGATAACTGAAATATTTACGTACAAGAAATAGAGATTCATTAAAAAAAATAAATATCGTAGCCTGCACCCTGCAGCACTTCTACAAAAATGAAGATTATAAACATGAAAAAAAAAGTTAAGATAAATATTTTTGGTCAGAACTCCTTGTACGAGACAAATTTTTAACCAAATCGACGTAAAAATCAATGTTTTGTAGAAATTCACGCGGGCCGATATTTTAACTTTTTTCCGGGCCAGGCCGGCCTCGGGCTGAACTTTTAAGTGTTTTACCGGGCCTGGAAATTTCGGCCCGTGCAGACATCTAGATGTTGTAAAAGTATATGTGAAATATTTTTATTTTCAAAAAGTGGTGCGAAATGAATTTAAAAACATTGCTCCGCCCGACTTCTCTTTGTTTCTTTTTCTCAAAAATTCTTTTCGCCTAAAAAATGGACTATTTGAAAGACATAAATATCGTCTCGAAAGAATCATAAAAAGCATCTCGAAATAGACCGCTCCTAAGCAAGGCCGGCACGCCGTAACTCGGGGTTCTGGCAAAGCAGTTAGCGGGGCCCAACGTATGCTGCAATACTGACTAATAATTCTTTTTTTTTTTTTATTGTAGACATCATAGAATAACAATAATAATATATAATATGGATAATAAAATGTGTGAAACATATACCACTAATTTCACATGTCATACGCATAATTATTTTTAATTTCGTACAATATTCTATTCTTTACACTAGGGGTGCACAACCTTTTTAAGAGAAGGGCCACTTTCAAAATTTTCTGGGTTGTCGAGGGCCACATCAGTAACACGGAGAGAATTCTATTTCGGGGAGGTAATCTGCGGCCTATAATCACATAAAAAATATGGTTTCAGAGGAGGGAGGGGTTGTTTTACCCTTCTAGGTTCCCCTACCCAGTCAACATATCCAATTTAGTTGGCAAGAATATATCAACAGTTTACGTTTTTATATATAACATAGAGATATAGCAAGGATTATTTAGAATGGGTGATAATATCCTTTGGCTTTATTTGGGGGAATAAATTTTGTTCTATTAAAAGTGCTAAAAAACAAACATAGGCATGAAAGTGGCTAGTGTCGAAAAAAAAATGTGAATGTGAACGAATGGGGGAAGAGGAGCCGATCAACGAAATTTGCGATTTTTCCGTGCGTGATCAACGAAATTCGCGATTTTTACAATCCCGATCAACGAAATTTGCGATTTTTTCCCGCCTGATCGACAAAATTAGCAATTTTCCGAAACCGGTCAACAAAATTCGCAATTCTTAACTAACTCTGACGAAATTTGCAATTTTTCCCGAGGCAAATTGACAAATTCGCGATTTTTTCTCACGATAAAATGACGAAACTCGCGTTTTTTCCGCATTCGATCAACGAAATTTTTAATTTTTCCGCGCATTTACTAGAAAGTTCGCGATTTTTGCCGTGCTTGATCAACGAAATTTGCGATTTTTTCGCCCCTGATCGACAAAATTTGCGATTTTTTTCGCTCTGATCAACGAATTTCGCGATTATTCCGTACCTGATCAACGAAATCTGTGATTTTTCCGCGCTTGATCGGCAAAATTCGCGATTTTTAGGAGACCGATCAACAACACTTGAGATTTTTCCGTGCCCAAACGACGAAATTTGCGATTTTTCGCGCCCGATCAACGAAATTTGATACTTTTTCTCGCCTTAAATTGACGAAATTCGTGATTTTTTTCAGTGTAAACTGACGAAACGCGCGTTTTTCTGCAGCCGACCAACGTAATTTGCAATTTTTCCGAGCTTCAGCGAGAAAATTCGCGATTTTTTCAGTGCCTGATCAACAAAATTTGCGATTTTTCCGCGTCTGATCGACAAAATTTGTGATTTTTCAGCGCCCGATCAACGAAATTGACGATTCTTAACTGACTCTGACGAAATTTTCAAATTTTCCCACGGCAAATTGACGAAATTCGCGATATCCATACGAAATGCGCGATTTTTGCGCAGCCGATCAATTTTTTTTTCCGCTCCTAATCAACAAAATTCACAATTTTTCCGCACCCGATCGACGAAATTCGTGATTGTCAACTGACTGACGAAATTTGAAATTTTTTCCCGCGGCAAATTGACAAAATTGATCTTTTCTCATTTTTCCGCAACCGATCAACAAAATTTGCAAATTTCCCACTCATCATCAAGAAAATTAAGGATTTTCTCGTGCCCGATCAGCGAAATTTGCGTTTTCTCCGCGCTTGATGGACAAAATTCGCGATTTTTCCTTACCCGACTAACAAAATTCGCGCGATTTTTTCGTGCTTGATCGACGAAATTTGCGATTTTTCTGCACCCGATCAACAAAATTCGCGATTTTTTCCTCGACCTATGGACAAATATTACAATTTTCTCCAGTTAGAAATTGACGAATTCGCCGGCCACACGTTAACCCATCGCGGGCCACAGGTTGTGCATCCCTACTTTACACTATTTTAAAAATGTATTTTTTGCGTCCATTGTTACTTTCGGATCGTCGAATCTATACATTCCCTGACAATTATATCTACAGCCATCGCTAAGACTTTTCACTGGGAGGGGGGAGCCCTTCCCCTTAGAGAGGGCCCTGATTATATCAACTTTGTCTGTAAGAAATAAAATTAATACTCACCTTTTTCTCGCGAAGGAACATACAAAAACAAATCTAGAGCAAAAATATTAATCAGGAAACGTTATTTTAAATTGTATAGAGAAACTCGGGGCCCCTAACAAGACCCCAATTGGCGCGGGAGCAGCCGCCTCCTTTGCCCGATGGTTGCGCCGGCCCTGCTCCGAAGCCTGCATTTCAATGCAAAATACTACCCATAACCAGGGCTTATGTTGCGCCGGAGCCCGGCTCCGGCACTTCTCTGTTTTCAGTAAATATTTAAATATTGGTCGGAATTCACCGGAGCCCATAAAATACAGGGCTCCGGAGCCTAGTGCAATAACGCTTCCGAAAAACCGAAGCGCTCCAACTCAATTTGTCTGTAAATTAAAAATTGTATTTACTCAGGTATAGAAAAAATAAAATAACTCTTCCCCCTTTTTAATGCTATTTTGAACAGAATAGGAGAAACTGAAGTAGTGTTTTGTTTATCCTACTGATATTTTCAGATTGATGTCTGGCATTGATTTTGGCAACATGTATATTGGCGCCATTCAAGAGCGCGAACAATGAATTTGCTTTCAGTTTGATTTTCTTTTCTGACACTAAGATATTTTTTAATTGGATCTTTTTTTTTAATTTAGATATCTAACCGGAAAAGAATATATTTTTTTTTTAGTCAACGAGCATCAGCTTGAGATATTGTTTGTTTGAGGTTTTTAATCTTTCATTGCGTACGGGAACGAAAATAACGTTATAGGGATTTTTCTATTTATTTTTCCTCATGAATGCGGCTCTGCTCTGCAGATTTACAAAGTTGTAAGTAGTAGTCATTTGTATGTATATAGTATAATTGTTCTGTATTGTTATTTTTATAGTAAGCAATAGAGCAGCGTTTCCCCTTTTTCTATAAAACCATCGAATCTTTTCGTTCACGGTGTCAAATGTTTAATTTAATCTGATTTTCAGGGACTCATCACGAAAGATTGTTCTACGGAAGGACTCGATTATAGTTTAAAATATGCAGCTTTTATAGGAAATTCAAAAACGTTGTTCGATTCTTAGCATAACAGTATTACTTTCTGTAAATTTCATTCATTTTTCCATAAAAATGTATAGCTGCGAACTATTCCTTTTTTGTTTTAACACTATTTTCGAATAATAATCCTTATTTTATTTACTCTCAGAATCCTGCGATTAATTAACATTAAAAAGTAAGGCAAAGATTTCTATTCGGAAAGAGTGATAACTAAAAAGTGGAATAATTGACAGCTAAGTATATGCAGAAATATTTAAAAATTTTATTTTGCTTAAAAAAAAGTCTTTTAATTTTGCAAATAATGTACGAAATATAAATATGCGGATTAGAATGGCGGTGGAGAGAGAGAGGGGGGGGGGGGGGGTTACGGTTTAGTATTAGGGGAAAATATTAGGGCTCCGTACTATTCTTCTTAGAAATTAAGACCTGCGCCTGCCCATAACACATACAGGTACCTACACATTGGTATGAGCCATAGAAGCCAATAGAATATGATTTTTCACACTTGACTTACTGTTCTCAACTGCTCTGCTCAACAAGGTCTTTGACACATTTACAAGTTCATCTTTTAACGGAAAGATATAAATTTGGAAAGCCTAACAATGGAAGCGATTTGGAATCGAGCTGTGTTTTCCGTTTTTTGATGAATAAATTACCTATTGAGTTATAAGCGATTTTGATCTCGGGACAAACACATTTTTCACCCTTTCTTGAGAGGTTATTCTTCTTTCGCACGGAAATTCGGTTCAAAACGCTCGCTTTGACACTATTTTCTGAAAGAACTATTGAGTTTTCCAAAAAAAAAAAAAAAAAAAAAAAAAAAAAAACGAAAAAAACACTCGATGACATAGTTTCTGAACAACAACACCTGCTATTTTCACGCACTTTCGAACGAAAATAAGTTCAAACTTGTGTCATAAAGTTGCCCTATTGGATTTGAGAACAGCCTTAAGGGTGTATTCCGATCCAAACTGCTTATTTCCTGATTCATTTTTAAATTATTTTCTGCTCTCAAACATATCAAACTGGGGAAATTCTCTTATTTAGAAACTGCTTAATGTACCGTGCTTCTCGATTTTTTGATAAATGCAGAAAATATTGTAAAAAAAAATGCTATCAAATTTGGAGTTTTGAACCGAATTTTCCGAAGCGGGAGATCTGGGAGTGAAAAAAATAGGTCATACTGAGAAAATAATTGTTTAAAACTCAAATTCTAATTAATTGAGCGAATTGGTGCGAATAGACCATCCTTCTAACTGTTATCAGTGTCGGCGTCTTTTCTTGTGGCCACGCGGTGTTTTTGGTCTTTAATGACTTTAACAGGAAAAAGGACTGATGTCCTGCAAAAGAGGAACCTTTCCGTCAAGTAGGGCTTAGCTCCTTACTCCTGACCTGAGGAATTTCAAAGAACAGACGATAAAATATATATTCTTCGAATCAGAAACTAATCACATAATTCAATAAAATATGCAGAACGATTTTTATACATTCAAAGTAAATCATAACTCTAATAATTAAAACCCCGGAAAATTGAATATGAATAAGTTTTATTATGACCAAGAAAAGCCTTGGTTCAGATCAGATATAGCGCTGATCACTCGCTTCCAGAATTTTCTTGCATCTACATTAAAACAAAATGAAAAGTAGAAAAGTAAAAAAGGGTTGCAATAATTCTTGGCGATGACTCATTTTCGCCAAGTCAAACAGAAGAAAAGGGGTTTTTAACATGACCTATTGTTGATTCCTCTGATCCTTTTGTGAATAAACCGCAGAAGGGTCCAGAACAAAATATTTCCTGGAAAACTGTAGAAGGATGGTAAAACAAGCGTTTGCACGGAGCCTTAGAATAGTTTTAATGCACTTGGGGAACAGATAAAAGTCACATGATGCCAGGTCAGACGAATAAGGCGGAAAGTCCAACATTGGCTAGAAACGTCTTGACAGACAATGCAGTGGTGAGCCGATGCGTTGTCCTGATGAAACACTCATGTCTTGTTCTTTAACAATTCGGGTCGAGTTTTTTTCGTATTTTTTCACGGCAAAGGACCTCAAGGTAGTAATGTTGATTAATAGTTTGATCTTCCAGAACCCAGTTAAAGGTACACAATCCCATGAATATCGAAAATTTTCTCCATTGTTGACTTGGAAGGGCGACCCAGGCGAACATCATCTTCAATGTCTTCTCGGCCATCTTGGAAACGCTTAAACCACTCAAAAATCCGCGCAAGTGATAAACAGTCATTGCCGTACACTTCTCTTAACAAATTACAGTAAACTCTGTGTAAGGCGGACTCTGTATAAGACGGAAATCTGTCTAACTCGGTAAGATTTTCAAGTCCCTGCGAATCCATAGACATAGAGTAAAATTTGTCTAAGGCGGAATATTGTCTACTACGGAAAATTTCCTCGGTCCTGATCGACTCCGCCTTAGACAGAGTTTACTGTATGTGTTTCAGTAGCGGATCATTTCATTCCAAAATATGGAATATCCCAACGTTTGTCATTCCTATTCTTCTGCCATATGCGCATATAATTCGTTGTTGGAGAAAACAGGTTTGAAATTATACTTGTCATTTTTAGTAGTAAAAAAAATGGGGAAGAATGCTGTCCACCTGTTTTGTTGTTAAGGGTGTTTGTTCTCAAATCTAAAAAGTCAACTTTCTGACATAAGTTTTAATTTATTTTTGTTCGAAAATGCATGAAACTAGCTGGCGTTGTTGTTCAGAAACTATATGTAATTGAGCTGTTTTTTCCATTTTTTTTTTTTTTTTTTTTTTTTTTTTTTTGCAAACGCAATAGATCTTTCAGAAAATAATGTCAAAGTGGGCGTTTTGAACCGAATTTCCGTGCGAAGGAAGAAAAAGACTCAAGAGCGGGCGAAAAACGGGTTTGTCATGTGCTCAGAATTCCTTATAACTCAATAGGTAATTGATTGATCAAAAAATGGAAAAAACAGTTCAATTCCAAATCGCTTCCATGGCCAGGCTTTCTAATTTTATACCTTTCCGTTAAAAAATGAATTTGTAAATGTGTCAAATCGTTTTGCGCTTGTTGAGCAGAGCAGTTAAGAATAGCCTTAAGTTTGTTCTCAACTGCTCTGCTCGACAAGCGCAAAACGTTTTGACATTTACAAATTCATTTTTTTACGGAAAGATATAAAATTGGAAAGCCTGATCATGGAAGCGATTTGGAATCGAATTGTGTTTTCCATTTTTTGATAAATAAATTACCTATTGAGTTATAAGCGATTTTGATCAAAGACAAACACGTTTTCCGCCCCTTTCTTGAGTGGTTATTCGGTTCAAAACGTCCACTTTGACACTATTTTCTGAAAGATCTATTGCGTTTGCAAAAAAAAACAGCTCGATTACATAGTTTCTGAACAACAACACCTGCTGTAGTTTCATTCATTTACGAACAAAAATAAATTAAAATTTATGTCATAAAGTTGCCTTTTTGGATTTGAGAACAGCCATAAGAAGTTCTGCTTACCCTCGGGCAGAGGGCAAGGGCAAGAAGGCAATATTGCTGCGTTGAATGCATTACTCAACAAAAGTTATATTATTAAATACTTTTAAGGCTGTTCTCAAATCGAAAAGGGCAACTTTCTGACATAAGTTCTAAATTATTTTTGGTCGGAAATGCATGAAACTAGCGGGTTTTGTTGCTCAGAAACTATGTAATCGAACTGTTTCTTCCGTTCTTTTTCCAAACACAATCAGAAAATAGTGTCAAAGTGGGCACTTTGAACCGATTTCCGCGCGAAAAAAGAATAACCACTGAAGAAACTGTAAAAAACATCTTTGCCATGTGATCAAAATCGTTTATAACTCAATACGTAGTTTATATATCAAAAAATGGAAAACACTGTTCGATTCCAAATCGCCTCCATAGTTAGGCCTTCCAATTTTATATCCTTCCATTAAAAAATAAATTTGTAAGTGTGTCAAAACGTTTTGCGCTTGTTGAGTAGAGCAGTTGAGAACAGCCTTAAATTGTATTTATTTAAAGAGTTATTTGGTATAAAGTTATTTCCTATACTAATAGTGATATTTTATCAACTTCTTCTTTTTATTTAAATCAGTAAAGTATGCGAATAATAAATGTATAGCCATGTATCTCATTGCAAATGTATAAACAGAAAAAGAAAAAAAAAGTAAAAATATAAAGAATTTTTTGACAGTGATAGCGATATCATAAGGGGTAGGGGGGTTCGAGGAATGGTAACGTAAGATATCGTAAGGGCGGGGGTCCAAATTGTCAAAACGTTGATAACGTTATATATGTGCAGCCCTTGCTATTGCAAAGACATTTCGACACATTTTAACAATGAAACATACAAAGAATACAAATTTGACAAGTTGAAGGTTTGCCATTTTATATCAACGGGTGTGATTTGTTAAAATTGCACTATTACAGCTGCTTCTAACTGCGGTAAACTTTAAAAAAAAAAAAAGAAACGTCAACTGCAGCGCAAAATCTTCAAAATTATGGTGGCAGCATCTGGCGACGGATTCTCTTGGTCACCATTTCACAAATAAAAAAGAAAAATTCGCAAAAAGAAAAAAAAATGAATCATAAATTAAATGTGCGACATGCGACAAGGCTCCAAGGGCGAAATTGAATGTTTTAAAAAAAACGACACCTTTCAAAATGTTATGTAAGAATCAGCTGCTCTGTCGACACATTGCATTGACGAATGTAAGCTGTTTGATAATTAAAAAAGATTACGTGTCTAAATTGAGGTTGATGGCGATTTTTTGAATATCTATATGGCAGGCGCGTCTGGAAAAGAGATTAATTGAAGCATAGATATTAAGGCTGTTGTTAAATCAAAACTGGCTATTTCTGACACATTATTTTATTCATTTTTTGTTCGCAAACACATGTACATTTGGCGGGTGGTCTCATTCAGAAACAATGGAATCGAACGGTATTTTCCGTTTTTTGGCAAAGGCAAAAAATCTTTCAGAAAATACTGCCAAAGATGGCGTTTTGGATCGAATTTTGGCACGCAACAGCGCGGGAAAGGTAAAAAAAACTTCCGTCATGAGACATTAACCGCTTATAACTCAAGATGAATGATTAATTCCTTTATCGAAAATATAATAAACCATTCGATCCCAAATCACTTCAATAATCATGCCTGAGGGTGTGCACCTTTTACACTAAATATGAGTCAGAAAATATCAAAAAGTTTCGTGTTGTTGGGTGGGAAATAATATTTTTTACATTTAATTTTTATATTTTCAATAATAATAATTTTTAATTATTTCATTTATATATTTAATATTCTTCGGCAACTGGTTCGAATGCTATGGCTTTATTTCAATTTAAAGCTGTTATCAAATCCGAATGAGTTAATTTCTGGCACATTTCTGAATTCCTTTTTGTTCAGAAACGCATGAAATCGGCAAGTTTTCTTATTCAGAAACTATGTAATCGAATGGTGTTTTTCACTTTACGTCTTTACGTTTAAAAATGAGTAAGAAAGATTAGCGTTGTTGAGCAGAGAATTTAAATACCACCTTAAAATACCGGGTGTCCTAAAAAGGACTGACTGATTTTAAAATTCAATAACTTGCAAATGGTGACAGATATTTAAGGCTGTTCTTAACTGCTATGGTCAACAAGTACAAAACGTTTTGACACATTTACAAATTCATTTTTTAACGGAAAGGTATAAAATGGGAAAGCCTGGCCAGGGAAGCGATTCGGAATTGAACTGTTTTTTCCATTTTTTTTATCAATAAATTACCTATACAGTTATAAGCGATTTTAATTACGTGACAGACACGGTTTTCGCCCGCTCTTGAATGCTCTTTCTTCCTTCGCGCGGAAATTCCGTTCAAAATGCCCACTTTGACACTATTTTCCGAAAGATCTATTGCGTTTGCAAAAAAAAAAAAAAAAAAAAAAAAAAAATGGAAAAAACAGCTCAATAGTTTCTGATTTTGAACAACAACACCAGCTAGTTTCATGCATTTTCGAACAAAAATAAATTAAAACTTATGTCAAAAAGTTGCCCTTTTGGATTTGAACCTTTAAGGCTAAACTCGATAAAGCAGTATAGTAATTTTTTTGCTATTTTAATAAAGGTTATTCGGGATTCATACGTTGATTTTCGATTTTTTTTAAATCTTTATTTCACCTGGAATGAGAAGTTTGTTTTTTATCAACTTATTTGTATTTGACACTTTATCTATCCAGTCTTATATTTTATATACCTGTATGGAACAGGCTTTCGGGAATTAATTAAAATAAACTCAACAAATATGTTTTCCTCTGAAACAAGCAGGGGAAAAAATTCCAGCGTGGGTTTGCTAAGCAACCCCTGTTATCTCCGAAATCCGTGCCCATGACGACACAGGTGACCACGTGGTCAGAAACTTTTTTTCAATTCAGCGCGTAGAGTTCGTTTATAAAACGACACGTATAGTGAGGTCGAGATATATTTAAAGTAATCGCGGGAAACGGTAAGATTATTTTAGGCAGTGTTGAATTCAAGGGTTAGCCAGGCTTCCCATTCCTCCAGCACGGAGCATAGACATTCCCTCCCCCGCCGGAAGATGTGGGAAACTGGATGGGTCGGTTTGTTTTAACAATGAAAAATACAAGAATTAAAAACCAATAAAGTATTGATGATTTCCGATTTTAATTCAGCGGGTGTATTTTGTCTAAATTGTTACATTACAGCTGCTTCTAATAGGGCAATTTTTTTTTTCCTATTAAAAGAAATAGGTTGACTGCAGCATCAACATTTCAAAATTACAGCGACAGCACTAGTGGCTGAATCTTTTGGCTAGATTAAAACAATTATAAAAAATTGAAAAAAAAAAGTCATAAATTAACTGTGCGTCAACAAGCTCTAAGGCAGTGGTTCTCAACCTGTGTGTCGTGTCGTGTCATAGTAGTGCGTCGCGAAAGGATCTCAGGTGTCAGGTGTGCCGTGAAACTTTTAAGCCAAGTTGCATCAATTTTTTAAAAATTCGAATCAATGTCCGACATTTCATATTATAAATTTACCTTGAAATAAGGTAAGGTGTCACAAGTTTGTTTTATTTGAGAGATTTGTCGTCTTCTGTCACTCATTATAATAGTATACGAGGAAATACTATAAATGGTCTTACTTCTCTCGAGATAAATACTTTCAGAAAATAAAATCGTGTCTCCTAAAGGAAAAAGATTACAATTTAAAATGCAGTAGGAAAGATTGTTGAAAAATGATTTAAGAGTACACTGTTAAAAATTTCTGTAAAAACACAGAAAAAAAAATCGAGACTGTCTCTAAATTTACACTAGTTCTTGGTTAAATATATTCGATTGAGTTTCTCGGTCAAGACTCTCCTTAAATTTACGCCAGTTCTTGGTTAAGGGTGTATTCCGATCCAAACTGCTTATTTTCTTATTCATTTTAAAACTCATTTTTGCTCTCAAACGCATCAAACTTGGAAATTCTCTTATTTAGAAACTATGTAATGTGCGGTGCTTCTTAATTTTTTGATAAATGTAGAAAATACTGTAAAAAACGCTGTCAAAGTTGGCGTTTTTAACCGAATTTTCCGAAGCGAGCGATCTGGGAATGAAAAAAATGGTCATACTGAGAAAATAATTGTTTAAAAATCAAATTCTAATTAATTGAGCTGAAAATGAAATCACACGGCATGTGAAACATGTCTTCAGAAATCACCCCAGCAAGTTTCATGTTTTTACTTTTAAAAATGAGTCTGAAAATGTCTCAGAAAATTTCAAGCTGTTGAGGGTGGAAAAATATTTTTTCGAATACACCCTTAAATGCATTCGATTGAGTTTCTCGGTCAAGACTCTTTGTAAATTTACACCAGTTCTCGGTTAAATGTATTCGATTGAGCTTCTCGGTCAAAAATCTCTGTAAATTTACACTAGTTCTCGGTTAAATGCATTCGATTGGGTTTCTCGGTCATTGTTTTAGACATTTCCCTTATCCTGTATCTAATTCCCTGCAGGGATTATTTCCATGTTTTAATTTAAAAATATTTTCAGCTTTGTTAAAACTTGTATTTCAAATGCACACTTTTAAAATTATTTTGCAATTTTATTAAAATTAATAAAGAAGAAAATTTAGTTTCAATTTTTTTTCATTTATTTTGTTAGAATCATAATACATTTAAATGCATTGCTTTTATAAGAATTGTGATATAACCATAAAAGTATTTTTCGTTAATTAATCTGATTATTTTTGTAAATATTTTACAAAAAAAAGTTAATAACCGATAATTACCGATATATTTAACCAGTTTTAATGAAAAAATACACCTAAATTTCACATTATTATTATTTAAAAATTCCAGTTTATCTTCAGATATTATAAAGAAGATAATTATTGAAAAGAAGCAATTTCTTGATAAATAATTCCGTAAATAAAGGATTAAAAAAATTAAATTTGATTTTAAAAAATAATAGGTATTATGTATCGGTCCAAACTAAATTTAAATAAACCTTTTAAGAAAATTTCTAACGAATATATTTGAAGCGAAATCTTTGAAAAGCACAAATAAAATAGATTTTTTCCCGCTTTATTATAAAGGACATCCTTTATACACAGCAGCAACAGCTCCTATGGCGCAGTCAGTAAGATGTTTTTCTCCTGCCCAGAGGTCTCGGGTTCAAAACCCAGGCCAGCCAGGAGCAAGATGTGTAAAAAATTAAATGGTACAGCAGCTCGAATAATTCTGTTACTTCGAAGTTCTAAAATTCGCTGATTTCAAACTAAGTTAAATTGCTTTAATTGACAAAATAAATTGATTTACAGAGTCTTCTGTAAATTTACCAAATAACTTCTCTGTTATTTAACAGAATCTCTGTTTTTCTAATCTCTGTAATTTTACATAAGACTTAAGATAATGGATTACTCGTAGATTCTCTGTAATTTCACAGGAAAATTTTTAACAGTGTACGAGTATGCCTATCTGAAAATTTTATCTTACACAGAAAGTTTTCCAATTTTTAAAAAAGTCAAAAGTCCGATATCTCTTTAACCCCCTCACTGACAAGCCCGTGTTAATACGTTCACAAAACTCCAGGTTTCACTGCAATACAAGCAATATTTAAAGTAATATAATTCTATTGAATTAATGTATTTTTAATACATTGACCAATGATTAATACTTCCAAGGATTGCATTCATATTCGTTAAGTTTTTTTAATAAAATGTTGAAAGAATCAATTTTTTTTTTTTTTTTTTTTTTTTTTTTTTTTTTTTTTTAAGCATTAAAAAAAATGCAGAGAAAACATTACAATTTTGCCCTTTTCCAAGGCAGTCGGAGGGTTAAATGCTAATGTGACAAATTACTGACAATTTAAGGGTGTATTCCGATCCAAACTGCTTATTTTCTGATTCATTTTAAAATTCATCTTTGCTCTCAACCGCATCAAACTTGGAAATTCTCTTATTTAGAAACTATACAATGTGCGGTGCTTCTTAACTTTTGGATAAATGCAGAAAATACTGTAAAAAACGCTGTCAAAGTTGGCGTTTTGAACCGAATTTTCCGAAGCGGGCGATCTGGGAATGAAAAAAAATGGTCATACTGAGAAAATAATTGTTTAAAAATCAAATTCTAATTAATTGAGCTGAAAATGAAATCACACGGCATGTGAAACATGTCTTCAGAAATCACCCCAGCAAGTTTCATGTTTTTACTTTTAAAAATGAGTCTGAAAATGTCTCAGAAAATTTCAAGCTGTTGAGGGTGGAAAAATATTTTTTCGAATACACCCTTAAGATACTTTTACACCAGTTCCTTTCACTATAGAATTTCGTATCGCTTGTTGCCTGTAATTTTCTGCACTACTATTCATGAATAAACCTATACCTCGAATCCGCTTCTTCTCCCTATATATGGGGAAATTCCATGATTCTTTGCACTGATAACGGTATGCTGAATGATACCGAAAATAGTATTAAAAAGGTGCTTAAAACTGCATTTCATCTGCTTATGAATGTTAATGCATATTAAAGAGAAATAAATTTTTAATACCTTTATATATACATATATATAAAGGTAATAAAATTTTATTTAAAATAACTTTCTTTTTCTTTACTAGGGGGCTCGGCCCCCTACGAGCTACGCTCGCCAACCCCCGTCCAGACACCGTAGACTCTAAATGCACGCTAATTTGATCGGCTTTAAAAAGATTTCGAAAGATTGAATTATAATTTAAAAAACAGTGGCGATCTCTCTATAAACGGATTTCTATTCATTTCTCTTTGATTGGGGAATTTTAACGCCAAATCCGTTGCGGTACTACTTGATTATCCCGTCGACCCATTTCGCCAAATTATATAAATCGCCAAACCACTCGCCAAATTATACAAATTGACATAATTTTTATTTTAAATAACGAAAAAACAAATAAATTAGTACAACATTAATTAAAATACAAATAAAACATCGAAATAAAAATAACTTGATGACGTAGACACGTGTAACAACATTTCAAAATAAGCTAATATAAAAGGAATTAAGTAAACAGAGTCTTTGTCTCCTGGTATATTTTAACAAAGTGAAAAGAAAGTTCTTTTAAATGAGACATTTTAAATTAATCGTTTTTAATCTGACGTAATTTTGACCAAGCTATTCTTTCTCTTTTTAATATTCACATGAAAATACTTGTGTTAGAAATTAAATATTATTTGCGCTTTCCTAACAAAAATAGTTGAAAAGTATCCTCTTAAAATATCAAATAAATGTCTAGCGCAATTTCTAAATTTAAACCGTTTTGCAATATTATTTTGTGTTCATTTTATGTAATAACTGTAATGTGACGTAAATATGACAAAATTTCTCCTATTTAAGACTTCTAACGCATGTTAATAAATTTATTGTTTTACAAATTCCTTTCTCTCTTAAAATTCACGTGTAATTATAGTTTTTATGACGTAATTTTTAATAAGTTCCTGCTTTTTGTACATAATTATTTAATTCTAATTCCAAATGTTTTTTTTCTGTTTATAATAGTCACGTGTAAATAAATTTTTAATTTATTTACGCGTATAAATATATATATACAGTGGAACCCGGTTAAGACGCTCACGGTTAATACGCGATCCCGCTTAATACGCGGATTTTTTCGGATCCCTTGAACATCGCCCATAAGGCTAATGTAAAAAGATCACGTTTAATACGCGAACGGTTATGACGCGATCCCGCTTAATACGCGATAAATTTTCGGTTCATTGAGGAAAAAAATCACGCTTTAGACGCGAATTCATTGATCAAGATGCGAATTCCTTCTTTCTTCTCGAGTGTTAACGATTTAGAGGATTTTTATTATTCAGATAAAAAACCCTGTCTCCGAATATTATTTAATTTATTTAGCAACAGATTAATTAAGGCGAAAATTACTAATTGGAAATAGTGATAGATGTTTGAATAAAAAAAAAAAACCATTAAATTAGCAAAACTGCAATTCTTCTTTGATCCCACCTCCTAACATTCTTTGTCTCTCGCTTCGTGTATGTTTTTACTGTAGTAGAGAGAGATAGACGCATTCAGGTTACTTAAATACGTCACAAAAATTATTATGATTAGAGTTGTTCATACGTGTTGTTAGAGATGTTTTAAATGTACTTTATATCGCCACTATGTTTTATAATGCATATTATAGGCAACAAAAAATGAAACTCGTAAAGGTTAAATACAATTGCGATTGGATAATTCTTTTATGTTTACTTTACTTTTTGCTATATCAATATTTTATAAGGATAGTTTTTCTTATTATCTTGATAATGAAGAGCAGATTATAATGGTACTCATTATTACAAATACTAAATGTGATTTTAAAAACTGGGTTGTGCTTCAAAGATTTAATATTATTGTTCTTTCTGTTTAAAAAAAATGAGTCTAGTAGGAAAATTATTTTTGGTTGCAACGCATTAATCGACAATAAATTCATGTTGAAATCTATATTTATTTTCCGTTTTTATCCCAGTTTGTCCTATTAAAAGAAACAATACGTTAAAGTGGAATACAATTTAATTTCAATCTGAATATATGTAAAAGACTCAACTTTCGACCGTAAACGTATAAATGAAGCCCAATTCCTACAACATTATATAAATCACGTTTAATACGCGATCCCGCTTAATACGCGACTTTTGACCGCTCCCTTGAAACGCGTCTTAACCGGGTTCCACTGTATATATATTTTGAAGCAAACATTATTGTTTCCGCTGTTTATACCGTTGGCAACAGTTTAAATTAGTACAATTTTCTGAAATCTGTAAAAAATATCTCTAGAAATGCTGAAAATTTGAATTTAAAATAGAAATAAAACCTCAAAAAATTAGTCAAAATAAAAAAATTAATGCAATCTGCACTCCGGCAAATTCTAACGCATAAAATGATCTAAAAAAGATTAAATTCCTATGAACAGTTTTTGCTCCTATAAAACTTTTTTAGTGGAACGATTTTGTCCAACTTTAGCATTAAATATCTCTTAAAATAATTCTTCGATCTGAAAACTGTCCGTATCAGCGTGTTTATCAAACATTTTTGTATAATACTACCGATTTTCATATTTTTGTATGCATTATTTTTCTTAATATTAAAGAAGAAAGACCCCCGGTCACAAAAAATTCAAAACCGGCGGCGGCGGCGGCGGCGGCGGTGACAGCGGTAGTTACTTTTTTTTAGAATAGAGAGATTCGGTTTGGATGGCCTATTTTGTTTGTGATGGTAAATAAATTAAAAATTATATGCAATCATTTCTTATGTAATGATAGATAATCCTTTTTTTTTTAGTCATAATTTGTGAGTGCCGCACAAATTTAATTCTAGGTGCGCCGTCAAGTGAAAAAGGTTGAGAAGCACTGCTCTAAGGAAGTTACTGCAATGCATTTTAAAAAATGGTACTTTGTTACTTTTCAATGTTATGTAAGAATCAGCTGCTCTGCCGACACATTCATTGCCTTGGCTCGTGCAATCTGTTGATGTTTTAAAAAGTTACATGTTTATAGATCTAAATCGAGGTTTATGAACGTGACAGGCGCGTCTGGTAAACGGATTAATTAAGTAAACCAGATACTAAGGCTGGAAGAAAAGAAAAGCATTGTCAGCTTCTTAATTAGTTATTTAAAACAAGAAATTTAAAATTAATAAATGTAACAAAAATAAGTGAAGCTTGTAAGTTTCTTTTATGATTCAGTTCTATAATTGTCCTGGATTTTATCTACTCAGCAGACTACTTTATTTTCTCTTATACACATTTTAGTATTATTTTTACCCAACTGCTAAGAAGGGTTATGTGTTTGACACATATCTGGGTGCTGGGTATGTGGATTTCTTTATATCCTCGAAACATCCCAACGGCTGGAAGGATTTTAATGAATGAGGTCTCTATCAATTCGTCTTAACCGTCCGATGGTTATAGACTAATGTCGATTTTGGTAACACAAGTTTCAGATTACTCATAAAAAAGGATTAAGATATAAAGGCTGTTCTCAAATCCAAAAGGCAACTATCTGACATAAGTTTTAATTTATTTTTGATCGAAAATGCATGAAACTAGCTGGTGTTGTTGTTCAGAAACTATGTAACTAAGCTGGTTTTTCCATTTTTTTGCAATAGATCTTTCAGAAAATAGTGTCAAAGTGGGCGTTTTGAACCAGCCTAAGGCTGTTCTTAACTGCTCTGCTCAACAAGCGCAAAATGTTTTGACTCATTTATAAATTCATTTTTTAATGGAAAGATATAAAATTGAAAGGCCTGACTATGGAAGCGATTTGAAATCGAACTGTGTTTTCCATTTTTTTATCAATAAATTACCTATTGAGTTATAAGCGATTTTGATTGCGTGACAAACTCGTTTTTCGAACTTACTTGAGTGGTTATTCCTCTTTTGTGCGGAAATTCAGTTCAAAACAACCACTTTGACACTATTTTCTGAAAAATCTATTGCGTTTGAAAAAAAAACAAAAAAAAACTGAAAAACAGTTCTGTTACATAGTTTCTGAACAACACCACCTGCTAGTTTCATGCATTTCCAAACAAAAATGAATTAAAACTTATGTCATAAAATTGCCCTTTTGGATTTGAGAACAGCCTTAAGGGTGTATTCCGATCCAAACTGCTTATTTTCTGATTCATTTTAAAATTCATTTTTGCTCTCAAACGCATCAAACTGGGAAATTCTTTTATTTAGAAACTATATAATGTGCCGTGCTTCTTAATTTTTTGATAAATGCAGAAAATACTGTAAAAAACGTTGTCAAAGTTGGCGTTTTGAACCGAATTTTCCGAAGCGGGCGATCTGGGAATGAAAAAAATGGTCATACTGGGAAAATAATTGTTTAAAAATCAAATTCTAATTAATTGAGCTGAAAACGAAATCACACGGCATGTTAAACATGTCTTCAGAAATCACCCCAGCAAGTTTCATGTTTTTACCTTTAAAAAAAGAGTCTGAAAATGTCTCAGAAAATTTCGAGCTGTTTTGAGGGTGGAAAAATATTTTTTCGAATACACCCTTAAGCTTGGCATTTAAGACATTTTTCCATTAAAAAAAAGATTTTCGACTTTTTGGTACTTTCAGCGTTTTTCATTTTTAGTCCTCAATTATAAACAGTGAAGTCCATAGCAAACAAGTAAAAGTTAAATTTAAAAAATCAAAAGACCCGACTGCGTAAAAAGCGGACTAATTAATTATTTCTCATCAATGCGAAACTACTTTTTTATATTACTTTCCTGCTTTTTTATTTACTTGTATTGATGACTTTTAAGTTGTGTTTAATTGTTAGTTCCCATCTATAAACACTGTTTTGATGAGGCCTATAGATGTCTATGAAGGTTAGAGTTGCAGTAAAGCTAGAGATCCTACCTACACAACTATAGAAGTTGTGTAATATTTAAACGGATCTTCTGACTGTAAAATAGTCAGTAGTCAATGAAACATCGTCTTCGTTTTGAAAGACCTATCCATTGATATGCCACTCAATAGGGTGCGTAAAAACAAAATTTTCGTCTCTACCGCTATTTTGTATTTTTCGGCCGCCATTGTGAACTTTTAAAAACAAAACCTAGCCTATAACCATCGGACAGTTAAGACGAATCGACAGAGACCTCATTCATTAAAATCCATCCAGCCGTTGAGATGTTTCGAGGGTATAAAGAAATCCACATACCCAGATACGCGTGAAACACATAACCCTTCTTGGCAGTCGGGTAAAAATAAAAAGTGTCTCATTTGAACCGTTACAACTCAAATCAATGAGCGATGTTGAAAATTTCCGAAGGAAGAAACGAGATTTTTCGAATACAGATAGTTTCGGTACCGTTTCGGTCCGGCTGAGTTTTGGCCAGCATTTTCGGCAAAACGAAAACGAATTTTCAGTCGATGGTAACATTTAAATAAACGGTCAAGTGCGAGTATTACTCGCGCACAAGAGGGTTCCGTACAATAATATATGAATTAGTAAGTGTATTATTAAAAAAATACCGTTTATAAAAGAATACTAAGACTTTGTAAAAACTATACAACGTAGGTTTGGATATAAGCTGTATAATATACAGGGTGCAAAGGAAAGTCCCTTTACCCTGAAAATACTTGCGAACGGAGAGAGCTACAGCTATACAAGTGGGGTAACGGTACAGTAAAGTGACAACGCCCGATGCAAACGACAACAGCACCGCTAGTGGTGAAATTTGGAAGATAGCCATTGCAAAGCGAAAACGAAAAGAGGTAGAGCAAATTTTCCAATTAGAAAGTTTTAGAGCATCAATTAATTAGTACGAAACGACCTTTGGTTCACAAGGATTAGATAAATCTTTGCTGCATACTCAAAAATGTCCGAAATCGATGAGCGACGATTCTACTTTTCCTATTCACATTCCGGAAATGTAGCAATACACAATTGCAGATTGTGACGCTGTACTGTGCTGTAATGTCTGTAAAGATTTAATTTCCAATGCATTAAAAATTTTAGAATAACCCTTTCAGGGCCAGAAGAATTCTGTTCGTATAAACTGATGAAATAATTTATTCGCACAGAATATTCAAACGAATTTCTTAGAAAACAAAACCCCGCTAATTTGCACTTTCATAACAAAAGCAAAATTTTATTAAAATATTCTTGGCGCCATTTGTCAGTTTTGGAATTAAAATTAGGTGGCTAGACTGTCTAGCTACCGATATTGAAAGGGTTAAATCTATGTCGTCGTATTGAAGAGGCTTACA